>VZRR01004734.1:226609-352849 GCA_013398015.1 Oreocharis arfaki | reverse complement strand
CGCGGAGGGGGCGCGCCGGGCGGGGGGCCGGGCCCGCCGCGCCCCGCGGGGAAGGGGCGGTTCGCCGCCGTGCCGGCACCCTCGGGAGCTACAGGTGTCCGCTCCCCGCGGTGTCCGCTCCCCACGGTGTCCGGCCACCGGTCCCGTCCCGCTGCCTCCGCGTGTCTTCTGCGGCGACTTTCGCTAGGCACAAATAACTGCAAATGCGCGTGCGGAGGGGTGTCGATACGCACCGTCTGATCGGCCCGTGTGAAACACGGCCAGAAAAATCTCCTAAATCATCACAGCCATAAATAAGTCCATTAAAATGTATGGTCTGTAGAAAGAGGAATTATTTAAACATTTCAACTTAGCCAGAATTTCCATCAACTTCTCTGCGTTTTCCTTTCAGGCTGTATTTGCTGATTATAAAGCAGTTCAGCTAGGACAGCATTCTTCGTCTCTGCATTTTCATTGTCAAAAGCAGAATGAATGTAACAGTGGCTTTTCAAGCAGAGTAATTAGTTTCTTTTAAAGTAACTGACAGTATTAACCTACTTCAGCCATCCAAGTGTAAACTATAATGCTTTTAAACTTGGATTTTATTTAGAAGCTCTTTTGGAATTATAAAGTGAAGATTTAGAATATATGTTCCTTTTGTCCATGAATTTTTCCTTTTCCTCTCATCTTTGAAAGAAATTCTTACGAAATGTGATATTGAGGGTAGTAAGATGATGACATACAGCTGAATACTTGAGACTATCATTGTTACTAGGAAGAGACCTGTTTTCAAGTAAAGTGAAAATTATTTCTAGTTTATTGTACAGATAACAAATTTAGAATAATTACAGACATTTCTCTATAATGTGTCAATTCTAGTCTGAAATACAGTAGAACAGATAAATAACTTGTTACGTACTTTGAGAAGAAATCTTGATAGATATTTTGAGTGCTGGGTCTAATAACTGTTATTCTGTGTCATTTTATAGACACTTAGAAAAGGTACTTCTTACCTGCTTGATAAATAGATCATAAAATATGAATAAAATCAATTAGTATCTGTTAGCAATTCCTGCTGTCCAGAAAGTGAAGAAAGGTGTATTGCAACTGGGCTATAACTTTCTCTTTTGATTAGTCTGAAAATTACCTACTCTCAGTTGATTTGGCACATCTTAGAAAGATACTTTACTTACAAATTGAATCTTGGAAGGCTGTGGTTCCAGAGTCGGGGTTTTGGGGGCGAGATGAGCTTATGTTTTATCCAACTGGCCCACAAAGTCCCGCTTTTGGTGGTCACTTTGTTCTGCAAAAGAAAACAGCACATTATGGCTCTTACATTGGACAGTAAACTTAGTAGTAAACTATGGCTGCACTTAGTAATGGGCTACTATACACTTTAAATAAATAATCACGTTCAAACTTTAATGTTGTCTTCAGAAATTAAAAGTGGATAGAAAATACAAGAATTCCAAAAGTTAAATATAAAAGTTTTCTAACTGTTGGTGGTGTTTTTGTCTTAAAAAGCCAGCAAAAGCTGAAGAAAAAGTCACCTTTCAAAGGGTGGTCACTCAATGTAGGTGAATTGGGAGAAAAGGCAGTAACTAGAAAAGAGAGGCAGTTTAAACCTTGAAAAAATCTTTTAAACACTAGTAGCATTTGTATTGTCAATACCCTCCTCATTCTTTTTTGCTCACAAAGTATTCAGTTGTAATGTATCTCTTGAACGAGCTGATCCTTTATGTGTGTCTACATGTGTGTGTCTACATGTGTACGGTCTGTATCTATGATTTAAAGACTGCTAATTTTTGTACTGCTAAAAGTTGTAGAATATATTTTCGTGACTAAGGCAGTGTAAACCTGAGCTTGGTAGAGCAGTTTAAGTTCATGTTACTATTTACATTTTGGTATCAATGTCCTAAAGAATTGAAGTATTGTTTTTACTTAAAAGTTACATAGCTGTACTTTCCTCATGGGAGTCTAGAAAGTGTTGAAAACGCTGGTAGATGCACTGAACTTTCTCGTGGTTCCAAATATACTGTACAGATATTTAACACTGAATGAGCACATGTAATTTATACAATGTTTCATACATACAGCATATTCACACAACATACATGCAGGAGCATCCTCTCAGTTGGTGTAAATGTGTCTGTCATAGTTTTGACATTTAATGCCAGCTAATCACCTGCTTAAGCTTCACATAAACATCCAGATATTCACATTGTGGTCACATTGTCATTGCAGTCAGGTTAATTTTAAGTGTTGACCTACACAGACTGAATCAATTTGAGTATTTCAAAAAGGCCTGGAAATTCAGCTGAAGTGAGACAGTGATGCACTGTTAAAGCAAAGCTGTTGGTATGTGATTTATCATATGACTATATGCAGGATCTGTACATTTATGCAAATGAATATCAGGATGAATTATCAAGATTTTTTCTATAGAATTCTGACATTTTACATTTTACAGCAATATAATCGCAACACAAGTGAAATAGGACACATCCAAACCTCAGTGCAAAGAATTCCTCACTTGTTTAAGACTGAAATCTGATTTGGAGGAGCTTAGGTCAGAACTGTGGTGCTAATATGCCTTTTAGCTACTATTTTCCATGCAATAATGCTGTTCAGAAGCAGCATTTATGAAAGGTTAAATTTTCATGAGGCAATTAAGTTAAAAATTTAACTGTAGAAATTTTTTATTTTTGAGTTACAGTACTTAGTTTGTGAATACATTCCAGACCTGTCCAATCTTCCTAGCTGTCATATTTGGATTGGTTTAACTCCTGTGGTCTCTTCTCTAGTATTCTGAGACTGTAAGAGCAGGGAATGAGAGATTAGGAAATGGATCAATACGAGGATCTTGCTTTAAGGGAAAAGAAAAGCACTTATATCCAAACAGCAGTGAAGATCAGCTTTGCTCTGCTGAAATACCACAGTTGCTTCTTACCAACTGTTACTTTAAAGCTCCTAAATTAAAACATAATTTTGTACAGCTACTTCCAGTAAGATGTGCTTTATGTATCACACTTGGTTAATCAGCTATTTTTAGATTATTTTTTAAAAACAGATTCTATCTGACTCTCTATTGAACAGATATAAAATTCACTTGCATCCCTTCTAGCATCAATAACCTAGCTATAGAATTAATACACTATTTAAATTATTAATGAGCAGTGTTAAAGAACACAGTTACACTTCCGTAGGCCTTCCCCATACAATATTCTTATTCACATTTTTTCCCATTAATAAGCTTACAGAAAGAGCTCCTGTTTGTCTCTGGTGTGCAGTAGAACAGACAATTTTCTCCTGCTGTAGATATCATCCACATATTTTAAACTTTAAATGTATGTTCATTTTGTATGTGTTACTTAAATTAACGATGATTAGAAAAAACAGTGATAGATTTCCTAAACATCTGTGTTATAAAAATTTGATCTCTTTCCCTCACACTGGTTTTCCCAGCAGGTTTGCGTGCAGCTTGGGGTGCTGGCCTCAGAGCTGAGGCTCCTGAAGTGCACTGTGTATCCAGAGCATTAATAATTAAATACCTGGGATCAGTCTATCTTGCTATTTGATATGAAAAAAGAAATTTACAGAAGATAAAAAGTAGATGGTATGTTTGTAATAAAAAATTTTTTTTCTTCAGATAAAAAATGTCATTAATTATTGAAATAATAATATTTAGAAATATCAACCCCAATTATTTATTGCATTTATAATTCATAAAATTGAAAGTCCTACTAGCTATCTTTCTATTTAGAATAAATTTAAAACTGTATTTTTAGAATTACTTTTCTGCATTTTTAAGCAAACCTTTAAAAAACCAGCTTACAAACACACTGAACCAGCAGAGAATTATCAAATGGCCTAATCTGTTTACTTTTGAAATTTTATTGAAAGCAGTGAAAAGATCAGGATCTCCACCAGAATCCTGTGGCGTGGTTTGGAGATTGGTCTGGGGCCTGCATTTTCTAAAGCAAGGCCTCAACCTTTGACACCTCCTGACCCCATGTTGCAACAGAAAAGTTTTGTGACTCCCCTCTGATCCAGCCATAGAAAAAGAGAGAGAAAGGTAACGACCCCAAGTTTGGAAACTCATGACCTGGAACAACTAAAAATTTTGCCTTACTAAAGGCTACAGAATCAGTTGTCCTTTCCTAGGAAGCTGTCCAGAGTTTTTCCAGGGCAAGAACACAGACACCCAAGGTCTGATTTTTAAACTGTGCCTTGTTCTTCGCTCCCCGTTGCAGTGTTACACACCAGCACTGCTTCCCTGTGGAAAACCTGGACCTCATGCCACAAGGAAAGTCTATGCAAACACAAACCAGTATGTTCAGGCATATTTTTAAAAGACATCACTCAAAAGATCATTTTACCTGCCTTGGGAATTGTTTTTAGAAGGCTATGAAGTAAAAACAAAACAAAGAAGTGGATTTTTTTAAATGGGTTTAAAATATTAGGGGCAAAACACTGCTATTATCTGGAAGCTGCACCTGTAATGGAAGACGTGGTAGATCAGTGGTTCAGACCATGTGGCTTGAGACTATGAAGCTTCTGGTGGAAATTCATGAATTTAAAGCATCATTTGCCCAGTTCACAGTGCACATCAGTTAATAACTGCACCATCTCTTGCTGCAATGCCATATGCTTTTCTCAGTCGAACAGTGCAAACATGTAGAGAATTTGGTAAAGGTATAAACATGGAAAAAAGAAACAAAGAATCAGAGGGTTTTGCCTGTTGTCAAAATGCCCAAATAATTCCTGTTTACAAGGTTTGGGTGCAAGGGCAATAGTTCTGTATTCAAGTGTGAACGGACAGGCCTTATTCAGCTTGTGAATTTTTTTCAGGACCTTTCTTACAACACCTACAGAGTAAATAAAGATAACACCAACAGAAATAAAGCCCCATGCATTGCTGAGGTAGCTGGCTTTGTGAGGTGGCTGACAGGACTACACGTTAGCAGTTGGTTTTAGAAGGTTATCTCTGATCTCTGACTCCCTGTTGGATATAAGGCTCTTTAATTACCAACTTTTTTTTTTTTAATATTGGAATTTTAATTCTCTCCAGACAGGCTCCAGGATTTTTTTCTTTTCCTGTTTGGAGCATACTTGCTCCTAGCTGAGCTCAAAAGAAGTCTTAAAAATGAGTCCTATCTGATTCTCTAATATACTGGATACTTACATTTGTTGATATACAGAAAAAACTTTTAAACAGAACTATTTTGATCTTTTCAGTTAATACTGTTAATTTTAATTTAGCTGCTAATGAGGGAGACCACAGTTCAACAGTATAAAGTAGTATTGATGCATTTTTGCTATTTTAAGTATCTCAGCTTCAGTCAGACAGTCCTTTTACTGCAATCGTAGTCTTTCTAAATGAACCAATACCAAATAGCATCTAGACACTAATTTTTAAGTAAAGCTTTTCATTTGTTTGTAGGTCAGGACAGGAATTAGAACAAAATACACCCACACCTCCCAAAAAAATATAAAATGTGTTCTGTCATCAACAACACACATATAAAGGGTTGTAGGACAAGGTGACAAAAATCATTTCAGGATGTTTCAGGAGTGGCCCACGTGTCAGGAAAAGTAAGTGAATGCAGTAACTGTACTGAAAAACATTTCTAGTTGCTATACATTGCTGCTGTTAAAAATTTCTATGTGGTCAGCTAAATCTGGATTTTTGCTTTGATGCTGCTGGTGTTTGTATTAAACCTTCCTTTTGTAATCAAATGCCTATTTCAAATCACACACAGCACACACACCTCTGTCAGTAGGTGCCTGGATGCTGGTGTAAGTCAGAAGTATCTCCGCTGAATTCACTGGACCTACACCCATAAAAAATGGAAGTGAGATCATGTTAAAATTTCTGGAACCTGAGAAAAGAATTGAGTTAATTTTTTTATGTTTTAACACGAACAAAGGGCAAATGTATTACACAGAACATAATATTATTTCACGTGAGGAATTGAGCATTGCTTTTTTTCAACAATATTATTATATTTTACACTTTGTGCTACAAGAATCTGTGAAGAATATGCCTATTAGGCGCTATTCAGTGTGGAATATTTTAAAATAGTAATTTTTCATTGCCATGTCAATTGAATGGGCATAACTTAAAGTTCAAATGTGCTGCCTGTTTTAATAAGGATATTTGTAAATATGGATAATTCAGCCTACTAAACTGGGATTCGTCTTTGTATTTTTACTCTGACTGGTCCTTCTGTATGTATGGAAAACTGCCCAGACAGTTCGCTGGAAAACATTTTAAAATTCTTTAAAATGAAAAATGTTCTATAATTCTATTATGTATAATTTTCTTCTATAAACTAATCTTCACTCTATCACTGAAGGATCCTTAAAAATGAGAAATACAGGACAAGAGTTAATGATGATTATCCTGGGGTTTTGTTTTGGTTTTTTGTGAAGTTTTGGGTTTTTTGTTTGTTTTTTTTTTCCCAGAGAGCTGAAAGAAGAAAAATTGTCCTGTATTGTCTAGGCTTCATGCAAAATGTTTTTTGCTTCCCAATACTAATAGTATTTCTAAGGTAGCTGCCTCAGAATTCACTTTATTGTATGGACAGAACCATTTTGTGCATCCAGAACAAATGAATTAGAGGATCCTTGAAAAACTACAGTGTCCCTATCTAATGGACTAACAGAAAATGATGAAATCCTGAAGCTGGAAAGTTGTTGGAAAGCTAACTTAAAAATCTTCTCTTTATAGTTTCATTCTTGATGTTCTACAGCATTCACCACTTCCTACATGGCTCTTAACCGCAGGGAAAATGAGGGACTTTTGGGGGCAGATGTGTTTCCATTACACTATCATAATGCCCCTAAAAATCCTTATTGCTCTTGCAGTATTCTTCTGTGTTGCTGGGCGTGGTGAGAACTACTTGAAGACCTAGCTTATAAATACAGCTTTTCTCTAAAAACACTTTAAAAACACCACTGAGTTTTATTTTGTCTTATATTATTTTTAGTTGTGTTTACTGTTGCTTAAAATATAAATGGCAAGATACACAACCACCTGTTGGTAAATAAATGTCATAAGTCATAAATCCAAGGGACATGCTGATAACTGCATGGGATTATGAAGAGGGATCTGTTTTGGCTTAAGAGTGAGAGTTTCATTTTTTTGGTACAATTAACTTGTTTTTTTACATCAGAATTTAGCATTTATGTCTCTGAAAATATGACAGATATTTTGCAAGCTAACTTGAATGACTGCTGTAGTGAGCCTCACTTAGAATATTTACTGCTTTTGGAAATACACATCAGGCCATTTATCAATGCATAGATCTCTCCAGTATATGCATTTATATTAAATGCACCAAAATATTCAAATCATGTTTTTATACAGTCTCAAAATAAAATTATGGTTAAACCTAAAGAAGACATTGTGGGTTGTCAGCTATTCTGTGCTTACTCAACTCAAAAGGTCTTTGTGTGGCCGTACCTCTTGCTGAGGCTTCTGAGGAAGGCGGGGTGGCACAGTCCATTGGGAATGCAGTCATGCTCTATGGCTCCTCCCATGATAGGAGAGGTGGCCAGGGATCTCCCAGGCACAGTTTATTCCTGCTAGGTGGCAGGTTCCCCTGGAGCCTGCAGTCTTCCAGTTCTGAAAGGAGAAGGCAGAAAATACACATTTAAACATGGTTTGTTGATGTCTTGGTCTTGCAGAGCAATACATCATCAGTCTGACATGTGCAGTGCTGGTAAGGTTTATTTCAGTAGCTGAGTGGGGGACACACACACAGCACTGTCACTGCTTTGTGTTAAATGTACTCTTGACTTCACTGACTCACTTAAAAGGAATTATAGATGGTGTTGCATGGTCCCTCTGACAGTGTCTACTAATATCTTTAAATAGCCATCAAAATATTTGGTGACCTAGGAAAGAAACTAACTGGGTGGATTCACCAGACCGTTTTTATATTAAAGTTTAATCTCCAGGGAGATGCTCTTCTTCATTCTGCTATAGGAGTGTGTCTCATTTTTCATGCAGCAAAAATCTTACAGGTCATGTCACGTCCTACAGGTCACAAGGCAGGCTTGCTGATATGACTGAGGCTCAGAACTTTGGCTGCCCAGAGAAATACTACAAAACCAAGAAAATTCCTTTCTAGAAGGACAGAATGAGCAGTGTTAAACGATATTGTATTCACAGGTCAAAACACGCTGGCATATGTCCTTCAACACAAAACACTGCAACATGCAACAGCATTTCAAATTAATGTACAGACAGAGAGTAGAAAACACAGTCATTACATTAATTTGAAATCTTCATATCAATATTTCAGTGTTCCTATTTGGATTACTGATCACAAGATGATCCCTAGTAACTTCTGACATAAATGGAAGGTATACTGGCTCGAGGCTTACCCAGCTGCCTTATAATTACAGTTATTTACAAGGTATGAAACTAATTGAGCTATTAATATTATTCATAAAGGTTTTTTGCATTTTTTATTCTGAACATGCCAAGGTGTATGTTCAGCATTCTTTTTATTTCCAAGTGACACTCCTAGGTAAAGACTCTGCATCTAATTGAAAATGCTTTTAAAAAAAAAGCATGTAACAGCAAATACTCTCTGGAGTTCTGCAGTATTAAGGACCAGTGAAGGGAGCACTCCCTGAACTACAAATTATATCACCTTTATACAGAAGACATAATATGAACAGAGTGGAGATTTTCCTGTAAGTCTTTTGGAGGCTATGCTAGTCATAATACTATGTAAAGAATACTGTAATAGATTTGAGCATTAAAACTGATCCAATTTTCTATTTGTCCTATGTTACCATCTTACATTTAATCTTTCAAGGATATCAGAATTTTTTTTCCTAGCGTAAGCAATCATTCATATAATTTCTTGCATGAATGACTTGTTGATTGAACAGCTGATTCTTGCATATATACCTACTTATATACATATAGGTTGTAGCAAAAGTTAGATTCCTTCTGAATGTGTGCTCTGTAAATATGTTAAAATGTATTTATTGTATGACACTACTTTCAAGAAAAATATATGCTTAGACCTAGCAACCCTGAGATTAAATTCAAGCAACAGAATCCAAACAAGTAACATGATATTCCAGTCCCTTTTACATCTAATAGGAATCACCTGACATACAACTGTCTTTTTTTTTTTTTAAACACATTTTTATCACTGAAGAATAAGCATTAGAAAATGAGAGTCAAGCACATGGTTTGAGATGTGTACTTAAACTTCTGAATTCAAATAACTGCTTCAAATTGTTTATTTTAAGTGTTCAAATCATTTTGGTATGAAACAGTATGTCACAAAAATCTTTGGATCTGATATCCAGAGGAAGGACTGCAAAACTCATCTGTAAAACTGTCCACTGAAGCTAACAGCACTTTGGGAACAGGCTGTGAGTGGGTTTCAGTATTAAACATTTTGTAAAAGATAATTGTTTTCCTCTGGTAGTTTTCTTAAATATGAGAAAAGCACAGATTTCTATTAGCCTCTTCTCAGGGATTTTGATTTCTTTTAATTATAGGGCCAAGAGACATTAACATGAACCAACAAATTGCTCTAAAAGTTAGAACAGTAGCAAGTAGGTAATTTTTCAAGTAGAATTTCTACAGTGGAAAAGATATTAAATGTTTTTATGTGCCAAAAAATGAGTAATACGAGAATACTTTGATTCTTTTACAAAATGGTAGAGCATTAACAGTGTTTTAGTTTTTTCTGATATATAAAAATCTTGTGATTACCAACAGTCTCATAGTAGATAAACAAAAGTAGAAAAAAAGACATACAATTATTAAATGGGCTGAATAAGAGACACTAATCTTATTTATGTATTGAATAAGCCCATTTTTATCTCAAGTTTTGAACACTACCCCAACTGTATGTACACTATTTAAAATGTTATTCAGAATACAGAACTTGGCCGATCCATTTTAATAGTGTTTATTTATTTATTTGCTATGTTATTTCACTTCCACTCTGTTAGATCCAGTGTCTTTCTGAATTAAGAGAGTGTCAGTTCTGCTCCAGCCCATTCTGAGGGTCCCTGTGCAGCTCCTGTGCTGTCACCTGTAGGGAGGTGACTCCAGAGCCAGGCTTCGAGCACAGGCAGCAGCACTGGGCTGTGGCACAAGGAGGCTGCTCAGGAAAGCTCAGGTAATTCCATACTGGGCTAGAGAAAGAGATGGGAAAGGGAAGAGCTACAGCAAAAGGAGTAGCAACTGCAAGAGAGAAACCAGATGCTGTAAATAAGTCTATTAAAGCACCAGAACGTGGCCAGGAGTAAAGGTGAAGGAAGGATTCATCACAGCCTGCAATGGATCTTTTCACTGAATGCTTACTTACGGGAGCAGAAGTGCAAACAAAAATAAACTCCATCAATAAATGGTCACTACTACATTTCTCAATTATATTCAAGTGTTTCAGACTTTGTTAATTTGTTGCCATTTATGGCTGATTAAAGATGTGTAAATGGTTTTATTTTTTGTTAACTTTTGAATGTATACAAACAGTTCTATTCCCGTTTTTTAATCATTGGTGCCAAGATTCTGACTAAAGTGGATCTTTATCGTATTATCAACAAGTACAAATGTCAGTTATGAAGTCCATGGCTGACATAATTTCCACTATAGCTGGAAGAAAACTGTGTGCATACACTGTAGCAATACAAGGAATCAATAAAAGTGAATAAAAATCATTTAAAGAAACCACATATTTTATAATCAGGCTTTCATCAAGATGTGACCTATTTTATACTTAAGAAATTAAAATAGAAGCTGAAATATTTGGAGATGATTAATTTATTCAGTAGTTAGACTTAACAGGTAATATTACCCACTAAATAATCAACTGAGAAACTGGAATTCTTAACTAAAATTATTTTTTGATTGACTACTGGGGCTTGGTTGTTTGGTTTTTTTTAAGGAAAATTTGCTTCAAAATTTTCCTCTCTTTTCCACAGACAAATTGTATTTTGTATATTCCTTTAAAAGCAAAATCTACAGCCTTGCTATGACTACTGTCTGAGGCTTTTGGAGATCTCAACTGTGAGAACAGAGTAAATACCAAACATGATTGCAGCAGGTTAATTTTGATTCAGAGGAAGCAATAAGATATTCCTATATGAAGCCAGGGAATCTGTGCTAGTCATTTTTGGAGTGCTGAACTAATCCATAACAAAATTATCCCATGACTGCAGTTGGCAATATGGAGAACTGAGTGAGCCCACAAGATCCCTAGACTGCAGTCTGAATCAAACATAGACTTTGTGATATAATCTGGGCTCATATTCAAATAATCTAGATTTAGCACATTGATAATTCATATAAAATCATTTTGTAGTTATTCGAACTTAAACTAGAATGTCATGATTTTATTCTTTTAAGGATCTGGGTATATCAAAACCAAAAAGGAAACAAACCTCTTCTTAGAACATATCTGAAATGAAAACTATAGAGTTCTGGTTCCAGTCTGAGCATCGGGAGATGAATTTTGCAGCAGGAGGTTCTGGATTCGAGGTCTAGGCCCTGATTTACCCTGTGGCCAGTGGGAGGGAGGTGCCAAATGTCCTGACCAGAACCTAAGTGAGGTCAGGTGCATGTGCCAGCACTTCACCTGTCAGAGGGAGCAATACAGCTGCCACCTCATTCTGGAATGAGTTTTGATCTGGAATGGTCAGCTCTGGCTTAAACACAGTATCTTTCTGTACCAGCTCCGTTCCTATCTCCTCCTTTCCAGATTATCCAGTTAATAAACAGAAAGTTCCAAGAAGTCAAAAAACCCACCCAAACCCAGAGGTAGCTCCTCCTGCCAGGGAGTAAAGACGGAGCCACAGCTGCAATTTCCTGATAACACCCTCGCAAACATCCCGGAGTGGGCTGTGTGAGTGGAAAACTGACAGCAATTAGGTAACTCAAGCGTCTGGATTTTGGTGTAAAGCAGGACCCGGCCGTGCCGGGTGTGGAGGCAGTGTCCCAAAGGCCACCTCTGCCAGGCTGCCACACCACAGCCGTGCC
The DNA here is from genome assembly GCA_013398015.1 of Oreocharis arfaki. Taxonomy (NCBI): domain Eukaryota; kingdom Metazoa; phylum Chordata; class Aves; order Passeriformes; family Paramythiidae; genus Oreocharis; species Oreocharis arfaki. Next base: position 340,848 of record VZRR01004734.1, on the reverse strand, counting down.
CGAGAGACGGCGGCGGGGCTGGGGCCGTGCCTGGCGGCCCCCAGCGCCCGGCGGGACCTGGGGGACACCGGTCCCTCCTGCAGGGCCGCCCTGTGCCTCTGTCCTTTGTGCTGCAGCTGCGGCCGCTCAGCCAGCACAGCACACTGCATTTTATTATTGCTGTTTTGTGCTTTCACTGGCTTTTTCTCAGATGTCACCCACAAGATAGCAAGAGATGGTGAACTGCTGCATCTTGAGTTTCATCTCATCCAACTCCCTCAGAGAATTTCCTTTATCACTGTTAATAATGGAACTGAAAAGCTGCCTACAGCTCTGGTTGGCAAACAAAAGAGTCAAGCTTTAGCAACACAGTTTTAACTGATTTCACTAGGAATTAATACGAGCAGAGTAGTACCCTTGAACCGCAAATCCACAGAGTATAATACAATTCCTCTAACAGCAAGTTTATCTCATGGCACAAAAAATGTAACATTTCTAATGAAGCACAATATTGGGTGGTATTGATATTTTTGTATATTTTCATCTTTTTACACAGAACAGAAAAATGTATTTTCCTATTCTACAGACAGAATATTTAAAAATAATTCAGTATTTTATGCTAATGCACCAGACTATGGCAGTGTTACAGCAGAAACATGGAGATTTAAACATATTTGGGAGACAGGGACTTTGTTTCAGTTCTGTATGATGATTCTGCATCTCCCAGTCCTGATGTATGTGTTTAACACTCAGGTGTTAAAAGGTTGGAAAGAACAAATAATAAATTCAAGGTGCTGTACCTTATTTTTGAATATTTTTTAGGCTCTAAATCATTATTGCCAATCTTTAGCATCAAGAATACAGAAAAATTTGGGCTGAGGAAAGGCATGGGAACAAAAAATAGAAAAGTAAAGCAAAGTTTCTAGGCTGCAGGCCACTTGCCAGCTGCTTCTTACATCAACTTTCAGTTCTGCTGCTTGCTTTGACTGTAGCAAAAAGATAAACATTTTCTTGTTGCAAGTTAACAAACACTGCCATGCATGACAAGTTGATAAGGGGTATTAAGAGTTATATCAGGAGTTTATTAGTTCATTTGAGCAGGAGATAAACATGGTAGAAAGTTCTGATGTGCTGCTGAAAAATGAAAAATAACTGGTCAATGCCAAAAACTGTTCTTCTGAAAAAAGGGTTTCTATTCTTAGTGACTGGAGCTTTCATTGCTATAGACAATTGTTCTTTCTGTTTGTTGTAAATTCCTCAATGTGTCTGCCTCCTTTGAACAACTTACACCTCTGTGGGTCTGTATTTTCAGGTGATACAGATGTAGCAGTCTAAATTCTACACTCATAAGGAACTCTGTTAAAAGTCATGGCACAGCAGGCAGAATTTGGTTTAGTGACTTAGTCACTTCTGCTCGGTGTCTTTTCACATTTACTGTAGATGTTGAGATCTTGTTTCCCTGTTTTTGTCTGTTGTAGTCATTGAAAACTAAATATGCTGTATTTAAGCATCCCTTGATTTAGCACTTGCCTAATTAAATTGTTGCCTGATTTTTTTTTCTGATGTAGGCCTACATGCCTTACAACAAATTGATAGTGTTTGACTCTTGATATTGTCACCAAATCTGTATTTGAACCATGATCTGCCAAAGTAAATATTAAAAATCCTGCCATACATCCCAAATGTCACTTTTAGTTTCCTTTTTGTAAGGCTATGCAGTATAATATAAACAAGGAAAAACAAAGAGATAAGGCAGTGATGTAGGATCAGAGTTTACTGGCAAAACCTGAATGTGGGTATATTAATCACAGATGATAAAAACATAAGGAAAAAGGTCTTCCTAGATTGCAGGAAGAGACTTATGTCCTGCACTGTAATGACTTTTTTGTATCATTTATTTTATTAAACAATTTTTTATTCTAGAAAATTTCAGGGTTTTTTTCCTTACAAAAGTAACCATACTATTCTCTAATCCCTTTCCCCCACTAAGACAGACTTTAAGGCACCACTGACATTCGTGGTATGCCAATTTTTATGGCTCTAGAGAAATAATAATAACACATTTAGGAGAAAATTCTGACATTTTATCTGGCAAATGTTGTTACACTTTGTCAAAGGCATAAGAAGAACTTATTTTAATATCCTGTCTCACAATATGGGGTAAAAGGGACAAGAAAAATAGGATAAGATTAAATGTACACTTTAGCAAGATGTGATCAGTGACCAGTCAGGTAATATTTTCAGTTCTTTGCAAGACTTCAATGATTCCCAGATGCCTGAAGTAGGGCAAGGGTAAGGACTAGGAACTTCAGGATTTGATGGTTGCTTGGCACTGTGGAATGCAGGTACCTTTGCCCATTGTATAAGAATTGTGTCCTTTGCCTTGGCTTCCCACTGGGAGCTCACAACTGAATACACTGACAGTCTTCCAGGACTTCCTTCCTCCTTTATTGAGGGCACAGTCACGGGAGATGCATGTGCAGGATGTTTATGGAAAAGAATAAAAAGGTTTTACTCTTACAGCAACTGAATGCTCACAAGAGAGTGTCACACGTGTGGGTATTTGGTGAAAGTAATCACACTCCTGTCTGTTTTGAAGGAGAAAGAGCAGGGGTTTTTTTTCTCTGTATTCTCAGACACTGAATCACATTCTGCTACAAGATAGAAATTGTTTGTGTGCAGATGCTTGGCTTCCTTGAAAATATAAACAGTTTTCCTGGTAGCATATTTATTCGCCATATTAATATTAGTCAACTAAGGGTTATTATTTTTTAAATTGTACTACTCTGAGGCTAATAGCACAGAAGTATTGCTATTGGCATGCTAAATATTTTCAATTAATTAAATAAGTTCAATTATTTAATAAATTATTTTTCAATCAGTTATGTATTAAATTAACATAATTAGTTTGCTTATTCTGGCTTCTTCTGATTATCCAATTCAGAACATTAAAACTTAGACAACAGACCAGACACTGACATGTACATGTAAATTCAGATGTGGGATACTGCCTTCATAAAGCAGGTCACTAAAATTAGAGGTCTCTTGATACAGGAGACAGTTCCACTATTAAGCAACTGGTGCTAAGAGCAGCTCTAAAAGATTCAGAATGCAAGCAACCTGGGAAGATGGTCTATGAGGTGTACATTTCAATTTGAGTCTTTTGTGAAGTTAAAAGCTTCTTGCAGTGCAATGAAATTCCTCCAAAGTGTGTGGTATTTCACAGCAGCAGGCCTTTGTATTGTGATAATCAGCAGGTATCTGTTTTGTCATAGTCTATATTGTGATAATCAGCAGGTAGCACATGTTATGAAATTGTGGTGCCTTGACTGTGGCATGAAGAAAGCAGGATACTAATGGGTCACCATTCCACTGGCTTTTTAGCTGTGGATCAAGGGAATTCATGCAGGTCCGTATCAAAAATAGTAACCTGTGAGAATGCAGGAACGAGGAGAAATGTCCAAGATGAGCTGACTGGCTGCCTACAGGAGCATCACACTGCTTAAAGAATCAACCGTCTTTCAAATTCACACCAACAACTTAGCTGATGGTATTTCCTAAAAAGAATAGCTCACATATGACAAGCACAGAAAACAGACAAATAGCATTTGTCTTCTAAAGTTTAAGAATATTTTGCTTAGTTTGTGCTGTAAGGAGCTAACAAAACTAAGATAAAATGGGAGAGAATATTGTTTGATACCATTGTCTGAAATTGGGTCTGAGAGATTTAATGTTTAGGGTAAAATAAAGTTCATATCTCATAAAAGATCACTGATCTATCACTTTAGACTAATTTTCCTGCCTAAAGCAGATTTTTTAAACTTTTAAAATCAGTTTCTATTAGGTTAGATTTGGTCTCCTACACCATTGCAAAAGTAATCTACAAAGGCACTTTTCAGGGCCCCTTCCTTTAAACCAATAGGCCAGCAGTATTTTTTTTTGGAGGATGCATATTGAGAGCAGGCCCTGATTCTGAAACTCCTCATTTCTGAATGTGTTGTAGGGAATTTTGATTATTTGGAGGCAGAGAAACTGTTCTGAAGTAATGGCTCTGAGGTGGTGCACGAGGAGTACTGCACAAGAATTCATCCCAACAAGCTCTGGTGTTTGTCTCTGCTCAGATAATGCACCTCGTCTGCTCTTACATCATGTCTTCCAGTACTGGTTAGAATTACACAGAGTTCCTTCTGAATTTTAAAAACAATATAGTATGAATTAAAAATCCTCACAGATTTTCATGAAACAGACATAAATCTTGCAAGGCAATAAACCTTTGATACAAAGGTGCTATTTAGTTGTATTTGTAGCCTTACCTTATACAAACCCAAATATAATTTGATCCTCTACATTTAAAACTGTGCATTTCCATATTGGAATTGTTTTAATAACAAATGTGTTAGTTAGGCATTGATAAACACATATTATGTCCCTGAGTAATAATTCAGTCTTTATTACTGCAGTAAAAGAGCTCCAAGACACAAGAATGTGGTAGCAAAGAGAGGGATCTTCCCAAATCTATCCAACCAAAGTACTGTCAGAATCATTCTTTAAGTATGTTCTGCTTCAGTATGTGGTTTTTAATCATTAAAAAGTGCAGTCTTTTGTAACTTGAAGATAAGGACTTTAATGAGAATTTTTGTGAATGTATTACTTTCCTGTTAAAATACTTGGAACACTTTGTTAATCCTAGTAAAGCTGCAAATGGAATGTAAAGATGAATGGAATTGAAAGAATATAGTCCTCCTCTATGGAAAAAAAATACTACAGAGCTAAATGGTAAGTTCTTTACAGAGGAGTATGAACTGAGTAGAGTATTAGAAAGTATTCCTACAGAGCACGACTGGTTTAGTTCTTAGTGAAGTAACAAATTAAAAAAATTTAATAAATCTTTAATAAATTATTTTTGATAATATGGGAAAGACCTTATCTGTGCTTCTATAAATGAAATATCTATTTCTACTTAATTTTTAGATTTACAGCCATATTGCTTGTTTTTAGCCAAGGCCTATATGTAAGTGATTAAAATAATGAACAGACACTTCAGAATGCAGGTAATGTACTGTACCTGGTTCTGCCTCACGGCAACAAATGATCATTTAAGGAGCAAGACCTAACCAGTACCTGTTTAGATATGTACAGCTATATATATACACACATAGGGGTTGCTTTAGTAGATGCAAAGGAAATACCCCTTTTCTATAAAACCCACATTTTAATGATTATAGGGTTACTTAACAGCTTAGCCCCGCTAAAGATGTGTCTGGTTTTGTAGGTAAGTCCAGATTGAGAGTAGAATCTTTCAAAACTCAGCAAATTCCTCTTTGAGTCCTACCTACCTTAGATGCTTATCATGTGACAGGACAAATAACTCTTTGACAGTACCCATTACTCTTCACTGATAAACAGTCTTCTTCTTCATCATGGGCCCTAGATTTCAGACACCCAAAGTAAGGAGGGATTAATTATCCTGAAAGTCACTACATTCCTTAGAGGATTAAAAAATGAGAAGTCAGTACATTATTTTTCTTACATACAAGATCAGAAGAAATCCTGAAAAAAAGGAGTACTCTGATACTGTCTCATTGTGGCTACCTGCTCTATTTATGACACCACTTTATAAACTGCACAAATCTATTCCTGCAACCTGCTGATACTCTATATGACAACAGAAAATTGAGCATGAATATAGAAAACATCATGCATTTATCATGCAGAAATAATTTCCACCTATAAACACATTCTAAATTGTACTAGACAAGGCTAATATCACATGAAAAATAAAGCGACTGGACATTTGACTCACAAGAGTAACATGATCAAAGATAAATTCTAAATGACAAAACAGTTAGTAATTGTCTCTGTAAAATTACTGGCAGTAAGATTTTTTATGTCATAATTATCATATTGATAAAACTTTCTACAGTATAAGAGTGTACACTAAACATTGTGTTGTAAAAATCCCTGTGGTATAAGTAAGTTATAATGAAACTATTGAATTTCTTTAATCAGAGAATCCCTACTGAAAATCAAGAACAGTAGAAACAGGTGTCTGTATTACCTGACATCTCTACGAGGCTTTGAAATCAGAGACTGATCTGCCCAACCATAAGTTTAGCATACTTTCAAATAAATAGATTTGTAAAAGACCATTTTGCTTCTAATGAAATACAGCAAAATGTTATTTTGACAGAACATTTTATTCTGAGTCCCTATTTCTATATTTCACCCTAAAAATCACTTTTATAAATTATGAGTGTCACATAGGATGGTGTGAATTAAAAACCAAATCTCAATCTATGAAAGGAGTCTTGATTTGAACAGGCTGTTTTGCTTTTAAATCAACTGGAAACCTGGATCAAATTCCCTTTAACACATTCAGTGTGCCTGAGCTGATTTTGGTTTCATTTCAACCCAGCAAATAGTACTGGTGACAGGTAATAACATGAAACTTGAGCAATTTTGGCCGTGATTCATGTGGAATCTGGAGAATTAGTAAGTCTGAAATATGTGAAACCAGTACAAAAGTGAATGAATTATCCATGCTAGCATTTTCATGCCTAATTATTTACCAAAATAAAAAGTTTTTTCTGTATTCATAAAACTAAAATCCCAATTTGTAAAACTGTGCTGAACAAGGAAGGTTCCCTCTCCTATTAAATGCAGAGTGATTAAACATTGGAGGCTGTAAATGCTGGTTGATAAAAATGGCTGGTGCCTGTCCCAGAGGAGGTTCTCTCTGGAACACAGACTCTGATAGCTGGATTAACACACTGAATAAATAAGAACGATGACCTTCTAGATATTACTACTGGCAATTTCTTTGTACTCATTCCTCTGGAATACTCCTGTTGGTTTAGCAGGAGAGGGCACAACAAATTAATCGTAAATCCTACACTTAATTCTGCATTTAAACAGGCTCCTTTGCTGCAGTGGGAGTTGCCTCTGTAATGAGAATTTGTATGTGTGAGGGCAAAGTGTCCCACAGCTGTGTATCTGTACATCCCTTCACGCCAAACACTGTCTGCACAAGGCTGTGACCGCAGGCAAGAAGGAGACTGCTTGACTTTGCTATAAAAAAGAATATTGCCTGATAACTGGGAAATTATTTTTACATTATTCCAGTAGTTGGACCAAAAAAAAGCTGTTGTGATGTTATTGCAGAGATGCATCTCAGGTACTTGCTTTGAGCTGCAGAACACTACCAAATGAGCAGCATAATCCAGAAATCATCTAGGAAAACTACATTTTGTCCTTAAAATTTACGTTCAGATGTATTGCTTGTAGGTGTTATTTCACACTTTTCACAATAAATAATTGATTTCATGTTTCAATTATACAAATACACATTTTCCCTCATTATTTACACTCTTCTTAACACCCATTATTAACGTAACTCACTCCCTATCATAGAACAGATTTTTACCTGTAGCATAAGGTTTATCCTTAAAGCAAGTGCTTGGCTATAGTGAATAATGTAAAAAGCACATTTTCAGGGCAGCCACCTTAAACTATGACCTACATGAATCGCGAGTGCTTAGTGGCAGAAAACAACTTGGTTAAGTTTGCTATAAGGTCTTTTAATTCTTGAAGTTTTCTGGCAAAATCTTCACTGGCTTGAACAAATTGTGATAACCTCTTACTCACCAAAACAAAGAAGGACACATACACAATTCCATCAGAATTCCTCAAGTCTTTACCAGTATGGAAAATTGCAATAGAAAATCTTTTAAGGATTTACTGGAAAAGGCAAACTCTGTTGTTAGCCTAAGAGTCTCTCCTAAAATGCAGTAGTTTATTTAAAATACATAGGCAAAGCCTTCATGGTGCTCTCTGCACTCAATTTGACTGCAGCCAATACTATTAATCCTCTAATGTCATAAATACTGTAGGAAAGACATGCTAATAAAAAAACCAGCACTGACACCGTTTGTCATGTGTAGGAGTACATAAATACTGCAGAAATCTCTCTCACTTTTACAAGAAAATCAGCTTTACAACAATTTTCTGAGAGACTTTACTATAATTTCACTGTGAAAAATATTTACACTCTGAAAAGTCTATATAAATAACCACATGACTTTAGTTATCATTGTTATATCTATATCAGCCTTTAATGAAAGTCTTATGGACATGTTATTAGTGTTTCTACCATCTCTTCTGTTTGTGGGAAGGTTTCATTTAGTAATGAAATCTGCTCCATTTGAAAAAATGCATTTCAGCTTTATGTCAGAGCTTTGTAAACCTGGATTGGTTCAATATCTAAAAATGGCTTATAGTTGGGAAAAACAGGTATCTCCTACTTAAGACACATTACAATGAGATTGTTCAACTAAACTATTGCTAACAAAACCACCAAAGTTACTTATATTTAGAAAGATTTAACAAATAGCTGTTCTCTGATACAAGCTTGCAGCAGAGCACTCTGTGGGGAACCCCACTCTGTTTGCGGAATTTAAGGGCACTGCTGGAATTTACAGAGTCCATACGCCACATTCCTAAAATGTTGATAAAAACTGAGTTTCAGTTACTTACATGAAATTTTTAAAGGTTGTCAAAATAAATACTGCAAGTTAAAACTCAGCAAAACGCAGCACTGTTTTTACAATAATCTCTATTTCCCAGGTATTTGTAAAATTGAGTTGTTCAGCCCATTTCCTATTATGAAGAAATCCTTTATCATTTTGAACTATGGATAGTGGCAATACTCATAAAGAAGAAGACAATAAGTATAGAGATGGCTTTGGCTCCAAAATCTGAATCCTAAACCTCTATAACATTGTAGAACTTGTTTTTTATTTGTGATCTATAAATGTGTTATTCTTCCCTGTGCAAGCTCTGCTTTTGCAAGAAGCTCTGTAGCCTTCATTGAACATAATTCAGTGATGGAACTCCACACAGGAACCAGACTGCCTGGATACACTGCCATGTAGAACTGAGGAATTTTTATTCTTTTTACTCAACAGAAAATAAATAAAAGTGTATTTTGCTATTGTTTTACAATGCTTACGGGAAAATTTTAAAAATCTAAATTTTGTAATAATCCTTGTTTTGCTTATTTTTTTCTTATGGGTAAAATATTCTATTTTGTTATTTAAAGCTATGTTGAAAACTGAGGTAATTCGTGTCTTTGCAAGTGTCAGGATTATGTATATCATGGATATTTAGATATTCACAATGAGTATAACTGTGGAATGAGAATAAAACATGAATAAAATACTATTCCCAATACACACTGTACAGATTTTTGAAAGACTATATAATCCTCACAAGCATCTTGGGGCCCACTTTTGTGTGGGGCGGACACCTTCTTGCACATACAATGATTATAGGAATAAATGCTAGTAAATAAAACATCTCTAGCTAATAGTAGCAAAGACATAATTTATAGTAGTAATGGAATTTCCTGTATGTACTGCTATGGATTATACTTTTTCATTGTATGGCTTTTTTATTTCAACCACAACTCAACAGGATGGCAAAGGAAGGTGTGAATACCCATAAATGTGAGATGTCACAACTAAGCACAAGAGTGTAATGATGGGAAATTTTTCCTACAAATCATCTCTTTACAAGAACCTTTAAATGTATTTCCTCCACAGAACTCAAACCAACCCCCTGATACAATATTAAAGTGAGTGGCCTGCCTGTGTATGTCCCTTACAGCATCATTCCTTACAACTGCTTTGTACAAGACTGCACAAAAAGGAGTTCACCGTGACCCCACCTCTGCAGTTCCCACATAAGCTACCACTGAAACCCTCAATGCCTGCCAGAAATCTCAGCATTGGGAAGGCTAAGGAGTTTGCCAGCATGGTATTAAAGAAGCCAAGAGGATCATCAGTTATATACAATGATTACATTTTTGCCTCCTGATATTCATCCATTCTTAAAAGGAAATGAAAGCAATATGTGGTTTACTTCTCTCATGCTTGTGAATGCAGATTCCAGTTAAGAAGTGATGATGGTTACAGCTTTTGCACTTTCATTTTCTCCAATTTGTCACAGTGAGATAGAGCACTAAAAAACAGAGAGAAGAATAGAGGTGGCAAGGCATCTAAATATAACCGAGATTGTTTATATCAGTGAGCTCTGCAAAAAGATAGTGTGTTTATGTGACTGTCTCAGGGAGCTGGTTTGCAATGCTCACTTACGCTGTGCATCCCTTATTGTTCATATTTCAAAGGCCTTTTCAAATTCCTAAACATACAGATCAAAAGTTAAATTATTAACTCCGTTGTAGAAATTGAAGTATTGAAGCTGACTGACCCTGTCAAGTCAATATTTACTATTAGAAACAGGATTAGATTTCATGTCATCCCTCCAAATCTGACATCCGGTATTGCCCACCTACCAAACTGCAACACGTATTTGTGTGTCTGGATTGAAGTGCTTAGTACCCAGGCAAGAGCAATCAGGCAAATGACTAAAAATTTCTAAAGGATAACTCAGACATTGAACATAAAACCCCCTCACATTTCATGTTACAATTCTCCTCGCTACCATTTCTCAGGAATGTTCTGATTCATCCCTGTGGAACACTTTGTGTGCTGCAGTTTAACTTTACATCTCTGTCATGGTAACAGCAATGTGCCAACACAGCAATGTCCCCACACCCCACATGTTGCTCACTCCTAAACCAAACATGTCCTGTCTGCTTCCATCCCTGCTGTCTGTCACATTTATTACTTTTTGTAAGATAAGAAAATCCCATTTTTACCACTGGAGAGCCAGGCTGCTTAGGTCACAAGATTCTCTTGGCTTAATCCTTGCGTATGAATCATGAACTTTCCCTAATAAGTACCGGCATTCTTCAGATGATCAAACTAGCTTATGAAGGCTTCCAGAGCTTTCCACATTAATTATCACCATGTTTAAAGGATCTAAAGCAGCAGCTAATTAAGAATTATTAAGGCTATAAGTTGTTTATTTTTACTTTTCCTTTCTGTCCTCTATTCTTCACTCTTATGTGGGTCGATATTGTAAATGGCAATAATACAACTCAGTTAAAAGGAAACAGCACATGAAAAGAATTATGAAAAATATAAATCAAATTGAAAATTAGCTGTGTGAAAAATTGGAAACAAATCTGCTTGCTTTCTACACTAGAACGGGTCGAAAGTAAGCTATAAATGGACACAATTTCAGTTCAGAAAAAGCTTTTTCCTCACATTTATTATCAGAAAATTGTAAGATACCCAGGCTAATAGTAAGCCTCTACTCTGCAAATATATGACTTACAACTTCTGCAAAAGTTGCAGCAGCACACCCACTATTGACTAGTCATAGTAAATACCAGTGATTAAGTAAGTATTCTGTTAGGAATAAATAAGAGAAAGACTTTTAAAAGAAAAAAGAAACTATTTCTTAACATTTGAAAGTGGAAACAGAATATTCGCTCTAGATTCAGAGTACAGAAAATTGCTGAAATAAGTCTGGACTTCTAAGTACTTTCAAGCAGGAAACGTGACAATCCTGGGCACCTCAGGAAAAAAATTATATTCTTGCACCAAATTTAGATACTAATCTAGTAAAAGTAGAAAAATTAACAGCCTATTAAGTTTAGCTACCAAAAATAATTTTTTAAATCTTTTACCAGGATGAGCATATCTAAATAAAGATGAGATTAAATCTTCAAACACTATTTTAAGTGTGGCACAGCATGATAGGAAAAGAGTGTATTTTATATTTGGAAAAAAATAAGGAGATTTGTACTTAACTGGAAGTTAATTACCAATGTGTATATGTGGATCAATTATATATATAAGAATAACAGGACACACCCAAGTCATAGTCAAAAATCCTTTGGGAACTTCTGTGAAGACAGCAAATATTTTTACAATAGCAGTGATTAAGCCTGAAAATAAAAGGAGAAAGCCCTGAAAGGAAATCAGAAGTGAGTCAAAATCATTAGTGGTTGCTCTCGTATTTATCATCCAAAGTGAGTCAAAATCACCAGGCGTTACTTTCATATTTATCATCATATAAACTGTAGTGTAAGAATAAGTCAAGAGGAAAAGAAGAAACAAGATTAAAAGAGCAAATCCATCTTTAATATTCCTTTCAATGAAAGAATATTTGAGAAGAGTATTAAAATTTGAGAAGAGTACTACTAAAAGTAGTAAAAAAATTCTTCTTTAAGCGCTCAAATGAGTTCTGAAAAAGAACTAAAACCAGTGAAACAACATTCCAGTTTGTGGTTTTCAGACAAATCCTTTGAAATCAAATTCAGATACTATATATAGATATTTACAAATTTTTTAAATGCTCAAAAATATCATAAAGGTTCAGTACAGCCCTTTTTTGAAGCATAATTTAGTGACGTACTTGAACAAGGGAGTAGCTGAACATGAGTCTTGCTTCCAAAGACTTGCATAATTTAGAACCCAGGTTCAGAAAATGACTCTAAGTAATACCAGCCTGACTCAAAAAAACTGTTTAAAGACACAGGGTACTGAGCATTGAATTTAATATTTTCTAGGTATGTAATCAGATAAACAGACTCTTGCTCCAGAATGAAGGTGTCTCTGCAGAAAAAGAAACATTCTCTAGTTCTATTAACTGTTTTCCTGCCAGACTACAGTTTACAGAAATTATGCAGAAAATCTAGCATCTGTGGGGAGAGATCTATGCCATCCCTGTCTTAAAAAACATTACTTACTAGGGATAAGCTCAAGCCACTTACGTGAGAGCTACACAGAGATTATCAACACTTTTGGAAAAAACTTTAACAGATTTTTTCCAGACTTGGTGAAAAACACTGCAAAGTTTTGTAAACATTTCATAGCATCATGCAAAAATTTAAACTAAAATTGTAGGCTACCACTGTGCTGAGTGTTTAGAGGACAAGTCTAAAGTTCTCCAGAAGCTGTACTGTTTGATTGTTAACTCTTTTTGTCTTGTTCCTCACTACCTCTGAAAATACTTGGTTTTGTTTTTATGGAAGGGTACAAATGTGCAGAAACTGTTCCACAATTCATATTAAAAAACCTCAACTCTAAAGCTCTGCATTTAACAGAACAGAGCATAACATCTTAACCTAATAAAGTACTGCCCTACTTTCTGATTTGCAGACCTCAAAACAGGAATTTAAATATTTTACTTTGGCACTGGGGCAAAATTACTTCCTAAGACAAGAAAACAAAGAAAAAATTACCTTATCCTGGTATTCCTTCCAGTCCTAGGAACTGTAGAATCAGAAAGTGTTTCAAGACGTGACAATGGACATGATGTGATCAGTAATGGGAGCCACATTCAATGACTGTTGTACAATGGCATTAAGTAAGCAGCAAGGATGACAGAAAAGAAACACTTCCAGTGCTGGTTTTTTCCTTTGGATGAAATGAGCTTGTGCAGAGTTACAAAAACGAACTAAAATTATAAGGCCAGAGTACAGGCATGGCATGCTCCACAAAGAATCTGTTTATATCTTCCATATGCTGTACAAACACAAAAATAATGATGTATCTGAGCAAAAATACTTTTTATTTATGAAGAGAAAATTATTAATAAAACTATTTTGAGATTGCATTAAAAGCAACAATGATAAAAATAAAGGTAAGTATATAGCAAAAAGTGAGATGGCTTTGAATGCTATACAGGTATACAAAATATTTCCTTAAACTTCTACCAGTTACTATAAAGCGTGCCATTCTTTATGGCTCATCTTTGCCCAGAGAGCTCTATCATTGATCCAGTGCAGACTGCTGATTAATTCTTCATATTCCCTGTGTATGACTATATTAAAATACAGAAAAGTAAAGACACACAGGGCTTACACCATCTTTCTTTTCAGTCAGCAGTTACGTCTCTGATTTATTTTGTTTAGTCTCTCAAAGGGACAAGGGAAGGCGAACAAGAGATTTTCTCTGAAAAATACTGCTCGTAATATATGATATGTACTTCCAAGTATTAAATTCAACTTAATATATGCAGTGATCAATAGATATGAACTTCATGGGGCAGTGAGGCAGTAAGGCTACAGCGATTAAACACTACCATAAATCACAAGTACTGCTGGTGGCTGTTCTCTGTCTTTCTACCCTAAGGGTTTTCTCTTGCCTGATGTACCAGTAGATTTACACTATAAACCTAACTGATTTTTTTCTTATGCATGTAATATATTTTTAAATATAAGTTCAGCAATGGCAATTGCATCAGTTTAACATTCAACACTTATCTCTTCTTCATGATCTTAATTTATCTACCTTATTTATTATCAGATAATGCATATGTCTATGCATAGGATTCTTACCACATTCCATTACTGTTTATGAATTTTAAAAGCAAATGAGTTCATTTTTTCTTCATAACAAGGAATGCATCGTGTTAATTTTTATGTACCACTAGGAGAAAACTGATAAAGAGGAAATGAAGCAGGGGAACAGAAAAAAAAAGTAAGAAATGAAATCCAAGTTCCTAATGCCGGGATGTAATGCCAAGAAACTGCTCCAGAGAAACTGAGTAACTGCCAGCATTTCTACCTGTTGCCAAGAAAATGTTGCTGTGTTCACTGATCCTGTAATTAAACTGAGAATGTTCTGAAACAACTTCTTCTGAATTGTGCCATCTTCTGTGAAGGGGGAGGGAGCTTCGTTCCTATAATACACCAATAGAAAGATGGTTCTTCTCTAAAAAATTAGGTAGAAGAGCAAGCTTGGTTTAATCATGAACACACATTCTTTAAAGAAAAAAAATAACATTTGGAAAGAGAAATCTTATTGCCTACAGACCTTTGGAGGGAAGCACAGAACTGTAATTTGCATCGTTCAAAATACTCCTGTGCAGGGCAAAAAGTTTTAATAGCTATCCTTTAACGTCCTGTAAAAACAGCAGACTTGCTGACTTCTGCTGTTTTATCAACATTTTAAAACATGAGTTACTAATTGTAGTGTCTTGCAGCAAATTCTCCCTAGGACTTTTGATTTTTAAGTTATGACAATTACCCATGCTGGTCAAGGTATTTGTATACAAGTATGTCAATAAAGCCAGATCATACCAGTATACTCCTGTTCCCACATTTTATCTTGTTCAGCCCAATATTGGTTAGCCATGATTTCATAAAGGCTGACTGTACTCTCTTCACCTCTACTATAGTCCTCTGGGGTCTTCTAGTAAAGCTTTATTGTACTTTGCACAGCTTTTCTGCTTTCCTCATGCTTTTACACCAGATGGGTTAATGAAATGTTTGCTTTTCTTAGCCGAGTCATTCTCTGTGGCTGGCTGTGCTAGGCAGGACAGAGGCCCTCTCAGACATTTGTCACACAGAAGCACCAAATAGTTGGGGTTAAGAGGGATCTCTGGAGGTCATATAGCTCAGCCCCCCTGCTGAAGCAGGTACATCTAGGGCAGATTGCACAGGATCACGTTTTTATTGGATCAAGAAATGTCTGGATCACCTAATAAAAGTGTCAGAAAGCCCTCGCTTCCAAAACAGTTCCTAATATTCCACAGCAGATCTCTGGAATCCCAGTGGAAGATACCACTGCCCCCTTACTCTTTCTGTGTGCATCCTCGGTACATTCCTACCAAACCACTCAAAGCAAAAACATCCCTGTGTAGTCTTACTACTTCTATGAGCTCCATTCAACTCATCCTTAGATTCACAGCTCTAAAAACCAATACAGTACAACGTCCTTTAAGAGGTCCTTGGCATCATTGGATTCTTTGCCATGCTCCATGTGAGCTCTGCAGTTTAAACCACAGATTTTCATCCTTGTGCAGAGGTTCTCTAATGGCACAGAACAGCCAGAGCTGAGAACATTCAGCCCATGATGCATTTTAGCTACGATCCCCTCACCTGCTCCTTGCTATACCTCTGAGACAGGAGGGACTTGAGGGGAAATACAGCTGTTGCATTTGTGTGCAGTTAAGCTCAGAAGCCCTTTGTATCAGAGCTATTTTACACCTGTCAGAAGCATCTGTAACTGGCTCAGCCGTGGAGTGACTCCAAGGCAGAAAGAGAGCTGCTTCCATAGGCAACTGAAACTTTAGGCAGACTGAGCACTGAAAAGTTACTTGCTCCAAAAGTAACTTTCTGATGATGACATGAGACCTTAAGATGACTACACTCAAAATTTACAAACCAGCACCTAAAGTTATGCAGGACAAAACACAGTCTGTGAACGACTGAATGGAGGTTTGCTAACAGAAGAATACTTCCTCCTTACTGTTATGGAAGTGGTTTTCAACTTCTCATAAAGGCTTTTTTGCTGTTCTCACATAAAATAAGTGTTTGGATTTGGACTCCAGGAGACTTTATCTGAGTTGTTCTCAATATCTTTTCTTTGATCCTCTTCCCCACGTATAGCGATAGCAACTGTCTGAGTGTGCAGGCTGACAGGTTCACTCTGGAGCAAGAGCTGAGCACAGCTGGAACCCGCACTCTGCTTCATTTGCAGGAGAGTTGCTTTGTTTTAATTCTGTGTTGGCTTGTTTAGTTGATGAGTAACAGATCAGAGTCATTCACCAGACAGAAAACTCTGCTACTAATCTACCTCCAAAACAAAACTCAGAAGCAGAGCCAGGTCACTCTTAACTTTCCTGGCTTGCATCAGTCCTGCTCTCTCTTGCTGATATCAGCACTATCCACTGACTTCAGTGGACATGAATATGTCCAGGTGGTCCATTACTGATCATTGCTTCTATTCCTGACATCAGCTAATTAATTCTTGTACTTCCGAGCCAAGCTTTAGACAGTTCAGCACAGAATGAACAGTTAGCTGTTGGTGCTGATTCATTATCACCTGTTATTTCTCAAGCTGTCAGCACTGGTTCCAAATACATCTCTTCACATTTTCACTGCTGAGCAGTTCCACTTGCTATGGATCAAGAAGCAAAAGGTTTCCACAGTTGAAAATATTACGAGTACTTTCCAACCACCACTAAATCTACAGCAAGAGTAACACAAAAACTTTTGTATCTATTTTGACTTGCTGCAAGAAAGGCCAGAAGACAGATGCACAGTTACATTGCACCTGTTCAAAAGAGTCTACGTTCCGTAAATATTGGGTTTTCAGTAGCCTTTCCAGTTGCCATCAGTAGAGCTGATAAAGCTGGCTAGCAGGCAGAGCTCAGCTTCTTTGAGCTATTGCTTGTTACAGTGCTCTCATCCTCCGTTTGTGCCTCTGTCCTTGTGCCTGCCCTTACAGCAGGGCTCACTGCACACTCACAGGGACACATGTGAGAAGCCACTGAATTTCACAGTGGCGACATCACCAGCACAAAGCATCTTGTGTGAGATGTGACATCTCACAACTTGCACAAGGTTCTTAATCACATAATTTGGAGAGGGAAATTCAATCTGGCATACAGCCCTTAATGTTGTCAATGTATGACCTAGATTGCATTTCCCTAGATAGTTTATGAGAATGTTATTAGAGACATTTTTCAAAAGCCTTATTAAAATTAAAATATACAGCTGCCTATTCCTCATTCACAAGAGCTGCTACCCTGTTGTAGAGAGAAATCAGACTTGCTTAACTTGGTTTGTAGTTCACAAATCCATCCTGTTACTCACTTCTTGCTTATCTTCTGGATGACAGAAAATTATTTTTCTTAGTTTATTCTACAAATTTTTATTTTCATACCTAGTGAAAGAGAAATTACTTGGATTCCTGAATAAAAGTAGTATTTGCAGTTAAATTACAGGAAAATTCACCTGTTCTTTGTAATCTGCAATAGTGAAAGACATCTAATTGATCAAATTCTTTTAAAATGGGTTTGTTTCTTCATTTTTTTCTCTTAACCTTATATTGTCTTTAACATGCCTGACTACCCTTTACAATTCCAACAGGATAATGCTCTAGCAGCTTTGTGTTCTGCTGTCTCCTTCCTTTTTGACCATCCCCTGTGACATTCAATTTCCTACTATGCTATTACTAATCATTTTTAAATCTTCCACTTTATTAACAAATACATTATCAATTGCATTAAAATATGTTGTTCATATTGCTAACCTTCAAAATGGTTAGAGAATCCACAATCAGTTCATGCCTAAAGTCCTTTGCAATAATACTGTCTTATGAAAACTTTTCTTTCTATTCCAATGTATAGAAGCAAAACCCTGCACATGGCTTTAAAAAATAAAATAAATAATACCTTGAACTTCTTATTCTATGTCAGGTTTTGATAATGCAGTCAACCTTTGCAAAAGGTGAAGCTGTCTTTGAAGGCCACATCAAGTTCTTTTAGAGCAGTGAAGACATTAAACGATCTTTTTGTGAGGCAGATTGCAGACTTGCCATTGTTTTACTGGTCTTATGGGTTAAAATTAATTTGCAGGGTGTTCTGTATTTCCCTTTAACATCAATCTGCAAACTATAAAAACCAAAAGTGGTTTTTCTCTGTGGATATTTATTTTATGTATCACCACATACACCATTTGGAATATGACAGTAAGAAGTGCTTTTTATGTACTCAAATGCATTAGTTTATAAGAAAAGATTTGACAAATAGTGTATAGGTTAGTTCAATTGCTTACTTAACTGCACTGATTGCGAAATGCTGAATTCAAACCAGCTCACACAGGATTTGTTATAATTTATCTATGTTGGAAGAAATAAAACATATAATTTAATCCAAATTCCAATGCTGTGCTCTGAGTTTTACTAGTACATGACATCTAAAATGTATTACTAATGCCAAAAAATGAAAGACTGAATGTTCTTCTATTTATTCTCCATGTATCATTTTCTCATTTTGGGAATCAGGCTCTGAAGTGCTGGCAACTGAAATAATCTGAACCATAAGTTTTTGAAAGCTATTCCTTAATATAGACCTTGATTACCTTGGTGGGTGGTGTTTCCTTGTATCTACATGAAAAAAAACTGTCATGACTCCTTTTTTATATGCCCCACCTACAACTCCCTTATTCTTACTAAAGGTTCAGATAGAAGGCTGTGTTTTTCTCCCTGGATCTCCTGATAAATATGGCAAATGCATTTCATCTGTTTAGAAAGATGAGTATGCTTCAGTTATGAGAAAGTAATATTGGCATACCTTTTTGTTGGGCTTGAATTGTAAGGGATTAACTATTACATTTATAAAGATTTCTGGACTATTACAGTAAACACTTCTTTGCTCAATGGATTTAGATGACAATTTACTAAGTAAATCTGCAGGCTCATTCAGTTACATTTTTAGAGTGAATTTAACAAGGATGTGGAATTCTTTCTGGACAGTGCAAAAGAAAAGGCCTTTCCTATTTTCGTTGCTACCACATATGCATATTTCACACAGGCATTCTAAAGAGGACTCTGCCAGCATAAAATACAAATTGGAAGGCTTTCTCAGTGCTTTCTATCATTGTAAGAAAACAAGGCAGAAGAAGCAGGACCCTTGCTATCATGATTCGGGGGAATTGATTTTTTGTAGATATGCCAATAAAATTGTTCATCTAAATCTGAACTGTCTGTACAGTCTGGGGGAAATGGAAAGCAGAAAAGCTGCCTTCTGGAAGTGACTACTTCTTTATGGGAAAAAAAAAAACGGTGGCCATTCCCTGGGAACTGACTCTTCAGGAACTCTAGAGTAACTAACTGAGACTAAACAGCCAATTTTTTTAAAGGTGGAGTGAGAACATTGTTACAGAAGAGATAAAAACCTAATCTCTGAGTTGAGCAAGGATCAGAACAATCAGCTCACAGAAATTACCTGGGAACTGGTCCATCAGAAATGGATGTTTGAATACACACAACTCATAGCTCTGAAATTAATGCTGGGTTTTTTGTTTGGGTTTTTTTGTTTGTTTGTTTGTTTGTTTGTTTTTAATTGGCCATTCCCTAGAACCAGTCCTGCAGAGCTACAGACAGCTGCAAACCAAATGCAATCCTACAGGCAGTAGGCCAATTTGCATTGTGTAGCACACCATGCAGCATTGAAGACTATCACGGCAACAACATTGCTACTATGGAAAATTTTTGTAAGTGTAACAGTAGCAAAAAAATTATTTTAAACTAACATTTACTCCCTGAGTTTGCAGCTAAATGCAGCTTTCATCTGAATGTGTGTAGGGTAATGTCACCTCATCTCCCTCCAAAAGTCACATAAAGGGTGCATCTTGTCTTACCAAAAAAATTTCTGAGAAGTTTAGACTTACATCCTTCATGAGTGAGAAATGTTCCTTAACGTTAAAACTTTGTCATTAGGAAAATACATATGAAGTACCTAAGATATATATGTGCCACAGTACAGCTGTGATTTTAAATCCACACATGCATATAAATAAATGGAACCAAAATTATTTGTGGCAGTAATACCATGTTTTCACTGCACAAAGTTTGTGCCCAGAAGTTTAGAAATCTCATATTAGTACCGTAAAACATCCAAATGGCACTGCTCATCATTACAGCCACATTTTTAGTCTGAATTGGTCTGCTGCCTTCAAACTCTGCATGGTCTTAAAGAGCAATTTTCATGATCTAAGTAAGTTCCACTAAGAATGGCACTTCCTTCCTAGTGTTTTGGCACTTTAGGACTACTGTTGTTTGGATTTAAATCACAAAGCTAAGAGTGTCTCTGACATTATTTTTTCAATAAAGCTTATCAAAGTCTATATGCCAGGAAGCCAGCAAATCTGCTTTTAAGCAGCAGTACACCTCTGAAGCCTTAGGTGTTACTTCTGGAAGCTATGTTTCCGCATGACAATAACACTGCTTTAAGATGGACCACCTTCAGAAGGTAGCCTCAGTACAATTCAAGAAAATAGTTGTGATTACTTATATATGTGCATTAAAATGTACCCAACTACCCTAATCTTGTCCAGCTATATCCATTTAAACAAGTTCCTTTTCAGCTTTCAGACAACACAGCCACTTTCCTATCGATATTGCCTTCCTGCTTTTGTAAACTTCTGATGCTTTTTTTTTTTGCTGTTCCATTTTCTTCTCGACAAGAGCAGCCCCTTCATTCTGTTTGATAAAAGGAGAATGCTGTGACTAACATAGTACATGAGCTTAACAAAATCCTGAGAAACATCAATTTCAAGGACTTTTATATGTTAATTTGATAATATCGTCATTTTTAAGCATATAGCACACATGCAAGGACAAATAAGATTTCTATTAAGATAATGGACTGAACTACATGACGTGAAAATTGCAAACAACAGGAGGGAAGGAGCAGCGATGGCAACTGGCCATCATTAGACAATGTAGAGGCAACAAAGAGGCAGGGAGCAGGTACCTGTCCAGAGACAGTTGCCCTTGAAGTACAGAAAGCCACAAAATAATAATAGGACAGGTAAAGAAACAGGGCAGATAAACAGGCTTGTGGCAGAAGAGCAAGATTTACCTCATGGAATTTAGCATAGCATTTATTTCAAAGTAGCCTGGATATGTCAAGGGGCACGAAACCTGAGATTATGTAGTACTTTAGTCCTGGAAGCCTCCTGAACCCAAATGCTTCATTTCCTCCTGAACTATGTGGGTTGGTTTAGACAACACAATTATTTGCCTAAGAGCAGGATAAGCTACAGGACACAGATCAGCCCGTGGAGCAGCTCATGTTTCTGACATTTCCTAGTGCCAAGCAAGTGCCTGGGAATCACCTTCCTAAACTCATAAAGGTGTAAAACCCTTCCTGCTGCTCTGAGTGATCAAGATAGAAGAATGTGTCGAAAATCATCCTTTAACATGCAAATACTAGTTTGCTGAAAATGTGAGATAATAAAAGCATATAGTGATTCACAATGACTCCAGGAGTTCTTTGGAGTACTGGGAGTAACTTGAACTGTTTTTTTAAGCAGCAACTCAGTATTTCTCAGTAAGCATTCCTGATTAGAGTCACGGCTTTATTTTATTTTTTTTTCTACTTGTTTGACCTTTTCTATCTGGGACAACATATTTGTGTTTTGTGAGCTTCCAAGGATGAAGATTTTATTTCTTTCTTTCTTTCTCCCAATTCTTGTGCGAGTAGGACAAATTCTTTGGGAATGAATAGAAGCTATTTGGCCTACAAAACTTATCCTTTTTTGGTTCTATCTTTCTCCCATGATGTCATGCAGATATTTTTCTGAATGACTTCAATGTGTTTGCCTCAACAAGTCTGCGTTTTATTATTGTTATTATTATTATACTTCTCATCTTTTTAAAAGGAATGTTCCACCTTTTCATTAAAAAACCCCTCAAAACCCACAACAAAAAATCCCAAACAAGAGCACTTTTTTCTTTTCTTTTTTTTTCCCTTTTGGTTCATCATAATATCTGGGAATTGTATTGTAAGGAATATATAAGATGGTAAGTACTACATGTGTCCTGTAAATATCAACTGCTACAATTTCTGTATTGAGAATCTCTGATAACATCAAGCTGACTGTAAATAATTAATAGGCTTCTTATATAATTTTAGTCTTACAGTTTTTCAATCTGTTACTGTCAACACCTCTCTACTCCATTCTAATACTTAATTATTATTATGTTGATGAAAGTATATAACATTTGATACAATTATATTAGTAGGAATTTTAAAAATATTCCCTCTACCCTCCCCTCCCAAAAAAAACCCCCAAAACTTGAAAGGATTCAATAGAAAGGAAATTATAAAAGAATTCTAAAGATTTCTGTAGAACAAAGAATTCTGTGGTAACTGGAAATATACAGACATTTCCCTCTTATTTGGCTTCAGAAGTAAAGGGAACAAATTCCAGATTGCTAAAACGGAAATTTTGATTTCTAAAATGGAATTTGCCAATGTAGAGTTTGGAACAGCTAAGTGGGATAGCAAACCTGATAAGAAGATAATTTGTGACACTGACTACCTTTCCCGCCTAGTTTCTTGGTGAAACAAATTTGTATGATCTGATTGTTGGCCTCTTAGTGCTGAAACAACTACCAAGTATTCCTGAGAAGCTTGAGGAAAAGCACTGTGCCCCTAGCACAGCATTTTTCTCTACTAGTGAGAATTCATAACAGTATCTTGTCTCTTGAGAGTACACTGGATTTTAGTGGCTACTGTGTACACACTGTGGTACTTTATGGTGGCTACAGTCAGAAAAAGCCCAGAATCTGTGCCAGCAGCAGCTCTGACCTCGGGAACAGAGGTGTCATTTCCACTGCTCTTCTCTGGGATGGCTGTTCCTCAGGAGGAGATGACACCCAAGGAGGGACTCAGGGACTCTCACGCAGCCATGGACTATAGCAGTGTGGAAAAGAACTCCCCTGGGAACAATACCAATGACTACAAATCTGTCCCAACTATCCCTGATGTACCATGTAACATTGCTTCAAGAATGGCACGTGTTATTTATATAATATTTAAAATCCCCACAAATATTCAGTTGCTGTTGGCTTATTTCCTCTTTATCCACTCAAGTCCCTGACATAGCACAGCTGTTCAAAGATTCATTTTCATATCTTAAAAATAAATTCAAAACCACACATATTCACCCAATTTTTGATGCTTCTCACTTTCTGAAAGGCTTATGAAACTAAAATATAACCACTATGAATTTTAATCTATTCTGACATCAAAGATATATTCTTCTGTACAACCGATCACTGGCAAAATTACATACCTTTGCAAAGTCCTTTAACTAGCTTTTAGACTTCAACAATTTGAAATAAAAAAATCTGAATTAAACACTCCACAAAATCCTGAGTAATTTCAGAAGTTTTAAACAAGACTTCTAATTCTTTTTCCATAGTCCCAAATCACATGTACAAAATAAAGCCCCTCGGTTAGAACCTCTGCTTTCTGAAACTCTTTATACAACTCTGTTTTGTGCTGTGCTTTTATTTGTATTATCTCACAGTGTGTGCCTTTATAATACAGCAGGTAAAGGTAATGAGGAGCTGGTGATAAAACATGACAAATAAAATCTTTGTGCTTCTCTCATGTTCTTCAATACTTCTCTATGAAAAGCCCAGAAGAAATCCACATTAGAAAGCGACACAGAAAACTGTCAAGGACTCAGAGTAGGCAAAAAAAGAACCAGAAAACCTAGTCACACAAATATTTGCACTATGGGAATGTGGTAAGTGAGTCTCTCTGGTTATCAAGATAAATTATGTTGTAACTGCCATTTCTCTCATTCTCCAAGTTTTCAATGAAATTCAGCTGGTTAAAATCTAACCTTTCCAATCAGAGGTTCTCAGACTGTGGTCTGCATGAGTCAGAAGTTGCTCTATGAAATAACTGCAATTCTTTTTTGAGGTTCTTTTGGGGTTTGTTTTTGTTTGTTTGCTTTTGGGGGTTTTTTGGTTTGTTTTTTTAACTCACGCACTTTCATTGCCACTCATGAAAAAAGGAAAACATCCCATTCTGCAAAGGAAAACAAGGGATGGAATTCAACAGTTACACTATTTTTATTTATTTATAAGTCATGCTTTTGGCAACAATGCATGGGATTTTCTATGTATTTCTTTTTTCACTAAACTAAGACAGTCTGCTTTATATTTTCTGCATATTTAAAATACAACTGTCCTCACTACCATAAACTACCATTAACATATAAAAAACCTGCTTAATTTCTCATTGGAATATATATCAATCTGTTTGAATACTCACATGGTGGAGTAGGGGGACCATGGAATAATTACTAAGTGGAATGTTTAAAAAGAAATGCAAAAGCAAAAACCCCTTCATTTTCTGTCTCTTTAGTTACAATTTTCTAATAGACTGTCCATACGTATCAACTGGTATAATGGACAAATTGTTAATTTCTTTTTAAGCAATGTTATATATTAGTAATTTCACATTTTTAAATTATAAATCATCTTGCTGTTTTCAGAAGGTGCACTGTTACTGAAAAGATGCTTTAAAAAGAGAGTAGATCTAATAGGCAAGATGCAAAGGATGCAGCAAACTTACTGGAGTTTAAGTATGGCACTGATTTATCAGAAGGTCAGTTATCCAAAATATTTTGAGTTACTAGAAATTTTCCCAGGTATTTTCCCAGGACTGACAGGAACTGAGAAACTTCTTAGCACAACTGGAGAGTGCTCTTAGCAGATAAGCCTAATACTGAGGAGCATGACAGAATCCTTGCACAAGCTTTGCAAAATTCAACAGGCACAGGAGAAAAAGATAATCAACATAAAAGAATTGTTTATACGTAGATGATTTAATTCTAAATATTATGTTTATGTCAATAAAAATGAAAGCATAAAATAACACATACCTGGAGTTAAAAGGAAGTGATTTTGGGGGCCTTATTCTCTCCTTTGTGGCACTTGACATACATATTCATTTGTGTGCAAACTGTAAGTTAAACTAAGATTTTATACTCAGTATTTTTAACAGTCATTTGCACTAATTTTTGACAGGCACTGGAGACAGCACAAGGTGAGAGATGACTTCTTGATTCCCCTTTGCAAGTTCCACATATAGCTTTATATGTGCAGTTATGTGTGCTTATGAGATGATTGGAATTTTGTTGCTCGAGATTTATTTCACTGCATAGTTTTGTATGAATGATGAATTCTTTCTGCTCTCAGTTTAAGATGTAAGTATCCAGACTGCTTAGTCATAGCGCAGTCAGGAACCCAATATTTAAACAGAATAATCATAAAAAATAAGTTACCAAAAATCTTAATTATTAAAGATGATAAAGGCCTGAGAAAGGTCAACATTAAACTGATGTTCCCATCCCAGTGAATTATTCCTTTTAAAAAAAATTTTTTTTCAAACATCTGGACTCTTACAGAAATCCTAAATTACTCAAGATTTCTGTAAAATTAAAATCATTACACTTCATACCTATTTAATAACTATTACAAGGAGTGACAGGAATTACAGAGAGCAGAATTAATGCTAAATCATTGAAAATCATGTTTACAGCTACCAGTAACTCATATAAGGTGGTTCACACATAAAGCTGATTCTGTAAAGAAAAACTCTAACTCACAAAGACAAAGCAAGTTCGGAACTTTTGCAATTCAGTAGTTTTCCAGAATGCCTCGGACAGAACACATCATTTAAACCATTACAATCAGATGTAACTGTCGTGTCTCTTAACTCAGCAGCAGGTGAAAAGGTTGAGTAACTGCAAACTCTTTGTAACCATTAACTGCTGCTAATATCAAATAAGGCCAACCTTTCACACACTGTACTTTTTTCATGTTAGCCACATCCAAAATTTAGGTTCATAACCTTTTATGCTAATTCCTCAGGATAAAAACTGGGGGGGAAATCTACAGATCTCTGCTGAGCAAGTGAAATGATGCTGCTATTTTTAAAATTTTAACACACAAACCTGTGACCTGCAATGACCACAAAGCCAACATTCCTTTGGTTCTGCAGCCCTGGAATGGGACAGCTAAGCTGCAGAGCTGACAGATGAAGTGAACTCTGGAATCAAGAAATTCACCTACCTGGGTTCCCCAAGTGTGGTCAAACCAGAGACAGTTGTGATAGTCTTAAGATGTCACTCCTTTAACTAACTTTTTATCATCCTCGAGCCACAGTAAATGGAACTGCCTTCCTGAGCCTGTTGGGTTCAGCTGAATTACCTCCTACAGCAGTTAAAGATTTCTCAATTCATTATGCCAGAATATCTGCAGTCCAGTCACACTGAGACCTGTGAGGGGACAGAGAGTACCCAACAGCTCAGTGGAGCTCGTATGCACATACTTTTTGTAGAGAGAGGTTATGGAAATAATTGGGAATATAATTATCAAAGATTTTGCTGTTTAAACCTAGCAAGCAGAGAGTTATGCCCAAAGCATACTAGGAGTTATGCCCAAAAGGGTTAAAGCTTGGTGAAATACGTAGATTTTTCACAGAAATTACAACAAGCACATGCTCAACAGGCAGGTCACTTTCCTGCCAATATCAAATCTCAATTCCAAGCCTTTGGGTCATGCCAGTATTTCAAAGAATAAAGTTGCCAGACCTTTGTTTTTCAATAAGGACAATACAGAACAGTGTCCCCAGTTTACCTTAAAAAAAAATTTGAAGAAGTTTACCATGTTGATCTTCTAAGTTGTTATTTCTTCGGAATTTGTGTGTGTTTGTTTGTTTTAAGGATCACTATGGTATTCATAGTTACCCAAAATACATCCCAGACTATCATATGTGGATATTTGGTACAGCAGCATAACTTCTAGGAGTACTCATTTAGAATTTGTAGACATTTAGACTGAGTGCCAAAACATTAATCCTGCAGAATCTGAAGCTTAAAATATCTTTCAATTATATTCTTCATATGCAAGAAACATATTTCACGTTACAAGATACAAGCAGATATAATAAAATGTACACTGATGTAAAATATTAACACTTAAAATTGCCTCTTAATAATTCTTCTTTCTCAGTGCTCTTTCAACTTCTAAAGAGTTTTTAACATGGTGAGTTTTAGCTAATAAGTTCATATGTACAATAGTCTGGGTAAATCTAAGTAAAGCAATTTAATTTGAAAATGCTCAACATGACAGAGAAAGTGGGCATGATAGAGCTAATGCAATGCAACTCCTTAGGCACTAACATTCGGGGCTTCTCTTGTCTCTGGTCACACACTCTTATTACCCCCACCCCCAAACCAGCATCTCCTGACAAGATGCTGGTCAAAGGGACCCTGCTTATCTTTTCTAGTAAGCTCAAGGAGTGAAGCAAGCAAGATGTTATCCTTACAATAAAGGCAATTATTTTCTGCCAGTTCACTTCCCTGAACTGGTATAACAACAAGGTAGGAGTATGAAGCTGGGATCAAGACGACCATTCCCATCTGGAAGTTTACTGTGTGCAAGTCAAAAATAACAGATAATGCTATTAATCACTTTGAAACAACAGCAGGAAAAAAAAAGATGTGGCTTTTGAAGCCACAACTTTCGAAGCCAAAATTATGCTTCTGAGATTCTAGCCTTCTAAGTGTCTTTTAGTTTTTCTCATGTTTCTGATTCATAATCAGTGTGAGATTCTCTTGCTCAGAGAAGTACTGGTTATATCTTCAGATTTATAGAAAGCAGCTGCTAGCTTTGTAAATCACCTTTCTACTTAGAAGTTATGTGGTGTGATAATTCTCACTTTTCATATTTTATTCCACACTAATACCTCTTACATACTCTTCACATAAGAAGCAGTCAGGTGAATAAGTATCGTATGAAATAGAGAATGCCACCAGTGCAGCCTGTAGGTAAAATACTCAGAACTGTTAAGAGAATACCTCTGGAAAAGCCGACATGGGAAATCTATCTGTGTGTATAGTAGGAATTGTGGTTGTGGTTATGAAACTGCTGTATCATTACATACCTAAGAGGTATTAAGAGGATGTGACATCAGCCATATGCTGTCAGGGCTGAGTCATCCATGTCTCAGACATGGGGCTGTGGAAAATGTCCCACCCTAGCAGCTTCCAGTTAAGAGGGAACATAAAAGGACAATGAAGGGTCTGAGCCAGATGGCAACAAATTCACCCAAACTCTTCCTGCAAGCCAGGGTCTTAAGCTGTAGATTTCCCCCCAGAATGAAAGGAAGATCAACAGCTACAACCAGAACTCAAAAGCTAACGCATTTGAGAAGTGCTGTGGATCATAGAAAGACGGAAAACTTGTGCATGGAGAAGGAACAGTGAGGTGTGCTTTGCTAACCGAGGGCCAGCCAAATGAGAAGGAAACTGGCTTCAGAACTGTGACACAGACATGTATGCAGCATAATTTAGCAAAGTTATGTGCAGAAGAGGATGGCACAGAGTGCACAGACTATGCCCAAAACAACATTAGAACTGAGGAAGGGAAGTATACACAGTATATTCAGTGTTTTCTCAGCTGTATGATAGATGGCAGCTAATACAAAGAATCATTGATTTTACGAAATTTTTACACCTGTGCTTGTCTCCTTCAACGATCACATCTTTCTAAGAGGTGAACTATAAACCCTGAGTGAGTAAAAAGGGGGCAAAAGGAAAAGCTGTGCCTAGTCTTTCAAAGAATGTAGCGACACAGCTGTCAGTGCTCATCCTTGGGGGCGGGGGCATACGTTCAAGCAGCCAGCATTTACCAAGTCTCACATTTACCAAGGAATAGAAGACAAATAATCTGACTGAAAACTGAACCAGAGAGAAATCTGCTTTCCACTTAGATCAAACAAAGCTTAAAGGTATATGGGCTTCAAGAGAAAGAACGGAAACAAAGCAATCCTGCCTATTTCCAGCTGACTGGGCATTATGAAGCCTGTGACAAGCCTGTTTCTTCTCACTATTGCATCAGTTGAAATTTGCATGTCAGCTGTCAAATTTTCACTTTCACTAAAAGTTAACATAATTATGATTATTTTAGGAAACCTTCTATGCAGTCATAGCTACAAATGGATCTTCACTACAGAGATGCTCTTTATTAAATAACAAAATTTTTACAAAATTTGAAATGTTACTTGTCTATTCTTTCTATGGTTTTAGCCAAATGCCAGAGGAAGATTTCCTAACTGAGATAAGTACTTGTTTCCAACGAAATCCATACTCTTCAATACATTGTAAAATTACACTGAAGCTACTAAACTAGAATTTCAAACCATTTGTAGATATGCCAAAAATAGGATGAGAACAACATTCAGAGTTGTTCTCTTAACATTACAGGTAACTGATTCTGTCTTTGACTTCTTTACTCATAAGAACTATTTATTCATAAGATAGAAATTCACATTTTTAATACTTTCAATGCCTCTTCATTATTATGTATTTCTTATTTGTTTGTAGGAAAAAAGTATGAGGGTGCATTGTGATTGTCTTCTTTTTTTTCCTGGGTGGAGAACCACAAGCAGGAACTTTGGAAATCACAAATTAGCACAACATTCAAGTCAAATCATGTCCAAACAGCTCTGGCTGCCTGCACTTCAAAGCCCTGGCAAACCCCCACACAGTGTTCTTCCAAGGTTTGCTCGATTGCCATAGTGGTGAATCATGACCATAAAAGAAGCTGCCTGAATGTTGGTTGATTTTTTTCTCTCCATACAGGAAAAAAGAAAACATTAATAAAAAAGTATTAAGGTCAAGAGAGAACTATAGAACTTTCTTCAGTGAGATCTAAGTGGCCAATTTTTCGTCCACCTAGGACATGCAGTCAAAACATTTGTTACTGAAGATCTCACTGTGACTCACATGTTAAAATTCCAGATACAGATTTAACGCAATCCTATCTCTGACAACTGTGACAAACAAACTCTGAAACATTTTATATCAATAAATCTGACAGAGTTTGGTGTAAGTCACTCCAGAGCATTTTAGCTTGTTTTGGGTTTATTACCCAGAAAAAAATTAAAGTATGCCAAAATTTAGCTTGAGTCACTTAGCTCATAGAAAATTTAACATTTTGCAAAATTAGACATCAAAGCTAATGAAGGAAGCATTAACATATACCACGAATTTGCATTACCACAAATTCTGATACAGAGATTATGAAATGTTTGTCTTTTCTTTTGAAAGGCATTTCAAGTTTAATAAAAGATCTGCATGTCCTCAAAAAAAAATTGCTCATCTTGCCAAACTTTTAAAAGCAAACCAATCTTTCAACTGTACGGCAAATCTTTCAAAATGTTGCTTAGTACAATACTTCTCCAGAAATATTTCCTCTATGGCATTTCAATTTTTTTTTCTTGCAGATATGAACCTGATTTTTATTTCAACTACGTAAAGGAACACACTTATTTCAGTGTAGGATGGGATATACACTCTATAAAATCTTTATATGAGCCCCCTTTTTTGAAAGCACATATCTATTTAATTACAAATAAATACTATATAATTCAAATAGCTAAGACCTGCTACTAGTACTCTGAATAGTACAGAATGCATTCTAGTTTATTTTCTCATTATGAGTATGTTCTTGAGAAAAAAATTGAATTGGAGGCTTGAATCTCAAGGGAGAAGAACAAGGAAAAGCAAAGCTGAGTGAAATATGAAGTTCTGGTATCTTTTGGAACTCCATACGCATGTAAAAAATAGCCCTTCATTTCAGGGTGTCAAAGCCAACATCTGAATTACCACTTTTGTACACTGAAAGCACACAGCAACAGTACAACAGTAGTTGCTATGTACTGACTTCCAAAAAATCTATCTTTAAAGACATTCAGTCAGGTATGAAAATAGCAGAAAATTTAAGACTTCTGTGCAGCATTAAATATCACCCATTCAACCATCAGTCCTACTCAAAAACCTGTTTTTATTTAATAATTTTCAAAGTAAGCATTAAGCTAATAAACAGCTTTCAGTAGACGAATTTTACAGCTTCAGCTCTTGTCTAGATTAAGAATATTGAAATTTAAATATCATAAAAATGTAAAAGTCAAGCTGTAACATTTCAAATAAAAGACTTCCTATTTCCAGTGAACGTATATCTGTTTGAAATGTGTTTGCTGTTGACAGGGGCTGATGAGAGCCAACTGGATTCAGCATTAATTTACAATTGTTTCAAACATACATAATACAGAACATTACGCCAAAGTCAAATGAGAACAGTAAAGCTCCTTTACAAAATACAGCTATGTTTAACAGTTTCCATTAAGTTGGTTTTTGGCACCAGAAAGATTCCTATGACCCAATTTCCACCTGCTTATTGGCTTTATATACCATCCAAAGTAAAGCACCAAATGGGAAACTGCTAAGGAAAAGGTAACAAAACATGAAGTTTTTTACAGTTTGCCGTGTGTATGACATTATTTCTCCACTTAACTTCCGAAAAATAATTATGGGTTAGGGAAGTGATGGAGACTGTGAACATTAATTTTCTTTAGGGAAATGCAAGTTAGGAGATCAACTGATTGGCGTTCCGACAATTTATAGCAGCAAACAAAAAGTCACAAACACTTGTTAGAGTTACTATATAAATGCCAATATTTTTATATCCTCTGTGTGGGTTTCATGTAATTACAAACACAAGAGTCAACAATGCAATACCAGGTAATGCAGACGCAAATATTAGATTCCAAGTCCTAGATCTTTTTCAAACAGATGGCTTCCTAACGGTGTTGTTTATTGAAATAAAATTCCACTTCAGCTTGTCAGGGGAAGATTGTTTAATTGAAAGCCTATTTAATAATTTCTAATTGTATATGTGCAAAACAGCTCAAGCGAATGCGCGGTAGGTTAGGAGATTTCATGCTGCAAATGTGATGCGAGTGCAAGTGCAACAATGGCAAATTTATAACATTTCAAACAGAAAATTTCTCCAGGAGGTAAAACTTACATCTTAAAATTCTGTAGGGAAACACACTGGTGACTCCCCTTGATGTGCAGCCTTTCAAAAAGCTTTATCTCAGTCTCTTTCAGCCTCCCAAGAAATATCAATAATCAAATCCATTCAAGACACTTTAATTGCACCTGCTTGCACAAGGCTTGAACTCTAACTGGTCTGAGTCGATTTAGTTACCAAAATCTTATTATATACTTCTATTGATTGACTCAGTCATTTCAAACATCTATCAGTTTGCATAGGCCTGTGCTAAAGTGAAATTAAGCTCAGCCCTGAACACATTTGGTTTGAGTGTCTTGTTTATAAAATTGGTCTTTTTATTAAAAAGCAGTTAATAACACACAGTTTGTACTTAGTCTATACAAAGTCCCTAAAGACTTCGAATTCTGCACTACAGAATTTTTAAACTGAGGTCAAAGAAATTACAGTATGCTTTGGGGAAAAAAGCAAAAGTTTTCAGGAAGGTCAAACCAATGACTCTTTGGAAACCCTGGCCTTAATCTCGTAATTAGGTCATCCTGAAATAAAAAGTAGCTTGTTACATTATTTGGTGCTTCTGCAAATAAAGATGGTATTTTCTTAATTCCCACTTATTTATTACATATTTTCATGGAATCATAGAATATCCTGAGTTGGAAGGGACCCACAAGGACCATCGAGTCCAACTCCCAGCCCTGCGCAGGACACCCCAACAATCCCACCATGTGCCTGAGAGCATTGTCCGAATGCTTCTTGAACTCCTAAGCACCAGACTGTAAAGGAAAATTTGCTTTGTCCTTCGAAATGATTTTAAATAGGTGGCTTAAATACACTTGTCCTGCCCGCTATCTTCCACCAAGGGGAAAGCTTGCTATTTAAAATCACTCAGATGTTTTAACCACAGTCGCATTTTGACGTGTACCTTCATCATAAGGGACTTGTCATATAACTGCAGTGAATTCTCAATCACAAAGTCCAACTCTGTTGCATATAATCAATCACTTAAAAAATCCAAATAATTCAATGTTAGCAAAGTTTGAAGGTTACTCTGTTTGCTTTTACTGCAATGGTAATAGCTCATCTAAGATGCAGCTATTCCTTTAGATAAGATAATTCCAACAATATACTTCGTAGCATCTTCATATTCCTTCACCTTGGAAAAAGTCCTGATCCCATTTATGTGATCTACACTAAAGAAACTAACTAGAAGTTACTTTTTAAAAAAACAAAAAATAAAGGTACTTGTATTTTTATTTTATATTAACAAATCTCTTCTTTGTATATTTAAGGAGAAAGAACCTCAAAGTAAAGCAAGCCTGTTGGGTGGTGTTTCAATACTGCAATTCTATTAGTCTTGACCACACTTGTCTTTTCTATTCCCCCCTTTCTTTACCTCCAAGGCTTCATCAGGGGGTCGAGTCGCTCCTCATGCACACTCCAACAACACCTTCTGTCCCACTGTCACATGAGGGTCCAAGAGCCCAGCACTATGACAAGAAAGATTTCTTCAGAAGTTCCTGAGATACTAAAGTTACATGCACGTCCCCACACTACTACTTCAGGGTGAGGGAAATAATGTGAAAACTAACAATTGTTCACCTTCTAAATTGAGAACATTGTGTACACTAGGACTCCACCAGCTTTTAATAAGAAGCATTAATTACATTATTTCGGTTTATAAAAGTGATTTTCTGTTGCAGCAATCTAAGACTACAACTTGGAAAGAAAGTCAGTTGAAGATCAGGAAGCTATAAATGCTAAAGTTAATCTGCACAAAAATCTCTTACTGCACATACTCAACACTGATATCACAGCAAAATATTTTTAACTTTACACTGTAAATCAAAAAAAAAGTATAAGTGACTTATGCATGGTTCAACTTGGCTAAATTGTTTTGGACCAAAGTAAGTTCAAGTTCAAGCTTGAGGTGCTTCTATTACAGAGTTGGATACTGCACTTTGCAGGCACTGCATATATTACATGAAGAATTATATCCTAAGAAAATTAAAAATATTTTTTATAGTTTGCTACCTTTCTTTGTGAGCCCTAGAGACTTTTTCTCTACACTCAAAGAGCTTTCTCTGCATAAATTATGTATTTTATGAGTTTCTACTCTGCGTGGTTTTTAAATCCCAGACACTTTCAAGCCACCTTCATAAGCTTTCTCCTGGAGATATCTGGCTCACCAACAATGTGTGTAGTTGGCAGAATGTACGTGACCTTTAAAAAAAGCAATCTTTAGTTTTTGCTTAGATGTTCTAATAAGTCCAAACACAGCACAAGAGAAAACACTGTACTGGAATAAAACAAAAGAAAGACTTTGTTAAAACCTTAAAAAAAAAATCTTGAATGTGAAATTAATGTTAAAGTCTTCATTCCAAAAATAAAACTATAAAGATACAAAGAGAGCATACATGGAAGTCAATATAAAAAAATTAATTGAAGCATTGCTTCTTCTTTGGTATGCTCTGTCTTCCACACAAAAGCAAAAATAATAACTAAATTATTAAAACAAACCAGAGCATTACAAATAAATGGCCTGAACCTTAGAGCCCTGGTCTGTCTGTTAGGGAAGATGGAATGCACTAGGTATGAACTGAAATTAGTACGTCTCACAACACTGACCACATGCAACAGGATAAACCCTTCTCGTTGTGCTTGCATGATGCTTAAACTACACCAGGAAAATATTTGAAGAGAACTGTAGCAGATACTAAATGTCACTGGAAAGTATTTTTGTGTATTTATTCAAGGAATTTTTAAAATTTTGTGCCTTTTCCTACAAATATCAAGAGGAAAAGGCTATCCCACAGACCCATTCTGTCCCACAGACCTCCATTCCTACATGAATACAGAAATATTAATCAAGAAAACCTGGACTATAATTTCGAAGAACAGCTATTCTAATTGTTCTTTACTTCATTTCCCCTGCCTCTTCCCAGCTGTATTATCCCTGTGTAGCACTCAAGCTGCATTAAAAACCAGCTTCTGTGTAGCAGTGTAACTGCCCGGGTTAGGTTTACAGTGAGTATTTATCTGCGGGACCTCAGGCATGCTTTCAGTGCCTACTGTTGTGAAGACATCTCAAAAAGCAAGAATTTGTATTTTTGCCTAAGGCAACTGCTCAGAATGGACTTCTATATGAAATATCTCACCCAGTAATTAGGTTCCAAATGCACAAAGCCTTCATACACATTGTTCAAACTAACATCCTCACCAAATGAACACACATTTCTGACTCCGTGCTCTGTGCTGGGAGTTTACAACACCAGGAAAAACTGCATTGCAGGTCTTTTCAGGACAAGAAGGCAGCGGGGGCAGGGAGCAAGATCACTGCATAAACTAGGACTCTATAAAACAACACTGTCCCTATGCATTGAATTAAAATACAGAATAACACAGTTTAGTTAAATAACACAGTTTAGTTAAAACACTATGGAGGCAGAGGGAAGGGGAAAGGACCAAGGCACAAAAACTTGGTATTTCACAGTGCAGACAGATCCTGGAATGATTTCAGAAAGAACAAATGAGACAGAATATCATTAAGTGTTTATGGTCATATTTGTCAAATGAAATTGAAGAAAACTGTCATACCTGATTTTGCCCAACGATTTATAATAGATGTGAAACAAGTTAATTCACCATGTACTGCTTTCATGGAAAAAATTCACATAGTCCTGAGTAAATAAGGACTAAATTCATTTAAGCAATTATTCTTTTAATATGTAATAATGCCTCACATGAAAATAAAATATACTTATGGAGTTTAACTGAATTCAATCTCAGAGTAATGTCAGATATGTAAGTATCATTTCCATTTCAGATGGAGAAACCAGAGACACAGAAGGGTTAAAGCGTGTTGCCCAATGTCACCCTAAAAACTGGTGGCTAAGCTGACGGTGACAAAAATCAGATTATCCAGCACCATCCTACCAGGAAAAAAAAAAATCTGTCTCATAAATAACAGAGCAGCTCAGAAGTGTTTCTCCACTTTGCCAACATTGTGGATAAATGTTGGCAGTGTAAATGTGTGGAATTTGGCATAGAGCCTCTTTCCTTACAATGTGTCATTCATCCTCATTTTTAGCAATTCAGTGGCTGTTCCTTTTAGGTGACTATTAAAGGGAAGAATAACAGAACAAAACCAGACAATAGAACACACTTATACTACACGAATGAAACATAATTTAAGTAGGACATCCTCTAGAAATTTTGTAGCATTAAAACAGCTCTACAATAACCATCGGATTAAGTGCTAGAGCCATTCTAGCCCTGGGACCTATTGAAATAGTCATTTTTCTGGTTTGATTTTGTTGGAAAAATGTGAAGCTCGTTGTGATATGATTTTATAGTAAACTGAAAGAAGCGCCAGTAAAATTGCCAGAACAATTACTCTACCTAGAGCTAGCAAAGACAGGAAATACTGAACTGTCTCCCCTTACAACACTATAAATCTTCACAGCTTCCCTGAAGAACCATCCTCAACTAAAAACTTCAGCTAAATACAATATTAAATTCACACTTACAAAACACTTTAAACCTCTGCAGATTGACTCAGTGTTGAGTCTCCCAGCCATAGCTACTTACATATAGTTCCAATAATTGAGGATTTCTGTCTTTTTGAGAATAAGATTGTGTCTCAAGAATAAAAAGCACTGTGAAGGCAAATAAGAAATCCCTTAAATCATATCTCATTCTACACTAAGTTTGAAAACTCATTTGTGAACTGTTCTGGTTAAGCTGTATGCTGCTGTATAATCCTCAACAGAGCAGTGGAAACACAAATAAACTAAAGGAGAAGAAAATTCCATTATTCATATTTGTTATAAAATCTCTAGTAAGTACATATAAAAACAAAGATCAACATGTTTGCAGATTCCCACCAACCATGAATCTCAGTGTTGAACTTGTGATAAACATCTCAGGGTGGAAGAGAGACAAATCACTCTGTGAAGAATTGCTTTAGTTTCAGACAAATGATTTCTAGAGGCTTTTCAGCTTCCAAGTTGAGGAATATGTAGAATATAGTATTCAGTAGCACGTATGGCATAAGAATTGGGTATTGTACAACGGAACTGATGCAGCTGCTCAAACTCCAAGCCTTGCATTCGTAGCTCCCTCTCAACTCAGTGCTAAAAAGACAAAAACCTTCCAGAGCATGAAAGGTGTGAGACAGTTGCAGCCACGTGAGAGTGAGCTGGATCACAGAGAAGTGCATGAACTGGCACGTCTGAATACGACTAAGTGCCAAGCAGTTCTACAGTGATTTAAACAGGGCTCAAACTTCAGGAAATGAAGGGGGAGTGGGAGACTGATTTTGAATATTATTTAATCACTAAGCCATTACCTTCTTCTAACAAAATATAAGTAAAGCACTCACGATTTTCAACTTAACTATGTCAATTGTCCAGTTATTCTTCTGTTTGGATATTTTGAATTTTTTAAGGGCTGTTAAGTCCCTGCCTCAGTTTTATTATTAAGCAGATACTGTGTATCTACGATTATGGATGCCTTAACTTATTTATATTACCCATTTTTTCCATTCCAGTTTCCAGTACCAATTGCAGTTACCTAAAACCCAGCCAGAGCATGCTAAAGTCGATCCACCCAACCAGAAGGATCACTGGCACAGCTCAGACTTTCTCTCAGAATCATTCACACTGATTTCTATTCCACAGAAAAAACTCTGGAACATGGCAGCACCCTCAGTTTGTTATCTACAATAATAGCTCTGTGCTGCTTACACGAAAACCTTTGAAAATTCAGTGTGATGGGGGTTTTTTTAGTTTGCATATGGATAGATCTTAGCAGGGCTCTCCTAATCTATGGAGTAAACACTGATGTCTGATAGGTTCAGAATACACAAAGCAAGAGCAGCAATGGAAATATATATAAAAGTCACAAGTCTTGCTAATTTTTCTGATCTACTACAAGTACTTGTATTTACATCTCACAACAGTAAACATTTTTACTTTCCGTTCGTCTAGGTTAGACTACATTAAACTTGGCAAGCAACTCACTTCTCCTTAGAGGAAACTTGAAAACCAACTGACCTTTTTGCCAGACTGAACTCTAAACATATCTGAGATGCAAATACTTTTCAGCATTAAGAAAAAAGGACAAACCCCCGAGTTTCCTGAACATGAGTTAGTTGGCACTTACATTACTCAGAACACTAGACAAGTGTCAGCTTCCTGCTGTTTTTTCCCAGAAGTTTCTACAGTTGGACTGTTAGCAAATATAACTCCAGTCAGATTTATAGGCCAGAAAGATCACTTACTCTATTCTGTTTCCCACAGTACTGAGATGCCAATGCTTGGCCTTATTCTTCCTGTGCATATCATATACACATCTGCAGCCACCACATATTCCCATCTAGAGCTAGACAACACATTTATGTATTTTGTTTTTAGAATGTGCCTTGCAATACAACCAAGACCCCCCCAAACCAGGATGGAATAGAAATTGAATATTCTCTTCAAAGACTGCATGATGTCTTCTTCAGCAAAATCTGCTAACAGTCTCAGTAATTACCTATTAACTGAAAAACTAAGTAGAAAGCTGAAAAACTTAAAGTATATCTAGCATCTTCCAGCTGTCTCAAAGAAACATACAGATAGTAAACCTAATATGAATGGTTGATAAGAAAATATTTCCCACTTTTACAAACTAAAACTAAATGATTAAATGAGGTGTCAGGGTTCTTATTAAGGATGTAAAAGAATCAAGTAAAGGAATTTGCACAATACAAACCATTTCTTTCATTTTCCAATGTCTATTTGACTAAATGTTTCTGTATTGTTTGCTAACATAACAAAAGAAAAGTAGGTTCTTGTAAGGATCTGTGATATAAATGCCACAGTATTGACATTTAATAGAAGAGCTCTGCAAACAAGCAGTAGTAACCTTAGAGCTTGTTACACTATTACATTCATGTTAAACAGTAATATGTCAGGGACTATGAATTAGTCGTCCTTAGTAAGGACGAGACACATAGAATCTTCCCCAGTGTGAACATCTATATCTCGTGGTCCAGCGGAGCACTCAACACTTCCAGGCAGTGTTGACAGAATTGCATGCTATTCAACAAGACAGGAAAACAATTTTATCTTTTCTCACTCTAGTGTCACATTTGTCAAAGGGCATCCCTGCACAAAATCTTACCTGCACAAGACTTTTCAGTTTCGTTTAAGAGACATTAAATGTGTAGAAGACATAGGCAAGAATTCAACAACTAATTAGCTTCTTCTCATCTTTACTGATAACCTATGTCCATTTTCTTTCAGCAATTGTAGGATTTTTTTGGTTTTGGGTTAGGTCTTCAGCTTCCAAGCAAAACTCTTGCAGTTTTCTCTAGCTTTTATCGTATTTGACAATGTACAGTTCCCAGGCTGTTAAATGAGCTGTTTGTCAGTGCCCCCAGCCTTCCTGCTTGCAGGAATCCCTTTGCACTGGTGGCAGCATGGCTGAACACAACCCTTGCAGTACATTAAACAGTCATCATGCCAGATTATTCATTTTATGTTCCACTTCAGGTAAATATTCCGCATGTGGAGATGCAGTGCTCTTACCCATGAACACACTGAGATTACACAGATTGCCTGGGAGAGGTAAAGAGACTGCAATTTCAAACACAGTGATAATTTCAATTCTTGCAGAGAGAAACAACGTGAAACCTATTTGCCAAAAGGAGTAATGGAGCTATAAATACTGATTACAGTTCACAAATCTACCTTAAACTGTGTGACTACATTTGAACTTGTACTCAATGTTCAATTCAAAACAGAATTTTTATCCCAATAATTTATTCCTAAATATAAAGGTAAAATATACACAAGTAAAAGTGGATGTAATGCATACATTCAACATTTTTCAAAGGCTTTTTTACTGCATTTCTAAATAGTGAGTTTATGCACGTGTTTGTTTTCAGAAATGCATTCAGGAAACAAGAAAGTGTTTGGTTTATTTAACATAAGTGAGCATTCTGTAAATAGAAATAGATGAGAGTGTGGTAGCCACCTTTAAATTTGTTGCGCATTACCTTAAACTGTTGAAATATGCTCGGGAAGGAACGCAGGGAATTATCTTTATTTAAGAAACTGGAATTCAGAACATATCTCAATTCTTGTCTTGTCCTGTAGAAGCAAAACACAGAACTTTCCAAATTCCTTATATGAACTGAGAAAACATCTACACCAGATTGAAAAGCATCTACTGACAGAAAGTCTTCTGTTTCACCAAAATATACAGGCCTGAGTGCCTGTTTTGGCAAGCCAGAATAAGGAAGTCCGTATGCTTTTGAAGATACTGGGACACATGCACAAAAGCTTCTAGCTTGTGCTCGTAACACACACCCCCTAAGATTAGGTATCATAAACACAAAAAAACCCCAGACAATGTCTCTTCAAATATGAGTTTGTACATTCAGCAAGTCTTCAAAAATTGCCAGACTATACAGGGAATCATCTCAGAACACTGAAGCCTTTTTTTGCCATGAAAAATAGTGCACTTTCCTCAGAAAATGCTACTTTTTACTGTTGCTTATTAGACCTATTTTATATGCTGGAGTAGCAATTTCAGACACATGTCTTTCACAGATTACTTCCAAGGCAAAAAACCAGCTCCACCTGCTAACATTTGAGTGCTACTAGTATGGAAATACATTAAATTGAGCATCATTCTATTCTTTAGTCTTCCTACAAATTTGACAGTTTCGCAGTTTGCATAGCTGCTGCTATAATTTTTTGCAGGATAAACTACATTAATTTAGATTTCAGTATGAGCCACTAATCATACCGAATTGACTTATTACTACTGTCATCATCAGTGTTTCAAAATATATTTCAGAGTAGTTGTAAGGAAAAGAGGTATTTGTTAAAACCATCAGTCTAAAATATTTTCATACTTAGTTTAAATTTAGTCTAATTCTTCTAGCTCTTTCTTCAAAAAGCAAATAGAAGGCATAAAAAGGCTAAAAGATATAAAACAAGTGATCCTGCCACTGAATCTTCATTTTACTTTAGACACATCCCCATCCCAAATGTCATGTTAGACATGAATTAGATGAACAATTAGATGTTAAATTCCTGTTCTTGGACATTATTAAAACCAAAGTTGTGAGTCTCAAAAATTCCTCTGTGCATAATTGCAAATATCCATTACAAATTATTATTAAGATGTTACAAACACTTTAGAACATCTTAGCTCTGCACCTTCTGTGAGACAAAAGAATTTACTTCAATTAAGAGACCTGACTGAAGTACTAAAAATACAGTGATCTGTTCTATGAGAATGGAATACTAAACATTCCAAGCAACACCTCATTTACCTCCTAAAATCTGCCAGTATAAACACTTCCCGTTAACTTCTTCACAGACTCATCATTTAGTACCACCATCCTTTAATCTGTTTTAGCAACAATTACAGTAAAACCCCAGGGGAGTATGGCACAACCCAGCAGAAAGAGTTTTTAGTCTACAGGTGAGGGAGTTCAGTAATACTGAGGTGAAATTCTCTGGGTGTAGAAGACTTTGCAACACTGTGTTATTCACTGAAGACAACATGCTCAGCACAGGACCAAACAACTGAACTATTATTTCCACTTTCAACAGTTCTACACCACTGTAGCAAGAAGTTCCTAATGGTAACTGGCAGCTTCTCAACAGCACATCAAAAATAGGATAACTGAAATTAAATCGAGCATATAAGAGAATTGAAAGGAAAGGCTGAAGCGTAAACCTTTTCTAAACAGAACAGAGGGTCAATTTTAAATTACTGTGGTATTGTTAGCAAATATGTATCAGTCATTTACTGCAAATGAGGCAAGCAACTTCCCCTAACGCAAAAATTGTAAATGGTAAACACCTGCATAAGCTTGAGGCAGACATTTTTGAAGTAAGAAGCATTCTACAATTAAGTCATCTAACATTTAACCAAAAAAAAAAAAGAACAACAAAATAAAAAAACTCCAGCACTGAGTATATACACGAACTAAACATGTTCGGTCACCCTTAAACATCCTAGGCTTAAAATCCCATTTGAAATAAATATTCAAAGTTAAAATACATATTCAGAATCAAACAAAACAGCCATTCTTACCTCATGAACAGTGCAAAGCTTTTTGAGACTTATAAAAGGAACTGTTAACTCCAAAAGGTTTTTTGGAAGCAATCAGCTCTAATACAATTGTATTTTCAGTCATTTGATGGGTTGAAAACAGAGCAGAGATTAGGATTCAACTGGCTCAGCACAGCCAACCTCCAGACTTCCATGTTCAGCGGCACACCACTACCAACCCCATCACACAGGGTCACTCTGGTAATAAACAACACCATTGTTTGCAAAACTTGCAGACTATAAACTGTTTATGTACAAATACGACTATCAGTTCTTTTAAGAAATTAATATAAGCACAGGGAAATCTAACTTTTCCCAGTTTGGCTGAATGTTTCATATATTGCATTTCTGAATGTATTCCATACAACTTTGCCTTGAGCTGAGACCAACTTGTGATCTCCTATAGCACTCATGGAAGCACATGGCTGCCAATAATTATTCTGATGGAAAAAAATATTTTTAGATTAGCTTCCTACATACCTGTTAAAGCAAAAATAACATCCAAAATATTAATACAACGACCCTATAAACCTCAGTCTAACCCACCATCTATTGCTCCTAATCCAATGAGCATGTGGCAGTATTTCTGTAAAGCACACATGGAGTGTTAATTTGGTGTAAGTTTAAAGCTACAACAGTACAATACAAACAAGCAAATGTTTATTCATTTACTAAATGTACTGTGGAGTAACTTGAGGAATCTTTTTCAATGTACACATCTGCTCAGCTGGCAGTGGTCTAAACACATTAGAAGCCAAGAACTTTTGATTGTCAGGAGTCTTCTTTATGCTCCGATGCTGAATTGCAGAGGACATTTTTGTCTGCATTATGTTTACTATGATTTAAAGACAGCGAATACATCCAGGGTACCAGACGTTTTCTGGGCACCATGACAGAACTCAGAAGTTTGAAGAAAAAAAGAATTACAACATTTACTTTTTCCCACAATCACCAGAAGTTTTAGCTTTCTGTCTCTCTCTTGGTTTTACCACTGGTTCCATAATAAAATTTAGTTCTCCATCTAAATAATTTGAAGCTTTTAACTTTTTGCTCCATAAGCTCAAATCTGAGACCAAGAAAAGGCTGTTGCACCCACAGCAATCTTGATTTCACATGGGATTCATTCAGTATCTTACCTGTCCCCCTTCAAATCC
Organism: Oreocharis arfaki; assembly: GCA_013398015.1. NCBI lineage: Eukaryota > Metazoa > Chordata > Aves > Passeriformes > Paramythiidae > Oreocharis > Oreocharis arfaki. The sequence goes on along the minus strand of VZRR01004734.1, from coordinate 297,506 downwards.
ATGCTTTAGGGACACTCACACTCTTCCCTTAGTCTACACTACACAATTATCTCTATTTCTCGTTCACCAGCAACTTCCTATATCCTGTGCTGCAATCCTGTGCATTTGGACACGTTAACATTTCTCGCCCATAAATACTTGAGATGAATTTGAAATTTATTACTTCAAATACAGTTTTAACATGCTTTCTGAGGTGAGCAATGAAGTACTCCATCACCACAGATAAATTATCACTGTCAAGTCTAAGTTCCAGCCAAATAAGCGCATTCTCGTTGCTCTGCAGTGGCAGGGTTTCAGCTCACCTACCTCACTTGCTGCTGAGCCAGACCTCCCTCATGTTTCTCCACATCATTTCCTCAGATTTCAGGCCTACACTCCGAAGTGCCCTTCTCTTTTTTTAAACACTTCTCACAAAACTCCCATATTTTCTCAAGGCAATTCCTCACTTCCTTCAACGCTATCTTCCAGCTCTTCTATACTTGTTGCTTTCTACACCCTCCTCAGCGTCCCCCCAGCTCCGTCCCCTCAGAGCCAGTGGTGAGGACTGGCTGCTCCTGACCCTACCCCAAGCAGGGACGCGGGGAACCCACCGCCACAGCAAAGCCACTGCACGGCTGCTCAGGAAAACGTTCCACGTCAGCGCTACCAAGGGCAAGGTAATGCCGGCTCCTTCAGACACTCGGAAGACACAAGCACAACCAACCCCTCAGGGTGGCTGCAGCCCCCGGCGCCACACAGGCGGCGAAGAGGGGAGGGGCGGCGGCCGCGCCGCCAGCGCCCGCCCGGCCCTGAGGGCAGCGGGAGAGGAGCGGAGAGCCCGAGTGCGAGCTGCGCCGGGACAACGCTCTCAGGCACACGGGGGAGGCTCGGGGCTGTCGGGTGCAGGGCCAGGAGCTGGACTCGACGATCCTTAGGATATTCTGTGATTTAATGACCTCTGAAGTCAGTAATAGCACAAACCCCCAGCGAGCAGGAACCCCCAGAGCCATCACAACTAGCGATGACAGCTTTGCTTTCCCAAAACAAATTCTTCGCACATATTTTAAACATACGTTGTGAAATAAATGTGGATCTAATTTAAGCTACATTCTTTCCCTCCTAGAATTAATGATTTCACTTAAGGCACAGGGAAGTGGACCAAACCCCACACAACAGCGAGGTCTGGTGCGGGATCAGTGGGGCTAGTCTCTGCTTAGGACACCACCGTTCCTGACCTCTGACACTCGCCCACCCAAATTTAGTGTTAGAAATATTACAGCCTGCTCCAGCACAGTTTAGTAGCTTACCCAGGTGTCAACTGGTAAAAGCAAACGCACATAAACACAAAGACATGAAAGAAAACCCTGCTTTCTTACGCAGCCTTAATTACTGATAGAGATCAGTAACATCCTGCTTCTCAAAATGACAATTGACAGGAGGTGGGTAGAAATAGTGTGTATAGCTGTTAACCGTCGTAGTGAAGTATGTACGTAGCCTACTCTGAAGAAACAAGTTTTAAGGGACTGTATTGTGATGCAATTAAGACTTATATTTTCCCTGCAGGTACATAAGCATTGCCGCTCAAGAGTGAAGAAGATCCTAATGGCCTCGGGGTACAGACTCCAGGGGGATTCTCTGTGACAGCATGGCCCTCAGTGTCTCTTGAGCAGATAATTCCTTGCCCCTTAACCTGTACTTCTGACAATCCCTTTAAATGACTTTGTATCCTTTTCTCATCATGACTCTCAAGCTCTGTCCCAAATCATGTTACGCCAGTTCTTTAGGATATGTAGTTAGTAACTCATTCCAACATTCGGGGAGAACACTGTGTGATGCACCTGAATCACCTCCACAAGAGATGAATACTCTAGACAACTTTTATTAGGTGTTGCACATAGTCTGAGAACTAAATGTGCAAATTGGTTTGGATACTCAAGATGAAAGTGAGTTAAGTATTTAGTCCTAAGGTCATGAGTCTTAGGGAAGAAAAGTCTCTGGATCCTTGAGAGCGGAAGAGTTCAGTTACTAATTTTCCCTTGCATCACTAAGAGCAAGTCTTCTTTCCCACATTTTAGTGTGAGAATAGAGCTGCTATTAAACAATTTAATTAATTTATAGTACCTTCTGGGAGTATTCTAAAGTTAGAAATGCAATCTTTCACATTTAACATCTTGAAATTATTTTTCCCTTTGCAATGCAAGTTCACAATCATTTAAAAACCCCTGAATTTCGACATACCTTCAAATAGATTATTCCATGTTTAAATGACAGTGGTTCCCACTCTAGTGTAAATACCATATGATAAAGCCTTCTTAATATTCCACTCTTCCCCAGCCATGGTTTTGAACTTGCTGATTTGTAGAACTCTCTTTTGTTTTCACCCCTCCAAGGGAAACACAGAGTGATTTAAATCTTACAACAACAAGCTTGCTTTTCTTGGTTAGATTTCACAAATATCTTGAAAATAGTCCATGGAACAAAAGGCTCTGATACTCACAGGATGACCAATGCAGGGCCATATTAGGAAGAAGGAAAGAAAAAAAAAAAAAAAAAATTTCACTAAAACCACTTCAGGTGCTAATAAATAAAACCAAGCCAGTTCCTAAGAAAATGTCTTTAATTTTCATGTTATGGAAATACATATTTTGGTTTTATTTCCATGATACAAAAATTTAAATATCAAACATTTTCTGAAATCTACCAATGCAGATCCTTTTTTAAACAAATAAAGGGCTGGTGCAGTTAGCAGGTTTATCACAGGTACCAAAAACATTTTTTACAAAATCAGAATTTAAAAGTGGAAACAACAACAGATGTGAAAACAAAGAAAAACTACCTCCCACCAGGAAATTAATGTTTGAGAAACTTTTAAGTTACAGTTTTTTGAAAAGGTAAGGTATGTGTAATGCTGGTATTTAGATGAATACCACCTGTACAGGGGGTGGGGGTAGAGAACAGAAATTCAAAAAAATGTTCCCAGATAAAGTAACTGGTAGAAAGCAATGTGAAACTGCAGTTCTACCTGCTTCCAGAATGCTGACAGCATACTGATGCTGCCTGAATAAACAGCTAAATATTAGGAGAGCTGTGGTAACTCCCCAAGCAGAGGAAACAGCCTAGCACAAAATCACAGAGTGCCAGTTCTTGTACAGTTCATAGCCAGCATGCCAAAGGAGGTGACCAAAGGACATCGAGTCTTGCTTCTTAAACCTAACATTAGTTACAACAGCAAGGATTTCACAGGATCAATGACAAGTCAGATACTAGGTGATACACACACAAGTAAAATTGACAGTGATTGTTCAAGAAACAGTTTAAAATAATTAAACTGATTTTCAGGACACATACTGCTTTGTTAACACCACTTTATTTAAATAAAGTATGGCTTCCAAGAGGTGTATTCTCTCAACTGCTTTCACTCAATTCCACTTGTTAAGGCAGTTGTTTCCTACCATGTTTCAGGGACCTCAAAAATTCCAGTGGAACTAGTTGTGAGGCTTCCTAAAAGACAGAATCATAGAACATAAATTAAATCAAGATTTTTTTTTTTGTTGTTCTTTCAGAGGATATTAAGACATATTTTCCTGTAGAGGGAAGCTCTAGGTACATTACTGGCAAGTCAATATTTACAAAGAGAAACCAAGAGACTGTTTATGAATAGGCACTTAAAAAAAAAAAAAGGAAAGAAAAAGGGAAAAAATAAAGGTTAATTTCAGGCCTCTTACATAAATGGTAAATACTGTATTTTTAAGCCTAGTAATTAGGTAATTTTGGTTTTGCAATTATTGGGATGATAAAGTTAAATACTATTTTCCCAAGTGTACTTGTCATTACTTTCATTTAGGCTGTTAAGACAGGGAAGAATATTTCCATCCCAAATTAATTGGAGAATAAAGATGAATCACACTAATACCGATAACGCATATTCCCATAATGCCAAATACAGAGCCTGAATTTTACACTCGGATGTACAGTAGACACTCTTGTCATTTTGCATATGCTTACATGGCCCAACTGCCCTACTGAATAACAAGAAGAAAACAATTTCCAAGCACAGCTTTTCAACCAGCTAAGAAAGATTTTACTCTACCAAATCAGGAGAAAGGATGCTTGGTATACAATACCACTTTCTGGATAAAAGCTGCTAGGGCAGATAATGAAATGAAGCTTTAATTATGAATATTTGAATATACTTCAATGCAGGCAGTGCTCCAGATGACTAATATGGTATGGTCATCTGGACCAAATTAAGATAAGATTTAATTTTTATTATAGTCCAATTTCAGCAAGAAATTGCTAACAAACGTTGAAACAGAATCAACAATAAATAGATTAACAAAAATAAAATCTTTTGATGTTTAAACTCATGTGACCTAAGGTTAGCTATTTACTTTTTTTTGTACAAGCTGCAATAACTCACAAAACATAGCAAAAATTAACAGGTGAAACATCATCATCTCATTGTAACATGTCCGCATTTTCTCAGACATTCACTTCCAAGTATTTTGGCTAAAAAAATATATAGGTATTAAAATCTGAAAACACCCACCTTCACATTAACCCAAAAGGAAAAGTCTTCAGCCAAATAAAGCACGATAAAGGTTATGGTTACAAACACCACACAGAATATTGCATGTATTAATGCATACGTCAAAACAGAATGCCTTCAATTTTGCTTATGATATGCAAAACACATTAAGTAACTTTAACCACAAAGTCACATTAAAAAATGTTAAGAATAGCTAAAAAAATACTCCAAAATCTTTATTTTACGAAGGAAAGTTAGCAGAAGTAATAAAGCAACTACATTCTGATTCCTTTCTTTGGTTGGTGTCAGATCGGGTTTTGGCTGGTTGTGAGTTTTTTGGTTTGGAGTGAGTTCTTTGCTTTTTGATGTTGTTTTGGGTTTGTTTGCTGAGTTTTTTTACAATTTTTGTATGATGCAGTCTTCAGTTTCAAGAAGAACTTGGAATGTAATGGAGTAAGTTACTGCTCCAAGTGAAGACCTTCAAGAAAACAAATTTCAGTTCTGTTCAGGCCTAGGACAGTTTCAAACAGAACAGAAAACCACGTGCATGAACATTGCACTTACCTGCTGGAACTTGTTCTGTCTTGATCTTTTTCAACTTTTTGGCTCTCTTCTTGCCATCTGGAAGGGACTCTGCACAGGAGTCTGTCTGATCATTTTCTGGATCTTGGCCTTCTCCCTCTTCCATATCATCAGAACCAGTTTCTTCCTCAATAGGACTCATGCTTCTCTTTCCCACTGTACTCGTACCAGTGAAACTGGAACATAGAAGAAAGATGATTATGAAAAGTCAAGAGTAACTATTACAAAGGTATATGTTGTTGTACATCTGTTAAATGCTTATGAAGGTAGAAAAATAAACTGTCATAAGTGGTGTACCATGAAATTACATTACCTGGAAGATCTGACTTAACTATGAAATTCCATAAATTGGCTATCTAATCCAATCTTATGTAGATCAAGGTATTCCTTCTTTGTACTATGGATATCTCAGATTTAGCTGCTATTCTGATGAGATCACTGATCTGAAATGTAATTAAATCAGTTCTCTATCCCTGCACAGTTTTACATTTTATTCTCATAGTTATGCAAGCTCTTGTAAAGCACTGGCAACAGACACCAAATTATGCACAACTGAAGCCTCAAAACCACATCTTGATATTGAGAGATTCTACATGCTAACTTCATCCTCTCTCCTGGAACTACAGGTAGTTTTAAAAGCATTTCTATATAAAGGTAGAGGAAACCATCAAGCTCCAAATATAAACTTTAAATCCGGCTTTAAGAGTCTTATTATTCATAGGGCTGGTAAAATAAAAAGCACAAAACCTGCACACTCATTTCATTAGTAGCATCTGAATGAAGTCTGACTAACACAGTATAAAGATGAACTTAGAGCTGCACTTCATTCAGCACACACTGAAATAACCCTGCATAGGCTTTCGTTCCACTGGAATGCTATTGTTAAATTTCCTTAAAAGACAAACAACATTATTAACATCAAATTAGCATGAGTATAAAAAAGAATGCAGTAAGCAAGGGGGCTAATTAACAAGCAGTTCCCATTATGAACCTCTAGATATGTAAACACCAGCTACTTAAATGTCTAATATAATGCTTTTAGAACAACCAATATAAAAAAAATTGTAGTTTTAGACTTATAAACTTTCATTTTTTAATTAGAGCTGCACAACATGGCTGTGTGCATCTAAGCCATGTTCACTTCTGTGAGTTAAATAAATATTAATACTAAGTTATAAAACAAAGCCTTACAAGGTACTTTTTTCTTTTTAATCAACAGCAGGGAATTATAGTGTTTTAATAAGGTTTCAGCTAAAGGAAGAACTGTTAAATTTTGCAGTATAGTTTTGGCTTTGAAATGGAATTTTTTCAGCTGAACATTTTGCAACTTAAAACAGACTCTGTCTGGGATGTCCAAAGGCAATAAACAAAGATGAAACATATGATTACATCTCATGCTCTTGCTTCCACTTTAGGAGCACAAACACCATTTACTTTGATGAATAGCTGGTTTTTGCTCCAAACATTCACACACAGAAGGCCTTCTTGCATGATTTCTTACAAATCATCATGAGTCATACCACAACTACCACCAATAAAAAGATGGAAGCCAAAAAGCTGGATAGAATTGTTAATCCTATGTACACACTTCAATATTGCAAAACAGGCAAAAACCAGGGTTGGAAAGAAAAAAAATCTAGGGAAGAAGGAGCATTTAGGAAATGAAAAACTACTATTTTTTAAAAATACAGTTTTAGAAAAGCTTGTAAGAATTCTATTCTGAGGAAAGCCATTCTGAAAAATACATTAGGAAGAAAAAACTCAGGAGCCATAAATCATGATCCCAGGATTTCTTCAGACATATTAGGAGCACTTGGCTCTCACGAGGGAACTTGCACTCATTGAAGGAAGAGGATCCCTTCTTGAATGGTCTTATGGCTGAATTTAATTTTTTCCAGCTTAGGACTCTCATGAAGTTATTGCAAATAAAGAGAAACAAGTTCTTGACCTTCAGTGCACAATTAGCTGGGTACCAAAGTACAACATAAAAATTAATTTTAGGCCTTATGGTCCACCTGCAGATACCTTATGGGAAAAAAAAACCCCACCACCAAAAAGTGGCAGAACAAAATACAAAATCGGCACACTTTATAATGAAGAACCATTGACTTCTTGCTTTCTCCCAAACTACTAATTTTATTTTATATTCATTTATTGATTGCATGGCGTCTAGAGCGGAAAGGGTTAATTTTTTTACATCTTGTTCTTCTTTAACCTGAAATAAGATTCAAGATTACAGCAACATTATTTATGCACTTAGTAGTAAATGAGTATGGTTGTATATACGACTTAGAGCACTGCTCAAAGTTCAGTTTTCTAATTATAATACTTATTTTGCATGTGTCCATATATGTGCCTCAACTTCCTGATTCAGTAGAGAAACAAGCGAACCAAGTTAAAGATTCAAACACAGTAACAGCTCTCAGTCGTTGTCCAATGCAGACAGACTTCTTTTATGATCCTCAACTGTCTGGATACCTGAACCATTCAGAGACACAGATTTACACCACCCTCTAACTACGTAACCCATCTGCACAACAGCTATCCAGGCAATAACTGTATTTATTTTCTAGAGAATCTATTTCAAGAGGTACTAGATAGCCACAATCCAACTAGTACTACAGTAATTAAATTGAAAGAATTAGCAAGTGAAGGGGGGCAAAATGTAGGAAAACAATTATGATCGTGTAGGACTGAGCATTTTCTGTTTTGGAAAAGCATGTCTGAGTTTTGGAAGAAACACTTCATCACAACAAGGGATTTGGAACTGGTCTGGATATATGCGGACCTACAACTTCAAATAAATTTCATTTACACAAAAACGTAAGTTCTCTTGACACTCGAAACAACATTGACAGGTGGGGGTAGATACTGATCCATCATTAAAATCAGTCATTTCAGCTTAAGAGCAGGTGAAATCACCTGAAGTAACACTACAACACAGGAATACTACAATAATTTGTGTGCAGAATTTGTCATATATACCCTTAATACCTCAGCTTTTGCCAATTCTTATTCTTTAGTGGGTAATAAACCACTATAAACAACCATTTCTGTAAAAAACTAAAAGAATCATCAGTAGAAACACTCGAACATTTCAAAAATTAGATAATCTTTGGCAAAATGAAGACATTCAAGGAAGTGGTGCTACAAACAGCACCCTGACTTGACAGCAGATGCAGCCTTCATAGTTTTAGATAGAATATTTGTAAGGCAAAGTGATGTCTCCCTTTCCTACACTTCATACAAGTCTTTTGCCATTGGCCTTATCCTATTTTAATACTCCAACATGATGATCAGGAGAACAAGTACAAACAGAGCAGGACCCCTAGTTTTCCATAGAGCACACCCTATTTGACTTCTTTTGCTATGGTTTAACACTATTTTGCTAAGGAAAAGCTCTTAAAGCCATGCATTTAACAGTCGAGGCAGAGCTGGCAGGCACACATTTGCTAAGCACAACATAGCCAGTTCCATCTGTTTCCTAAGTGTGTTCTGAATAGCAACAGCTTTAGACAAGGGGATCTTATTTACTATTTGAAGTTCTGTCAAATAAAGCAGTTTTTCCTCTACTTCTCCATCATACATTAATAATTAGGCATATTTCCACTGAAATAAATTTTTGTATTTAGCAGCAGCATTAAGTTACATGCAAGGGATAGATATTAATTATAAATAATTTTACCTTGTGACTGCTATTAATATTATTAAACTTTATTTTCTGAAGAGAAAATACAATATAGGACTACAGTTTTATCAATAAAACAAGAATTAAAGAACCTTTGTTACATATTTATCAATCTGTCAATTTAAGACAAAAGTTCCTTACAAGAAATACCCAACAACTTTCTTACTGAATGAAAAAGTAGCCAGGACATATTGTCATCATGGAGACAAACAGCTATTCTGCAGCTGTGCTCCTTGGCAAAAGCTGATGCAGCAAGCTTATTAAATAATAAATAAATAAAGGATGTAGTAACATGAAGCTATTATAAGGGATCAGCTGCTAGATACATCACAGTACTGAGTGCTCAACTAGATATGACTTCAACTAATCTGGACAAACATACACATTTAAATTTGTCCTGATGGCTTATATAAATACTGATACTATATTTTATATCAAAATTATTACATAATATATAAAAAATAAAAATATTTTATATACCTTAATATATAAGTATTTTTATGTACCTTTGTCTGGAAAAATAAAGTGTTTCTCTGGAGTGAAATGAAAGACCATGGTTTGCAGTTACATGTTCTATCTAATCAGATTACACTTCAGAGGAAGCATTTACAAAATATAAATTGACAGAACAATAAAATATAACTAGTAACAAATAAAAATAAATTAAGAAAAACACGTCAAAAGACCTGCATGAGAAGGAATTTGGGACAGAACCAAATCACTTTATTAATGCAATAATAAAAGAAGAAAAATTTATGTAACATCAATTACAAAAGAAGAACTCTCAACAAAATAAAGGCTGTTATCCAAGGCCATCAAAATGTTGATAATGTAAAAACAAAAAGCTGCTTCTTGTAGAATTTTACAACACCAGATGAAAAAAAATATATTAAAATTTTTCAAGGAGAGTAAGTGCTTAGACAAACAACTCATTGGGGTATGTCAACTTTTAAGGAAAGAATTTACTGAAAATTTTGTTCAGCAATTTTCCAAATTACACATTTGTGGTGGACGTTAAACATCTTTGCAAAACAGCAGCAAATCAGCTTTCTGCATTTCCTGTTCTCCATAAGCTGCCACCGTCACCATCTGACTGGAACCTGTGAGGTACCCAAACCCCAACGTCCACTGAGAGAAGACACTTCCTCTGGCAGAAACAACACTAGGACTTAGTATTTCTTTGCAGCAAACTCAAGGTACAGTAAGTATTTTCAGATTATTTTATACTCTACTGCCTGAGTTATATCCCTAAGCCTTAGCCACATGCAGGCTGGTGCCAGGACAATCCTTAAAGCTCCTCATCTCCTCACAGCATGTACTCCCCACGCCTCCTAAGTACAACAGTTCAATTAAACTAACTTCATTTGATACGGATTTTATCATCAGCTTCCTCCATATGTTTTTTTGAATCAAACATGTCTACAGCACATTTAGAATTCCCACCATGACAAAAGCCATGAACATCTGACAGCTTGCCAAAATACACACCTGCAAAATCATAAGGTCACGAGTAGAACAGAACAAGTTTAGCAAATTTGTTACACGACAGATTAACATTTACAGGAAGATATAATGAGAACTAGAACTTAATGTAGCATTTCCAAGAAAGATAAAGCAGAAATACCCCAGCACTGGTTTTATGATTACCATGTTTTATTTGTCTAACCACGGGGCAGGGAAGAAAAGGAGAGACAAAACCCCCCAAAGCCAAACCGAAATATCAGCTTAGAGAAATGTAACTTTTACACTCCACTCCAACTAATTTTCATATAGAATTGATAGAACTGGGGGGACAGTGCAGGAGAAGGGAGGGGGAAGAATGGCAATAACTTGATAGGTTATTTATACAATTATATTAACACTAAAAAACTCTTCACATGCTCAGCTACACAGATGACTGAGAAAGAAGCTGCCTGTTACCATCATATCCAAAACCTGTCATTAATATCAGCAAGTAAAAATGGAACAAGAAATACACACAGCAACACAGGAAACAGACTGTACCAGAACCAAAAGCGGCATGTCTTGACTTAATTTTGTCCTTAAATAATGAACTAAAACCCTTTTCAAGTTTTATACTAAAAGCTTAAAGTCATGCAAGTATCATCATTTGCTATCCTGTTTCTGAAACATAAGGACAACTTCCTCAGGACTGCTCTAGAAGGGAATTTATACCCTTCTTTGTGGCACTATTATCACCATGGAAAGTCAGCCCAAAACCAACATGGTCTTTACAAGGATATATGATGACAGCTAAGTACTCACATGGCACAAGCCATTCACAAGTGTCATATGAATAAAGAAAATAATTTTTAAAATTTTAGTTATACGAAATGGTGCTGCTACATCAAGCTCAGAAGCTGTGATGTGACCTGCCCTCAAGATCCCAGAATTCAGAAATCTAATCACGTTCGTGATGCTCTGTTCCTTTACCTATCATCTTGTGACAGCTGATGCACCACTGCTGATTTATATGCAAAGAAATACATACAGTTCTGTGTTACTTAAGAACTACCTGCAAATTGCTAGATTTTGAATAGAAATGCAGTAAGAACATGAGCTGGCAGCGCAGACATCTCACCTGTTAACACAGTAGTATCGACTCTGGGAAACGTAAGGTGTGCACTGGGTTTTTAACCTCTTCCTCTCCATCTCCTTCCAACTATCTTCTGTACATTTTCTCTTGGCCTGTTTTTCTTCATGTTTTTTCTCCACATATTCTGCATATGTCTGGATCCTATAACTTTCAGCATACCGGCTGGTGTTTACAGCTATGGAGAAGAGGAACGATGTTATATACAAAACACTTAAATGACAGCATGCCCTCTCCTGAAATAACTTATTTTGAAAAGCAGACGGCTGCAAGCTATTTGTTCTGTTCATAAAACAATTTATAGTTCCATTGTTAACAATTAAAAAACAAACCAGAACAAACCCAAAATGCCATGCTCTCCAAAAGTCACTCTGTCTGAATCAGATGCTCAAAGCTCTTCTCAAAGTCAGACTTTGTGCAAAAAGAGTTAAATCTACTTAGGACGTTTCTTTTAAATTAGAAACGATCAATTCTTCAGTCGTAACCCTCTTCCAGATTGCTTGTTGGCAAGAAAAGATTTCCTGGATTTTTTCCCTTTTAGTCTCATTACTTAACCCAGCAGGTTTATTTTGCAAGTCTGCCAGGAAAAGACGACATTTGCAAAGCCTTTGCCAAAACTCTGTTTGATTGCTGTGAAACATAAGCTTATTCGAGCTGCATTTTTGGTTGCACAAGATACCCATGAAAGAAGCACTTAACTAATAGCCAGCTGTTCCATCCCTCTATCTCTCTAATGTCTGATCTCCCTTTAACTAAAAAAGACCGCAAATTCAAGGTAGAAAGATTTCTGTCAATGCAAAATTAGAAGCACTTTAAAACGAAAGAAAAAAACTTTCACTGCCTCCACTCAGTAACAATTTAACAACATTCCTTCAAGTCCCAGCATCTTCACAGCTCTCAGCCTTCAGTCTGCGAGCCAAGCTCTGGCCCGATGCCATCCCTGTAACAGATGAATCAGCAAATTAAACTGACTGTCAACTGGTGTCTTCTGCTGCTTTCAGCCTAGCTCTCTGAAAGAAAGTATTGTAAACCAACCAGTAAACCAGTTTAAATGTAAAGCAAAACAAAAAAATCCACCCCAAAACTCAGATTGTTTTTCTGCACATTTTAAAATACCTCAACTGTAGTAGAGACAAAATCCTGATTTTATAATGGACTTCCAATTTTTTTGGAGCAATTTCAGATGCATATTCAACTTGTGGATTCTAGCTGAGCCGTTTTAAATACAGGTATTCTGTGCTACCTCTGGTGCAAGCACTAGAAATTGCAAGCTCCAACATCAAATTTCAGAAAAGGTGAGGAAGACATGTGGATGTGGTTTTTTCTCCTCTCTCAGGATGGATCATCTACTCTGTATATTTGCAGTGTAACAGTGAAATGAGTTATCTCTAATACCTGCCATGGTATATAGATGCTGCTCTTGCAATGTATGAAATGTAAATAAAACCAGGCAAGAGTGTTGTCTATTTAATTTTAATCCCAAGTATAGATAGCAGTAGTTATGATTAACAGCCACATGAGATTGTTGCACTAAACAACAAGTGTCAGAAATACCTCCTTTCACCCTCCTTATATTTGTTTTGAACTCTGAAGTTACAGGATCTGTTTGTAAGAATTAGGACAATATTTATTGCCTGTGAAGTTATGGTGCAGGCATCATGAATGAATTAATAAGGCTCACTGGAGTTTACTGCATGCCAGCCGACATTCCTCAGGGTAAAATTTGTTTAGTTAAACTCAAGCATGTTTTTACTTGCTAAAATCAAGCACAAAGTTACCATGGATCATCTGATACATACTCATTTTTTAAAATGCAGTAACGTTATTTGTTTTGCTACAAGCTATGAACGAAAGTTATGGATCTGCCATTTAATTCCCTGACAAAAGCAGCCCTTTTTTAGGAAAAAAAACCAAACCAAATCATTTGAGGCCTAAAGATAATTCTAAAATAAATCTGTGCAAGAGTCAGTATTTTTGAACAGACAACTCTGCTTTCTTGAAACATGGCATGTATTTTACAGCAATCCATTCATATGATATACATACACACAAATATATGTATATACATATACAGCATATATATTTGATATAAAAAGTTACATGCTGAATAAATTGCTTCATCATTGAACAACTGAAATGAAGGCGTACGGAGAAGTCTAAAGAGCCACAGAGATAAATCAATCTTGCATGGTCTTGAATTGAAGAGCAGCTCTCTGTAACAGTTTAATACATTTCCTCTGATGCTTTTTTGAGGAATGCTGTCCATATTGCCTAACAAAGCAAATACAGTTACATCATTCTGCACTCCTAGCAGAAGAAACGCATTGCTAGAATGCTCTGCGAGTTCTAAAAAACTAAAGAGAACTCAGGGAGGCTATTTACTTATTTCCTTAAACTGTAAAAGATGAGACAAATCCTTCTGTGAGAAACCTGACCTAGTAACCAATACCACATGGCTGCATTTCACATTAATTGCAGCCTTAAAGTTTCTGTCTCATAGCAGAATAATAGGAATTGCAAATTATTTTAGGAAATGCATTTCTAGAGGATGGCACCTTCCCTTGTTATTAGGGAAGACACTGAACAGGCTGACTGTCATTGAGTGGTCCAAGAGGAATGTGTACAAAGATATCCTTTGCCAAGTCCTTGCTTTTATGCACAGCAACATCCTGACAGATGGACACTGACAATATTAAGCCTCTTAATAAACAGACAAATATGTTGGTGAACTGTGTAGGTAAAAGAAAAGCCACAATAAATACAATAAACACACAAAGCTATACAGATTAAGGCTGCAATACTAAACACTTAAGCCTATGAAACACAGAAGTAAAATTTCACCTGTGAAGCCTTTAAGTGACCTCTGTATCAATGCTGCATCAATCTTATCTGATCACGTTCTACTTAAAACATGGGACCACTGCCTCAGCCAGAGCAACAGTGTGCAATTAGTGAGTAGCTAAGTCAGTATTTTGTTTCACTCTCAATACTCACTGTATGGTTCCACAGCCTTATTTATTGACTACTAGGGCTACTCAGGCCCTAGTATTTCAAAGTAAATAGTCCAGTGTTTCAAAGTAAAACTCAAGAGTGGAAGCAGCAGTGCTGTGTGCCTATTTTATAAACAGAAAGCAGAAGACTCAACATCCCAAATTAGAGGGCATCTTTTAAATTAACCTAAATGGAAATAAAATTGCCCACTACAGAACATTCAGGGCTGAGTTCCTCCACAGCAAATGTACAAACATATTCCCAGAGAAGCCATAAATCCTAAAGAAACAGTACACAATCATGTAACCAAGGAAATTATCAAGGCATAAGCAGAATTCAGCTATATTACGTTAAATATTACTGAAATTGTCATTGTAATATTAATGGCCCCTTTTGTTAGCCTATACACAGTTTTCGGTCTTTCAAGCATACCTGGACAATTTCTGCTGCAAGGCATCAAAATGTTAACACACATGACTAATTAGCTGGACCAGAGTCTCTTAAGTATATTTGATAATAGCAACTATCTGCATGCTGTACCCAAACCGATAACACAAATTTGTACATGGTGCTGCCCATCCCTTTGTTTTCCTCTCCTGTATCAGCTTAAGATAGAAGGTGCCTATAAAGAGTGTTGTACAAAGGTTGTCATCTCTCTTGGTGTTTGAATGCAGAGCAAGGAGCAGTATCAATGCAGGGACAAAGCAGCTCTTCACCTTGCAAAGGAGGATGGCAAGTTAGAGAGCAAACCAAAATGAGGCTTTGACCCTCCATGCTGGAGAACAGGGGAAAACAGACAGGTGGTCTAAAAGAAAATGGTTTTACAGAAGAAAGATAAAGTACTAAGTACAAAGCATGGCAAAGAAAGAGGAAGGATCCTTATGCAATGCCTGAACTTAAAATAATTCCCTCAACAAAGAAGAGAGATGATAGTGTAAGTCCACTGAGACATTTCACACTATGCACATGTATGTAGATTGTTATAAAGGACTTTAACTCCCTTACGCATGAAGTTATTTTATTACTGAAAGAATTCAAGCTACTTAACCTTTGCACCCTGTTAATTACCTCAGTAATTAATACATTTCACAGCTTTTGTTTCAACTCATTTCAAAAAATCCAAATCAAATGAAAAGGTAGTCACAAGACTTCCAACGTTAAGAAAAACCCCTATTCAAACTTATGGAGTACAAAGGGCACTTGGGGCTTGGGATGGTTTTTTGTTTATTTTATTTATTTATTACCTGATGAGAAAAAAATATGGCTGCAGGTGCCTTGAAGGCAAGTCCTCTTAATTCCACATCAGTAATGCTGGAAGTTGTAAAAAAGCTATCTCTAATATGATTTATACCACAGGTTCCACTGTAAAACCAGTAATTCATTTTCCTGCTGCTGTTGAGATTCCTGAACAACACAAGCTGAAATTCACCACATCTCAATCCCTGCATTTACTACAGAAATTATTTTAAATAAACACTGGAGAATTTTTACTCCCAGGATTGCCAGTAAAGTGTTCAGATTTGTGAACCTCCAAATTAAAAGATAATGTGTTCAGAACATTTCCATTCTAGTCAGAAATTCTCCATGTCTATTGCTGCTCAAAGCTCAGAGAGCTCAGACCTGCAGGACTTTCACACAGAAATGGGCACAGTCTGGCCCCAAGCTGATTTCACCTCGGTACCAAATGTGAGTACCCCGTGCTTTGCTCCTTAGCCCCTGCTCCAAACCACCTGGTCCCACTCTTTTAAACACCTCCAGGGATAGGGACCACACCGCTTCCCCAGGCAGCCTGTTCCAATGCTTGACAACCCTCTCAGTGAAGAAATTTCCCCTAATATCCAACCTGGACCTCTCCTGGTGCATATGGAGGCCATTTCCCCTTGTTTTATCACTCGTTACCTGGGAGAAGAGACTGACCCTCACCTGGCTATGACCTCCCTTCAAAATGTATCTGGCATAAATTTCACGTTAACTTATTGCTGAGAACGTAGTCATGTGAAATGTAATTTTTCAGGCTCTGGGTAACACAGAATCTACTACCTGTGCTTTCCCCGAATTCAATGAGGGGGGACTGATACACACACAATCTCAAAATACTTTTTAGATATTTAAATTATAGCGATAAGCACTTATGCTAAGTAGAAGGCTCTACAGTAAACCTTAGAGAACACTAATAAACCATAAAGTCCAGCCCTGTCTGAGAAACTCACAAGTTCAGAAAGATTAATGATTTAAACACAAATCATTGAAAGGCCATCACAATTCCAGCTGCTGCACCTGCTTTAGTCCATTGCTCCCCTGCTGTCTGAATGCATCGGGCTTCTCAATGCCGAGAGGAAGAAGATATCCTGCACACACTAAATTCTATATGAGCTCATGTATCAGGGCACCAACACATGGAATGACTTAACATTATTTCAATGCTTGCCATTTACGACAAGCAGTTGCTTTCCACATGTATTTAAAATTTCAAGTTAAGTGTATTTACTGCATTTTAAAACAGCAAGAAACACATTCTCGGAAGATTCTCAGGTTAAAATTACTCTGAAGTTGAACCAGTAGTCTTAAAATACTGCAGAAGTTACTCATAACCAGAACAGAGATGTTATTAAACTGCACCTAAGCCTTAGGTAAAGGGAATTAAGTGCAAGTGTTGGCTGCTAAGGGAAAATAAATGAGGTCTATTTTTGAGGTACCACTGATAAATTTGTCCATTATTTTCATTAACATATAATCATGTAAAATGTCTCAGAAGCCCAATTTTGTTTTGAAACACTTTAAAACTTTAAACATATTTATAAGATTTTCCCATGTTTTAAAAATTAACCCACTCCAAGCAGCAGTGTTTTTTAGGAGTACATTTTAGATGGCCTATAAAGACTCCACAAGTGCAAAGATACCTACAGGAACCTCCCTTTAAGAGTGCATCAAGGTTCTTTTTAGACCAGCAACCTGAATAGTTAAAGTTGGATGACAACAAAATCAAGGATGATACGAAAAACAAGATACAATTGTTTGATATTGTTAATATCAATACAAAGCATTAACTGAGGACTCTCAAAGTTAACTGCACAGAATAGTTGAGGGGCTGAAGTGGTTGAAACACAAGTACTTCAGGTTATACCAATTTATTCATTAAAATAAAATACTGCGTTTACTTGACAGTTAAGACAAGCTCAAGTCTCTCCCATTTTCCCCACCATTTCCAGACTATCTGGATGAAGTCTAGACCCTTGTAAGTCACAGGATCATTGAAACAGCACTTATTCCATACTAACCTCTCCAAATGAAAGGCCAACTTTATAAATACACAAAGCTGAACGGCATCCAAAGGCAAACTTATCGAGCAAGACAAAAATCTTAAGAGCCAGAGGCTGTATGCCAGAAGTTAGTTCTAAAGTTTCTTGTGTTCATCAGCTCTAAGAGTACACAGTGTTTATCTTTTGCCACACACTTAACAAGAATGTGCTTCACGTTTGACAGAAATGCTGAGACCACTTGCAGTGCAACTTGGCAACAGGAAGTTTTGTCTCCCAGATGTCCAACTAAAGGAATATCAACCATTTAATGAATTCTTATTAATTACCTACTTTGAACAGCAAATCCCAACAGAACATAGACTGTGTTTATTGTCCATTATAGCTTTCAGGTGCTTGTAGCCTGGAAATCAGTTTACAGCACAGCATATTGCAAAACGTTAGACAAATAAGAGCCATCTAAACCACCACTTTCATAAACCTGTTATTGGCTTTAAGATGACATTGTGGCAGTCCAACAGCAAAAGTGACACAGAGCCCACTGGAAGCCAAGAACCTTCCCCTGGCAAGGATCAGGTCCAGCTTGCACAGACAGGCACGGCAGGGTGACCGTGAGACTGTTCCCTCGCATTCGTCCTGCTACAGCTTCCACTTCAAGCTATAGACAGCAGCATGATTTTATACAAGAACAAGTCTTTTCTACTCATAATAAATCAGAGACACTGCCAATGTGCAAGCTGCGTGAATAACCAAATAAAATGACGATTCTTGGACATTATTATAAGCAGCAAAATTAGAAGTTTAAGGCATTTGACTCTTGTTTCCCAAGGTTTCTGGTTTGTGTGTTTTAAGCATGCCATATTCGGTTGGAAAGTTAGGAGCAGCTCCAAAATTGCCTATAAAAATACTGCCCTTTTCCCTACTTAGTTTTTCAGAGGAAAATAAGTGGAAGAGGAAACAAGTCTCTTTATATTATGAAAGATTCATAGGTCCTTCAGGGTAACACTTTAACAATTAAAAAATTGGAATGCACATTCTCCCTGGCAACATAAACACTACTGATTAGCATGTGAAATTTGAAGAGCTGTTTATTAGCTAAATTCAGCTAATCAAATGTATACTTCATAAACAGAAAATCTTACGGACCAATGTTTTAACAATCAGTTTTGGACTAGGTTTTAATGGTTACCATCCATGATATTAGCTAACTCAGGAACATTGTTTTAAAGAGCACTGGGGGATG
Organism: Oreocharis arfaki; assembly: GCA_013398015.1. Classification (NCBI taxonomy): domain Eukaryota; kingdom Metazoa; phylum Chordata; class Aves; order Passeriformes; family Paramythiidae; genus Oreocharis; species Oreocharis arfaki. The sequence continues at coordinate 278,645 of VZRR01004734.1, read as the reverse complement.
AAGAGATATATTTTATTCCCTACATATTCAAAATGGATTTTTGAATCCGTGAGAAATCTAACATATTCCCAGGGTGCTGATGAAGAAGTCTTTAGCTCATTTAAAATATTGAAGCCAGGAAAGTTAGAAGCAACAGAAACACCATAGCACAGCAGAAACAGCTTATGCAAAGTGCTACATTTTGAAAGGTCTGTCATTTCAAAATGACAGCATGATAATTAATTATTTAAAATATGAAAGACAACTACTACAATTTCAATACTACCCTTAGGATACAGTTACACAAAACTAGAAATACAGACAAATCATATTTCAAGTTGTCTTGTATATTCTATGAAACCAAACAAAATTAAAAGGCATTGGAGATAAATTGTTAAGAAACCTGGCAGATTCATTAACTGGTTATCTTGAGCATGTACATCAAGGGAGGACAGCAGATCAGTCTTTAAATGATCTCCTGTTCAAGTCTCTAACTTTATGTTAGGTCAGACAAATATTCAGTATTTGATCACTACTGCAACAGAAAAATAAAGGCATCTCCTAAGTATGAACTGGGTTTCAAAATCTGATAGACCCAGAATCAGTCAACACTCCTGTGTTAACAGTTTTGTAATTATGTAGATAATTACAAAACCAGTCCCATTTTCATCGCTTTTTCACACACAGTTTCCTTATTAAAAAGATGCAAAGTAAGTCTGGATGTTTTTACAGTTCTTAGACTCATCTATAATGGAAATCTGAACACTTTAGGGGAAACTTCCATCCACTCTCCATGTCCTTGATCCATTTATGGCCCATAGATGTTTTGTTGCACTTGTGTTTTCTTAACTATACGAATTAATACCAGCTCAAAGTCACAAACTCTCTAAGAGGTAAGCATAGAAGTATGCCCATAGCAACATCCTGCCTTGTATTCATGTTGTTTCACAGGCCTCCCAGGCTTTTTATAAAATCCAGAAGATGCAGACATTTATATAAACAGGTTAAAAAACAGACCACGTTATTAGTTTTTCCTAGGTTCTTCACTTAAGCACATCTCACTAAATCACAAACACAAACAGTGACTTTCATTACCTAAACAGTTCATTAAAGAATTTAAGATCAGGAAACAGAATAAAAGAATTGATTTTATGATGTATTTATTACAGAAAAAAAAAAAACCCAAACCAAAGAAATATCAAGAATTTTAAGCAATTTTACAATAAAAATCACAAATTTTTTGGTAATTGAGGTTGCTATAGTTTATCAGCTTGGCTGGCTCACTGCTTTTAGTATATGAGCTTCTACTAACCTGATTTCATAAAAATCTATGAAAGACTATAATCACCTGGGCTTTCAAACAAATAACATGTTTCCCAGCACGTAGGCCACGGAACAAGCCTCCCTGTTTGTCAAAGCAGAAAAAAAGACACAGAGCAGTGCCAGAAAGATGCAGTTTCAATATTCTGCAGACATTTAGTTCTTTCCAAAATATGTAGCTGCTATAACAAAAACAGAACAAAAAAACCCCAAACCAAACCAAACAACAGAAAAACAACCACAAAAAAAGTAGTGGTGATAATGTATGTGCCAAGCATTTAGACAATGGTTAAGTAACTGAGGTGACAGCAGCGGGGAATTTACTGTAGCAGCATCTAGGAAGGTTTTATTTGACATAATTCTTTATGTGGAACTTCTCATTAGAAGTTATATCATTCTTCATTCTTACATCTATATATATATAGATGAAGAAACAACGGCTCTTGCAGCTATGGAGCAAGTGCTGTAAGGTGAGCAATTTGGTGAGCTCTCAAAATCCTCTGCAGAGCTAGGAATGTATGAAAAAGTATGATAAACACTCCCAGGATGTTAATAAGGAATTACAGAGATGCACTGATTGTGTATCCAGACCCTGAAAGCTTCTTTATTTGAGCTTAGTAAGGATAGATGATGGTGAACTCAGTGGGGTCTCCTAATCTGTTTTATTTCTTTTTAGAACTTAATAGTGGGAATTCTTTCTAGATAGCTCTTAAGTGCAACAAGACTTCAGCCAGTTAATCAGAAGTGCTACATATACTGCTGTTCTCACTGGCTCCACAGCATTTGATGCAAGTGTTTCAGTAAGTGGGGATGACACTAGCAGAACATATCCCAAATGATCATCTATAACAGCCTACTTCCAGCCAGTGTTCCCTGAAATACGGGTATGGGTCAGTACTCAAATGTATGCCCCAAAGAACTACAGAAACCACTAAGAGCTTGTGGATTCAACTACAGTCAATCAAAAAATCTTTAAAAAACCACCACCCCAAAATACAAATAAACCCCCCCCCCAAAACAACATAAAATCCCCAGACCACAAACAAACCCAAGACACCAAAAAGACTGTTTTCCCACATAATTAACAGCAATATTTTCAAATTTTCAAATAAAAATTTAAAAACTTAGGTCTGAAGAGATTGCACATTGTTCATACACAGACTGTAGGCACATCAGCAGTCCAGGCTCCTCAGACACTATTATTTTGCATGTGTTTTACAATGCATCAAAAGGCTTCTCATTGCACTTGTTCCTTGCAAATATAAACCAAACTAAATGTGTATCAGTCCAAAGGGTATTTGGAGGCAAAGACCACGGAAGTTTTTGATAGTTCTACTCTGCAAAGCAAAATACTGCACCAAATGAAGAAACCAGCACTACTCTACCTACAGGTTCAGATACTTGGAGGATCATGGAATGAAACACAAAACTCTCAGCCAAGTCCAGTTTGGGCTTGTCTTTGCTGCCACACATGTGCTGCTTCTATGAAAGTCCAGTTCCTCCAGCCAAGTCAGTGGCTTTGCTATTAGAGTCACAGACCCTGCTGGCTCAGAGCATTCTGCAGGAGCCAGCTAAAATCTTAATGCTGAAGTAAATTCAGTAACACTTACCTATTTGTACTTGCTCTGGCTGGCTCAATGAAACAAATGCTGATGTATCATCAATCCACGAAACCTGAATGTTACCTAGAAAAGAAATTATCATAACTATTTTTATTTTCGACTCAGTCACAGATTTTTATCTGATATGCCATGACATAAAAGAGCCAACCAAGAGTAACTTGCACCTGAGAAGGCTTTTGTCCACTGTAAAGGTGTGTAGTTCACCAGGGCCTGGAACTGTTTGGGAAGTTAGGGCTGCACATGCACCCTCAGACCCTCCTTTCATGGCTTCTATACGATTCTACTAAATAAATTGAAGTAATTTTCTGGGAATTTCAGCCCTTTACTCAAATAAATAACAGCTCTTGGGGGGATGATAAATTCCAGTCTAGCAGGGTAGGTAGAAGACTGATCACATCAATGGAGAACTCTACTATTGGGACACTAAATCTTCAAACTCTGGTTTGTTTGAATCCCACTATACATAATTTCCTGGATGTGGAATAAAAACTTAATTTGAGTCAATATGAGGACAAATGCACAAAATCATGGACCTCATTTGGAAGCTGTTACAATGGAACAGTGACTGGAAATAAGTTCCTCTATTCATCAAGCAGTTAGTGCATTTTCTATGTGAATGGCTTAAAATGTCACATTAGCACTAAAGAGCTCATAATCAAGCAAAAGCAGAGGAAAGGATTCCCATTCCAGACACAAGGTCTTATTATAGTCTGAAATTCATTTACATCTCCTGTCCTTATCTAAGTGCTTTACTGTTAGTACAATTCAGATATTGAAAATTGGTGCCATTTTTTTCACATAGACTAGAAAATCAAGTTATATATAATGTTACACCACCATTTAACCTTCAGACATTACAAGGTTAAAAACAATGATGCAAAAGGGCTTAAAATACATTTATTCTCAGCTGTTTAATCTACTGAAATCTAATTTAGTCTACCAGTTAGAAGGTTATAGAAGTCTCTTCTGAAATCCAGCCAGATTATAAACAGATTTTCTAATTATAAAAAAATAAAAGCCTAGATAGATTTCATTCGCATGCTATACATTTGAGTAGCCAGCTATTTAGGAGATTAAGTTATAATCATTTCGATCATTGCCAAAACCATAATTAATTCAGTATGGTTTCTGACATCTCCATGTACTGAAAAGCTAAGGCTGATATCAAGATGAGCCTACATCAAGTTAGAATTTCTTTAAACATTTTTAGGGTACATAAATTCAATTTCTAATAATTCTGTCTTTGAAGAACATAAAACTTAGCTGCCTATAGGTAAGGGTCTTTACTATAGGGAGAAGATCCTTTTGGCAGGACACTAACATTTCACAACACAAGGAAAGCCCGAGCTGCCTTATGATTGCAGCTCAAAACCGTAGTGCATTTGGTAGGACCCTGACACCGAGCTTCCTTTAAAGGACAGAAATTACTGTACAAATTCATATTGCTCCACATGCATTGACAAGTCATTGCTCCAAAATTCTTCATGTATCAAGTTCTCCATTTCTGTATTACTAATTACAAAATTTTCTAAACAATTATTTGAGATATTTGAAACCATATTCTGTTATAACTCTGGAACACAGAAGTTCTGTCCAGATTGGGTCCCTTTTCTATATACATACAGTAATTAATTTCAATGTACCTGAGCAGACTGAAAGAAAGATCAGAAAGAAGAATTTTCCTGAATATCTTGCAATTGTGCCCTCAGTGTAAAATAAGAAAGCGGAGCAGTGATAGACAAAAACCAAAAAATCTCCTGAAGGAATTCAGCTACTATTCAAATGGACTTCAGTGTCCTCATTGTCACTAAGTATCAAATAAAAATAAACTAATAAAAATCCAACCTTATTGGTGGCATATGATTTCAGTATCAGATACTTATTCATTGTCTCAGAAAGGCTGCTGCTCCCTATATGACGCCTGACTTTGTATTTTTAGCTAATAAAGGTTTTCAATGCCTGCCAACATACGGTGCTTTTATACTCAGATTTATACATTTCATATATAGAATTCAAAGGAAGTCGAACATTAAACAGCAGACACTGAGTTACAATCTGAAGCGAACCGCAACAAATGCTCTTATGCAACTCTCCATGCTTAGGAGATGCTCTCTTCAGACTACGCCACATTTCATCACTATTAAGAAATAAGAATTTAGAAGAGATAAAATTACTAAATTAAATCATCCAGCAATACTGCTAAGCACTCAGTAAATATTGTGCATTTCAAAAGTATGGTGAAATGCAAATAAAGACCTGGAAAGCAAATGCATCTGCACCTGCAGTAAAATATTTAGCAATCACCAGAACCCCGTGCCAGCTCACTGCAAGGCCAGTCCAGATAAGCCATAGACGGCAACGTAATGGAATATCAGCTCTAGAGAAATAAACCAGGAAACTTCTCTCTCTGCACTTCTACCATACATCAACAGTCTTCAATACTTTGAAGAATGCCACTCGCAGACTATGACATGAATGTGCAAGTAACATATATTTCTTCTATAAATAAATAAGAAAATTCTCTATGTATCAACTCAAACATGCAAACAATTAAATCCACAGAATAAAATTATACTGATAGATTACATCATTGAAACATTTTCCTTTTTATACTCAGTTCTAATACATTTCCTACATGGTTTTTACTGGTAATTAAGTAGTAGTTTTTATAATACTTTGATAATATGAGCTTTAATTAAAAGCCCAAAGACATTCATTTAAGAAGAAGTGAAGGCCACACACTAAAGCTTTATTCTAGTCAGACATATTTTAATGACTTCATATTTCACATCAGCATGACCAAATAAACAAAACAAATTTGAGAATCTGAAGTGTTCTACGAGACTGCATAGTGCTGCAAGTACTTGTACAGTGAAACTACACTCACCCCTGAGACTGTAAAAACATCTTGCATGAACAGGTGTCCACTTGGTATGCAGGCAGTCCTGAAGGATTTCAGAATCGTGAACACCCCTTCTAGAGCAGCAAACATAAACCAGTTCCAAGTGTGACACTGCAGCCCTTTCAGCTGTTTCACTGCTTTTGTTAGAAGCTTCATGGAAGATTATAACTCTGCCTCAATTAATTCTAAATTAATTTTTCTGTAAAATTCGATTAATACTGCTTGATTTCAAAACACTTTTCTTTAACTGATGTAATAAATTAGGATAATTCATGTCTGTTACTGCCTTTTTTTTTTTTTTTGCTTTTGGCAAATCACTCAACCTCACGCTGCGCCACTCTGTCCCTGACCACCTACAACTGGAAACGCACGGGTACTCCTGTATTCCAGAATTCTGCAAGGAATAACCTGCAGTTTGTTTTGAGATGCCATGGCAATAAGACCTACACAAAAATATAGATTAAATATCGAACCTGGAGTTTGTAAATCGAAACGTGAAAGCATTCAGCTCTAAAATGCGGAGAAGTGCGAGAATCGGCAATTCCCAAGGGGAGCCTGTGGCGGCGTGCACGTGCGCCCCCTGGCGGCGGTGCCTGTCCGCCGGCAGCAGGAGAGCGGCGGCGCTGGGGGCTGAGGACCGAGGGCAGCTCCGGGAGAATCCCAGTTACTGCCACATCCTCGCATTCTACATTTCCCACCCGGGACTATTAAATCCTATCCACTACACTGGACCCTGCTGCAGTGAAGACAGAATGGTCAGAAGGAACTGAGGGAGTTTTATACAGGTCCAGAGACCCTGCACAGACAGGGTACCAAGCCACAAGAGAGAAGGAGCAGAAGACCACCATCAGTTAGCTCATCAGCTCCCCAAGTCCCTACATTTCTTACTTCTGCTTAGTAGAGCAACACCAGGACTACTGGTCCTCAGTTACTAAATACCCTTTTTGCTGTTTCTTCTAGCTTGAGTGCTGTTCACAATCTTGAAATCAAATAGGTTATTTTCAAGCTTGCTCGCTTGCCTAGACTCACACATGCTGGAGTTTGGTTTTATGAAGACTGTGGGATGAACCTTGATCCTAAAGCCTCGCTCTGCCTCACACCAACCCCCATTCCCTTTATCCACCTATAAAAACCCTTACCTCCTTTCAGGAGAGGCTGTAAATAAAAGGGTAAAAGATCCACAATATTCAACAAGCACCACACAAAGATTTCTAAAGAACAGTTAATAAGAACAGTAATTCTCAACACATCATGACAAAGCCCACACCATTCAAAATTTACAAAAAGAGATTCATCATTACCTACACTAGGAGCAAGTCTGCAACCACAGACTAAAAATAACAAAATAAACCAGAAGTACTTGTTAATAATAACAAGAAGCAAAAAGAAAGACAGACTGTATCACTCACCAAAGGCACTGAAAAGCTGGTATAGGTCACTAGTCTTCCACTCTTTGGGAAAAGTAACATGAAGAACATGATCTCGTTTTGGCTGCACTACAAAACAAAAACACTTTTGTTAAACACTACTAGTACATTTAGAATATCCTAAACCAGTCATCTAATGTGGTCATGTAGCTTTTTTTTTTCAGTTTCCTTTTTAAATAAGAAAACAGGCCAAGATTTATGCAACTACATCAGGCACAGCAAGAATGTGCCTGCACTTAAGCATGAAAGACATACTAAATCCTACTAGCTCATCTGTATAAGGAGTTGGAACAGCATTTCCTCCGGTGGAAAATGCCCACAAATCTAGTCCTTCTCATCCCTTGCACCAAACTAAGTTCAAGAACAGAAGAAAAAAGATCAACAACCTTTTCATGCTCCACCTTTAAAAAATTCTTAGCAATGATTCAATTTTGCCATTTTTCTGTCAATAAAAAACTTACTATGAAACAATGTTCAGCTCAGTTTTCATATATTAGGTACAAGCTAGAATATACACACTGGCTTTTTATTATTACTACAAAAACTTATTACTAAAAATTACACCAAGAAAAAAAGACAGCTTATCAAGGCCAATATCTAAAGAACTGCAGAAGAATTCTTTAGTGTATATTGAAAGTCATTTTAAGCTTTGCCAATTTGAGAGAGAGAATCCAAATCAAACTGCTGGAAGAGGTAACAGTACAGCAGAAATTATCATATTATTATTATTATATATACTACTTTTACACATTTCTCCTAACTGAAGCTCCTTTCACTAGAGAGGTGAACTTTCATAACCTGTGAATTCCTATCATATTTTAAAACAAAACAAGTGGAACACTGTATTTTCAGGGGCAAAGATACTGAAATATTTTACATTTTCCTATGAAGCTACTTGCAGATCATTAATTAAGCCCCTCCACAGGTATCTGCAGGGATCTATTTTGTTATGTATGACACACTGCTAAATCTTACGTGGTGTTTTACATGACAGAGGCTGAACCATTAAAGTCGAGTGCTCCACTTCGCAATGCAGTGCTCCAGTTTGTTCAAGGTAACTCAAGGGTTACCTACACACCACAGCTTGATGTGACCAGATTTAAATCTGACCACCTGGTAACACTCTCAGGAAAAGCTTCTCTCTTCCTTTGGTATAGAGACATAGGGACTGTTTTTCATTTTAGTGAACGAACTAGTGACTTACCCTCCTGGATTCTTTTGTAATACAAACTTTTCTAGTTTCTGATCTCCTTAGCTTTCAGCACTAAAACTGGAGAGTTTTCCAAGGCGTATCTCATCCATAGAGTGGGTGTCCAAAATCAGACCATGAACCACCTGTTATTGCTAAATGTTTTAATCTGTTTCACCTAAACAAGTGGGTTAGCCTGAGCTGACCAGAAACTGCCTAGTAAAAAATTACAGGTGTACATGAGCACTGAGAGCTCAGTGAGGCTGCACAGAGACGTAAGTAGTAATGGAAAGCAATCCCTTCATGAGCAGAGGTGAAATCCTGTTCCCTAAATCTGCTACTTAAACAAAAAGGATACAAAATTTTTTAAGGACTAAAATTCAATTTTTTTCCACTATGCAATTCAAACACCAAAACCCCACAAGCAACAGAAGATCAATTCATTGCTGTACAGCTTACTAAACAGAGAGCTACTCAAAGTTTAGTCATTTGTAATCCAGAAGTAGAAAAGCATAGGATGAACAACTCCAGTTTCATGTACTACAGCCTTTTTATATCGATTAGAGAAAAGAAACTATTCCTAACCTTCCTGTATCTGTTTATTCTTAAATTCACTTTGAATCTACTGTTAAAATCCCTAACTTCTACCTACTTGGGTGAAAAGTATTTGATTCTTTTTCTGCTTTGCAGTCATTCTGTGCAGCAACTTCATTCTTTTAAACGAGTTTCTAACACACAGTAACAAAAGAGGATGATGAAAGTCACATCCACATATTCAATACTATTTAATTCAGCATATGTTATTGAAATCCATTATTTCAGGAAAAATTGCACAAACCTGCTATTTCACTACCCGACAAACTGAAACACACCACAACTTACAACAGTCACCCAGCGAGCTGTGCCTCATCTCTTTTTTAAAAATACAGACTCCAAGTGCACCTCCCCCAGAAACACAGCTGTACTCTTCAGGTGGCTTTACTTCTCTGCAAAACGATCCCTCACAGACAACCACCAGACAGCTTCCTCAAGCTACAGCAGTGTTTGCATCTCAGAATAGCAACAAAAGTGTCTTAACCAGCCAGCCCAACATGCCACCCCCACAAGCGCTTTCCGTTCTGAGGCTTAGAAAGCCTCCCTGCCTCAGGCTCTCCTGTAACATCTGCACCAGCCAGTTCTACAGGAGTGGCTTTCAGATAAAAGAGACAGACTTTCAGAGGCAGACTCTTTTTTGGCAACCCTACTTGGCAAAGTATCAAAACAATCCTGTAAGTTGGCCAGCAAGTGGAAGTAGCATCGTTACAAATTAGTAGCTTTGGCATTCTCTCAATGACCCAAAGTATTTACCCATTCTTCCACTCAGTATCCAACAGTTGGGGAAGGAAGATGCAGTATAATTAGATTACCATTCCAACAGAGCCAGAGCTCAGTGATCTGACCACCTAACTGAATTTAAAATTAAATATATGCCCTTACAGCATGTATTTTCCTCTCCAACAGTTACTTCCATCTCTCCAGAACTGCATTCTGTTACTATTACACTGGTATCTAATAGAGTCACACTCCAGTCTGAGCTTTCTGATGCAAGGAGTAGAAAACGTCTCCACATCAGTATTGCTTCCAAATGGGTATAATTTTCAACACACTGTGTATCTGACTCCTCAATATAAAATGAGGCTTTTATCTAATCAAGGACCAGACTGACCTCCAGGGCTTCAGTGGGAACAGTAAGTCAAGGCATCAGTGGGAACACTCCTCCAAAGCTTTCCCCCTCATCAAGAAACATCCCAAAACACTAAGGACATTTAGATCACTAAAATCTGTTTTCATTTAAATGTATTATCAACTAATTACAGCTCCAGGCCTGTAAACTGAAATAACCTGAAATGTAAAAATGTTTTAAAGTAACATTTTTCCAATATCATAATCCCATGTGGCAAAAGAATTCTGATGTTTAAGTTGAAGTTAAGGAGAGGTACTGCTGCACCTCACTTGAGAAACAAAGTGGCCACAAGTCATTTGGAACCATTTGCTACTTACTAGTTTGCATCCTGTATTTACTGCTGGGGTGAGGGGACAGTGTAAGATCCCACTTTTTATGTGATATGCTACGTAAGAATAGTAACCCAAAATAACAGTAAAGCTGCTAATTTCAAACTCTCTCATTTAGTAACAATAACTTAATTTGTTCTTGTCAACCCCCTTTATAATGCAGATCCTCTTGTCAAAGTTGAAGAATTTCTGGGTTTACTGCTTTGTTAAAGAAAAAAAAAAGGGCAGACACATTTAAATCATTTCATAAGTACCTAATGACCTAAACACAGCTGACAGATATGCTGATATCCATGTTTTAGATATACATAATTAATCTTTACACTTCCTCCTCCAGGAAGTTTCTCAAAATGGTACTAAGTTTACAATGAAAGAAGCTACTTACAGTCTGGTCCTTCCAAATTGAGATATGGTATGTCCATCACTCTCATAAGAAATAGCCTAGGAGCAAAATGGAAAAGAACCATTAGCAAATTTCTGCCTGAAGACCTTTTCCTTTTTATATTTTTTTTACATGTTTCTTCTGAAGAAGCAGAATTAAGCATCCCAAACTCACCTTAAGCTATGTTAAAACAAACAGACCCTCTAAGCCCGATCTCTTACCTAACAACCAGATTCCAAAAGCTACTTGGCATCATGCCAGCAATTCTACTCATTCAAGAAAACAAGGACAAAAAAGGCCCAAATTGTTACTGCTGAAAACAATAAAGACAAGTGGGGAAGGAACATTAACAAGTGGCAGCTATCACTGTTAATAAGAGACACAGCCTTCTTCAGACCACAGACCAGGGGGTAAGCACAGCCTAAATAGGCTAAATACAGTTTTTCTACTGGTCAGTAAAAACAGTTTAGTCTTTGCTAGACAGAGGATGTCCATCATCCATGCAGGACAGCAAAAGTGGGAGGTTCTATTAAAAAAAAAAAAAAAAAAAGACAGGTTTGTTTTAAGCTGAGGTATCTGAACAAACGTTTGTCAAGTTTTGGAACCTACTACTTTTGAAAGCATTCCAGTAACTAGTTTAAGTTTTGTAGGTAGCAGTTTTCATAAAAATAAAGATGAAGTCTACTAAAAACACAACAAAAACTTCTGGGGAGAACACTAGTTAAGCCTCCCTCCCCCAGGTTTTCTCATATTGAGGAAAGCAATGCCAACCACAAGTGGCCAGCCACAAGAACAGACTTACACCAAAAAAATACATATACCTGAAATGGAATGAGATCAGCTTTTTATTCACTGAGATAAATCGTCCATTTATTTGTTTGGCAAAGCAATGATGTTACTAAACAGCACATACACACACAAACACACATACTCCCTGTAGTCTAAATACTGATTTTAGTATTAAGTGGACTTTAGCTATGTTACAGAAGTAACTGCATCTTGTAGCACTAACTCACACCACACGGATTATGAACACTGAGTTCCAACATAATCCATAATTAAGTATCCATAACTATGGTTGTAAGATCCCTCATCTATCTGCAGAACATGTAAATTAATAAGACTTCTCTGTATGACAGCATGAATTCTATATTAAATTAGCCAGATCCACGAGGTTGTGAAAATCAATGTCATAGCTACATTTCTTTAAAAGTTAAGCAGACCAAGCTAAAAAAATGTTATTTCCTACACTGTTTAGGGACTACAGCCAGATCACACAGTCAGAGGACAGAGACCCATTTCTCAATAAGAACTAGGAGGTATTTCGAGGAAGCTACTTGAAAGAATTATTTCTGGGGCAAGTCAAGTAAAATGAGGAGAGGAAGGTTATCATTGTGCCATTCACAGCAGTGCATAAATAGTCTCAAGGATGAAAGCTAGGATGAAAGTTTTGACAGCTGTGTGGTGAACTGTGTAGAGAAACTGATTCAGCTGAAAAAAGAAAAGGCATTTTTTGAAACCCAGGTCAGTTAACCAGTCCAGGTCAGTGGCTACTTCAGCCACACGTGGCTGCAAGCACAAGAACAGCAACTATTTACTCCTACATTGTGAGTGGAAAGTTACTGGACAAACTGCACAAAAGCACACCAATCTCCTTTTGCAGTAATTTTGCAAAGAAAATTAAGTATAGAAAAGCTAAGGTATTTGCAATACATGCCAGAGAATGTAGCTCCCTATGAGAAATTTTCTACAAGTATAGCACAAACCCAAGTGATTTGCACGGATTTTGGTTTCTGATATCCATTGTACAAAAAACACTTTAAAGCTAATTTATATTTCTACAGACCATGATGCTATTCAGCTCAATAAAACATGGTGTTCTCATTTCTCTACACCTCTTCCACCCCTTGCCTCCAGCTACATCAAAAGAATAAACAGCATTCAAACAACTCAAAGAGATACAAAAGAACATTGTCATTAAAAGTTTGTGAGGGGCCTGTGGGTGGGGGCAGGAAGATATGGGAGAGCTGTTGCCCTAAACCAGTCAAAAAATTTCAAATCAACTCCAAAGTATAGGAGACAATAACAGTACCCAAATTAGACACAAAAGAGTTTAGATACTGCAATAAAGAGTCCCATCATCTCAACTCATAAATGTTCATCGGGGATTACTCACAGCAGATGAACAGGATTTTTCAAAGATGTTGTATATACAATAAAGCATAAAGATTACAGAAATGCATCTCTGGAATTCCTGGCTTATTGAGTTGTTTATCATATAACGTACTGCATTATGCCTAAAAGAGCCAGACAACCCTAAGGAAAAGTCTGTTTTTAATCAGTTCCACTCTCACAAAAGCCCTAAAACTAAAGATTTTACCTATGTTCATCATTAACCTACATGAACATTAACATACACACTGGCCATTGCTCTTGAACAGCCACTCAGGAAGTTCCATAATTCTGCTGACATAATGAAAGACATCAAAACTGCTCTTGAAAAAAGTATTACCTTCATTTGAAAGCTAAGTTCATAAAAATCAAAGCTTGATTTTTCAATTTTAAATTTACTCCGACTCATCACATTAGTGACAAGCCCATTCTAACAGGAAACATTTCCAAAATCCTAGCAATGATGGGAAAGTTTAATCACTAAACTGTATTTGAGTATTAATATCTAATATTCAGAGATCTTGAAACTGAGACTTTATGAGCAACCCAAAGCATCATGGTCTGCTTTAAAGAACATTTTCAAGGCTATCTGGATAATAGTTCAAACTGAGAATATTGCTTTTAAATAGCTGCCTTACAATAAACTCCTCTGCTCAGCTTCTTTCAGGAAAAACTCGTGTAACTTTCAGTTGTTTAGCTTACTGTTTGCATGTTGTAGTTTATGTGTTTTGCTTGAAGAACATGACTACAGCACCAAGGAAAAGGTTTCCTTGTTCTGACTGCTGCCCACAGGATCAGGTAGAACTTCTGGAGGAAGGTTTTTTTTTTCTCCCCAGCAGGAAGAGAGGACGCTCAGCTAGGGAAAGATTCTAGACCACAAACTAGAGACAACCAGGTGTAGCAGGAAGCTGGCTGGCAGCCCAGAGCATACCTGCCAAACAGCCCCAGGAGCAGCACACTCACTAGGGACCTTTAGCTAACTCTGAACTGCAGAGCCCTGGATGCCACTACAGGTGCTAAAAACACCACATGCTGCAGAGACCTGGTCTGCAAGGACTGAAAGAACACAGCAAAAGACTTGTTCATTTATTCTGACATGAAGTTAAATCTTCTTTATTAAAAAAATACATAGACTTGTCTTATTCTGGTTTGTCAGTTTGCATTATAGGAGAAACCAAACTAGCTCGAAAAAGACAAGCCTTGGCCTGCTCACTGTAAGGAAAAGGTGAGATAGTCTCATGTCTAGGCTCTCACTTAGGTGATGTGGCAGACGTTAGTTAGAAAATGGCAAAGCTTCTAAAATCATGTGGAAGTAAGACATGGCAAGTCTTCCAAGTTTCCATGATTTAAAAATAATATATAGCTTTTCCAAAACAAGAAGCTACAAGTTCTGAATCATGACAGAATGGATAAACATTCTTTTCTTGCAAACAGTAAAATTCAGTTCTTGCTTAAAAAAGCAAAAAAAAAAAAAAAAAAAGGCAGCTGTTCTCCCTACAGGTTTTTTGTTAACTCCTCCTTTCATTACAGTCATGCAGTGTTAACTCTGAAGCCAGAACAGACACAGCAGGCTTCCTCTCACTTACTCTCACAACTTTGAAGTGTCCTTCCTAGAGGAATGCCCAATTTCAAGTACACAATTAATCTGGAAAGCTTAAATTTAATGTATTATTGTGACAGTTTAAGAAGTTGCAGTTTGTACTTGTTGTACTTGCAAATATGCATTTCTAGAAAGAATTTTGGTTATGACTGAAAAATTAACCTGCTCAATTGGCACCTACTAGTTGGTATGTGTTTGTGTTCCTGCAAGCAACCTAGAGACAAATCCCATCTTAAAATGAAATTATGCTGATGAGTTCTATCTTCACCTTCACATTCAAATCAAGCAGTCACTGTGGGTCCATGTTTAATCTAAGGAATATTTGTAACATCTGCTAAAATATAAGGAGTTACTGCCTCACATGCCTCAGTGTCAAGAGAATCACATAACTGCTGTCACTATAATAATATGATTTTCAGAACAACGAAAGGTGAAAGCCACTGATCACAATTATTTCCTCATTTCTGTGGGCTATCTGAAGCTAAAATAATTAATTTTGCCAACTCTTATTAAAGGGTTTGAAAGGATGGAAATTTTCCCAAATTTAAACAGACAGTGTAAGCATTAAAACCTTTTTAATTTCAACTCCTTTTCCTTGATGTGACAGATTGCAGCATCTTTAGAAGTTTCCTAAGGTAAAACCTACAGATTAATTATGTTAAGGATCCAATCTGTGCTTAAGGGCTTCTAGATTCCTCAAGTCTTACTTCAATTTGTTCAAGGAGTTTGCACAAAGATTCAATTCAATAGCAAAATACTGCTCATAGCATCATCTCCTAAATCATACATGTATAGTTCTTATTCCATCTTATAACTGGGTTACCCGACAATGCTAACACCAATGCTTTGTGTTATTTGGATTGACATTACGAGAGGGATATTTCAGTTTTTCCAGACTGTAGAGCACACTCATTTTTCACTATCCCCAGTTTCTGAGGGTCCTACAACATACAGAACACCCGACCAGTTTTTCTTCGGTTCCACTACTCCCAAAGCTTACTCCAGAATAATTTTCTAAATTGTAAATATACCCTCAACACTGGCATGGGCAAGGCCATTAAAGCAGCCCAAGTACTCTTCTAAGTGTCCTTCCACAGGTCAGCAGTGAGTAAACCATCCTCCTCAAAAGAAAAGGTATTTACTTCAAAGCCTCTCTCCAGCATTACCAGCATGAACCAGAAAGCCAATAAAACTTCATTTTAAAGAAAAACGCAGTTAGCTATTGATTCCAAGGCCAGAGGTAGATCTGCTAAAGCTGGTGTTATACTTCAATGTTTTAGCAGGTTTTTTAATACAACAACTACTTACTTGTTAAAAAAAGGTTCAATGAGTTTTGATCTAGCAGACACATGGTTTTTCGGAGGACTGAGGAATGAACCTGATGATGAAGGAAGAAAAAATACAAGATGTAATAAGCAGCTACGGACAGCACCAGGGAGAAGGTTTGGAAAAGACATCATAGGTACCCAGGAAATTAGCCATGGAAATGAAGCACAGTCCAGTAATGTAAGCATCATATCCTGCTTCATGGAGTTGTTCAGATGCTGTATCATAACTTGGAAATCCTTCTGCACTTTCTGAGGGGAAAAAGACATTTATAAATACATTATCACAGAAGATATAGATAGTCCTGTATGCTTACCCACAGGCTTATTTTGTCAGAACATAACATCATTTGAGGAAGTTTATACAGTTTTCAGAATCTTTGAAATTTCTTAAGTTCTTAAAAAAGCAGTTTTGTTTGGCACTTTTAAGTAAGAATAGGTCGGTAAGATGGAAAGTCTTTCCTATTAAAAAGCCCTTAATCCCCAGACCTACTTAGCCAAAATGGAGCACTAAATCTAAGACTGACAGCAGGATTCCCCACAAAGAGTATCTTTTTTTCTTACTTACTTGCATTTAAGAGAACAGACACTCAGCATAACTCAAAGCTTCACTACTAACCTGTTTGCCAACCATGTGATTGACCTATGGTCAAATTTTTCAAGGTATTTAAATTAATACCTTGAACTCCTCTCTTCAGTATTGCCTTCCATTTTCTAAATCACCAGTTTAAGAAAAATTCCACAACCTTGAGCTAAGATTGCCTTTTGATTACATATCCTTGTGTTCACCTCAAAGCAAAAAACCTTCTTCCTACTAAAAGAACTTCACTAATTTCTAGAACACACACAACTGGTCACTACTGTGTAAGTCTTTTTGGTTTTGTTTGTCCAAGTGCCTCTTGGAGTGCTCTGGCTTTGATCTGAAGGACAACCACCAAATAAGAGTTTTAAATGAATTTCAAATTAATCCTCAAAAACCAACCTAAAAAAAATTCCATCACTAGAAGATGATGAAGCTGCTGGTCACTGAACACATCCATTCTTTTACTATATGGATTCCTACTAAGTTCCAGGTATACTTCTAAATACAACCTCACTGTATGTACAGCGCCTTCATTTAAAGTCTCTTCATCAAAACACTAAGTATCCGTAGGGGAATTCATATTTAAGACCAAGAACAAAAATAGTCAAAGCATTTTGTCTCCTCTTAAAGAGGAAAACATTTCAGAAATAAGAGCATTCTGATATATCCTTACCAACTTTGGGAGGGCTGAATGGAACCTCTTTTAAACGCTTTTCCAGTTCTGCAAGTGATGTATTATTAATAATCTCCTGCAAGAAAAAACATCAATTAACTGCCAATGCCAAGCACATTTTCCTTGGAAACTGAAATCAAATAGGATCAAATGAGTATTTACTGCTGCCACCTTGTGTTCTCTAAGGATTTACACATAGCTCCATTTTAAACTAATGCACCAGAGGTGTGCCAAGACAAGCTTCAAAGTTAACCTGCCTTGCCTGAATCATAATGAGTCATAAGCATTTATTAATGCTGCTCAGAGTTATGGATGAATTATGCCAAAGTAATATTTCTATTTGAATCTGGTTTCGTCCAGGGCACATGTGACAAGGGAAGAGGCAACACGAACAGCACGGCAAAACATTCTAAATATTGATCATAACGGTTGAAGGCATTCAAGGTGAGTATTGAAATGTGCTTGCTGACTGGACACTCTTGAATAGTTTTATAAGTGTAAATACTGCTGATTTAAAGTAATACAGGGACAGTGAAAGAAGCCTGACAATCAGAAAGTTGTTCCTACACTTCAACTTAGATGAGCAGCATCAGTGAATCTATTGATGAATTATATGCATAAAATAAAAAGCCACAAAGATGTATTACAGATTAATTCCTTACTGAAGTTCTTAATCAAATACATGTTGTCAATCAGTACAACAGAAACATGCAGAATCAACAGCCAGGGAAAGCAAAACATCTCACACAATCTTTCTTAAAGTTGTCTGAGATCTATGAGGACCAGATTTCCTTTGGTTCTCAGTCAAGCTCAGCTGTTCACACTCCTCCTCAAGTCTGCAGACTACAAAGCTATCAAGAACTAAGTGCAATGAACAAGCTCAAATGATGCATTAATTTGGCATCTCAAAGTGGCATTTCATAACCATAGCCTAAAAATCCAAGCACCTGCTGTAGAATTACAAATATCAACATAACTGTACCAAACATAAAACTTGTGGAGGATTCTTACTTTTCAGAATGCCAAAGCCTCTATTCTTACACAGCAGTGTGCAACAAAAACCTGACAAAACCTGCAAGTATATTTCAGTAGCACTTCGTTATGCAATGCTCTGGAGTCACAGAGCTATGCAAAAAAATAGATGCTGCTTCCTCAGCATGTTTTTTAATTAATTCAAAGGCACATGGGAAAACAAGAGCTTACGAACACTTATCTCAATACCTCTTTAGAGGAATAAAACTCATGCTGTAAGAGATTTTAAGAGAAACCTGTAATTTTTTCTCCTCCTGCTGACTACCCACAGAGCAACTGGCCACAAGAGAACCTAATGATGATAAAGCATTTTTTCCAGACAAATCTAAGTCAGCATGCACAGTACTCTAAGGTTTTGAGTATACAAGCAACTTCTAGATCCTGTTTGCTCACGAACAGCACTTTTTTATCTCCTGAGGGGACATGCTACTTAACAAGAAGAAAATAATCTACTAATCGCATTTTACCTAGAAAAATTCTATGTATTTTGGAATCCAAAGCTGCCAAGTTGCCTTAAAACTTCAAACACAAAATTCACTAGTAGGAAAGTAAAAATTTGCATTCTATAAAATCTGTAAGTTTAGATAAGGGGTAAAGAAAAATCGTTCTTCTGCAACAAAAGAAGCATCACAAAAAACATTATTAGGCATCCTTCCCTACAAAGAAATATGTTTCATGTTTCAATATACATGTATTAATGCAAGTTTGTATCTTCAAATAATTCTATAGTATTAATTTACCTTAAAAGGTTGGGTACTTGCCATCAGTTTAGTATCCAGTAACCTAGAAACAAAATAAGAGCTAAATAGGTTGAAACAGAACAATGCCTGTTTTGCCAAATCCTCAAAAAATGTTTTAGTGTATTAGCTGGGAAACAGCAGATACACCCTACTGAAAATTACTGTTGGATCTTGGAACAGCCAAAACATTCCTTGGCTTTGTTCAGCATGAAAAAGGACAGCAACTAAGGAACAGCAAGAGATGCAAACAACGAGTAGCAAATAAATCTTGTTCCAAATGAAGTGTAGACTCAAAACACCAAACATCATGCCAAACCCAGGGGAATAGCAAAGGTGCATCTTTTGCCAAGAAGTGAACCAACAGCACTGCTTTTCTGAAAAAAAGCTGCTCAAAAACACTTAAAAAATTGTACTTATCTAACTTGATCCCAATTTCTTTTCCAGTAACAGCCAGGGTACAGAGCTAGGACAAACAATACCAGCTTGCTAAAACTATACTGAAATGGTTGAAAGTTTGAACTAAGAACTTACCGGGGAAAGACACATGATGTTACTTCCTTGAACTCACTTAGGTCCTAATTTAACATTAAACCGGAAGATAAAATCCAAGTCAGTGAACTGTTTACAGTCTCAGGAGGACAGAGAGCAGTAGCTACAATTATCCAAACAGCCTCTAAAAGTGAGCTACAGTAACTCAATTCTCCCCATGTAAGAGATGTATCTGTCAGCACTACCACAGACACCACGTGCAATTACACACAACTACAGACCAAGTACTTCTGATTTGTCTGTCATTAGTAATAAAGTGTTCCATCAGTGCCAACACCCTATCCTATTTTACAACCTAGGCTACCTCTAATTCCAGCCTACTTGACAGTTCTTCTTAAGTGTTCCCAGCATTTAGTATTTCAATGGAATATAAGCAGTCACTCTATGTAACTGCCTACAGGTTTAGATCTGCCAAGGGTCAAAAGTACAGGGACTACTGACAATTGCTGACGTTCCAACACCATCCAAATCAGTCCCAAACACCTTTTTCCCATCTTACGATCAAGTCTTTCCCAGAACACCCACAAGTCCTCTAAGACTGCAAGTAACAATGCCATGTGAAGCATCCTTCCAATGACACCTTTGGCTTCTTCAGACAATGTTCTTGGTGCCAATACACTGCTCAGTTTAACTGAATTCTGAGACTGTCCAGCCATGAACTGTTAGACTTCCCTGCTGCAGTCATCAAAGTGTGCTCCCTCCAATTATTCTGCCATTACACCTCTTCACCCCAGTGAACATCATCCTGCTACAAGAAGGGTTTGCATTTTATTAAGTGCACTTATGTTCACTTATTTTATGAAAATACACATTCCCATTTTGTAAACTACAAGGGGGAAAATGCCACGTAATTGTGCTGAAGCTCCACACCAGTATCTTACAACATATCAGTCAATTAAATATACCCGATGTAAGCAAAAACCACAATTCCCCTATTTGATTTGTACATCTTAAAAATGCAAAGAACAATTCAGTCCAACTAAACTCTCCACATAAACATTTATGAAAATAAGGCAGTAGCCCCGAAGTACCAAATGGATCATTTTAAAATGCTTTTCTATACCTCTTCACAGACTGACCAATTCTTCCAATCACAAGAAAGTGTGGAGATAAGACTAAAAGACAAATACATCAAGGCTTTTATTTAATCATCTGAACACTCAAAAGATTACTTACATCAGGTAGGGGACAATAGAATTGATGTATGGTGTGCATAACATCCAGCAGCATGTTGTGCCCAATAACAAGCTTGCCCTGTGAAAAAAACATTCCATGTCTGTTGCACTTCCAGGCCTGGCCATGGCAAAGGCAATCTACAAAAACCCCTATGCCAGATGCCAGCCAAGGGCACCTGGGAACAAATACACATCAAACCTCCCCATTTGCTCTCTGCCTGCCCCACACACTCCTCCATTCTCCCAGAGCAGCCACTCCATTTTCCTCTACTCCCAACCATTTATCACAGTTGTCTGCAGTAGTTTCAAATGTTGAGAAGATGCACTAGAAGAGCTACTTACAACCTGGTTTCCAAATGTAATCTATTTAAGATTGAAGTCAAGGCATTTCTCAATCCATTACCTTTTGATTTACTTATACAACAACACAACATATTCCTCATGGTTTTAATATACAATAGTTATTAAGGGCATGGTCTGGCTCCTCACAGTGCAGAACCTTTCCTGCCATATGTTGTACAAGCAAGCTCCTTGAAACAGCTCAAGTAGTTTTTTCAAATGTTAGCTTTGATTCATTTGACATGACAACAATCCTTCTTTGATAGCCTTTAACTGCCAGTGAAAAAAACAAAAAAACCCCACAATCTTTTCAGAACAGAGGAAAAAAAAGCCACCAAAGCTTATTTATGTAAGAGCCCCAAGAAAGTGCTATTCTTGACTCTTACAGATTAAGATTCTTCATGTCATTCTTTAGTTTGAGCTTACTTAACCTACTACACTCAACCACTGTTAAACATGAAGCAACATAACTTTAAAAGCCACTTTAACTTGTATTTCATCTTCTCTTCCAAAATGTAACAGCAAAAGAATGCTTTCTTTGAATTACTGATTTTTTCTTACGACCAAAGGTAGGTTAAAAACTACATTAACTTACAGAATTAGCAATGGCATGAACAACTCTGGAAAATCCTACAGCATCATTCAATTCTTCCTGCAAGCAAAGATTCTGACATTAGTGAAACCTAAATACAAATATTGCCAAAATTGTACCTGCAAACTGGCAGATGCCCCTAGTTTGCCTCAAACTGTTTCTCAGACATAGCCAAGAACAGACCACGAACGAAATGTCAGTATCTGGACTATATAAGAGGTCAAAGCAGGATGCTGCTCACAGAATTCCTGTTTTATAAGTAGCTCTAGTTCACTGTCAAGTAGGACGAGCCACAAGCTGCTGCCCTGGGTTGCCCCTGGCCAGAAGCCGAACAGCCACTCTTGCCCTTTGCTCACTCCCCTCACCCGAAATTGGAAGACAGACAATAAGACTTGTGGATAAAGACAGTGAGAGCCTTCAGCCTCCTTCCTTTTGGGGGAGGGTGGGAGAGAAAGCCTTGACAGTCTGCAAGTGCTGTTCAGCAGCAGACAAAACACATGGATGGTATCATTGGTGTTTTGGCCACAAATGCAAAGCACAGCAAAATACAGGCTGCTACAAAGAAGGGTAACTTCACCCCAACCAGAGGGGTAACAGCTGCAGTCAGTTCACTGTCAGCACATGATCTCAAACAGTGCTCAGCAGCTATGACACTGCAAACAGCTCAGAAGGTATTAAAATTAACCTACATATCTTCAGCTGTATTTTTTACATCTATTGTTATAAATGCAACAGGCTGAATCCTGATTGTTACTCCTATTAAATCAGACTGTATTTTTATGCTAACAGAGATTGAGGAAGAAACATTCTTCATTATTTATATAAACAAAACCGAGAAGAAACATTAAAATGTGTGACATATATATTATTGTAGTTGTATAAACTGATTCTTGATTGGTTTGGGGGGATCTGAATACAGCACAAACTGTTCTGTAACAGATTTTTCTTTTTCAGGTCTAGGGAAGTAATTTCTGCCTTGTGTTATCTGTCTTTATTCAACCAGAACTGAAATTCAATAAAAACATTCACTGCTACTTTAGTTCAGCTCTGAATGCCACTAGTTCAAGGAAGTAATACCCCCACTAAAAACGCTTATAGAAGTAAATTGTTCCTGACTTTCCTTCTGGAAAAAGAGATGTCGTATTAGTCAATGTCTCTCTAGATATCTCTTTCCCTCTTAAAAGGCTTTCTGCATGGAAGTATTATTTGCTGAACCCAAACCGACTTTATCTTGATATATGAAAGCACAAATTACAGGAGTCTGATCAGGAATTTCCACAATTCAGGTCTTATGACCCCCTGAAACTTGAATCACTCAGTAAGCAAAATACAAAGTCCTATAAACAGTGAGAGTTCCTGAATACAGCAGATGTGACCTCGTGGTCAGCCTGTTACCACAGCAGTGGTGTACAGAGTGTTTCTATCGAGAAATGACACATTAATTGTACAGGACACTAACTCAGACAAGTAAGAGCAAGCAGGCTTTGTAAGAGAAGGGGAGACTTCTTTGCAAATCCAAACAATGTGCCAACTTGCTCAAGAATTTCTGCAAGAAACTGATGTTTCCCATTACTGGGCCATGCTTCCGTGAGAGTGCAGATTCACATGAGGTGGTATTTACTACTCATTCAGTATCCCACAGATTTTGATTTTTTAGAATCTTTTAGAGTGCCTTGCAACTCTTTTTGCTCTGTTGCAAAGCCTAAGTTATCTGGTAGAATTTAGAAGATCAGTTTCAGCCAGCCACAGCAAACCAAAGGGAAACAATACCAAACCCTATCCTGCATTTTCGCATTGCTGAGGGAAGTCAAAGATTCTCACCTTTCCCCTCTCACATAAACAAATGAAATTGAATTTATTTACCTGTTCTTTCACTTGTTTCTGCTGCTCTCTTCTTTTTCGTTCCTCTTCATCTACCTTACTAATAACAATATATCTCTCCTTCTAAAACAAAAAAATGAATAGTTTAAGGAATGATTCTGAGAAGTTCAGATTTAAGGTTGCTGCAAGTTGCCGTAAATTTACATTGTAAAGAAAACTGTCATAACTCAGCAGCAGTTACTTGGCAACTCAACTGTTTCTACTGAAGGCACCACATCATCACCTACTCCCAGAAGCCTACTTTAGAAACCTGGATTTGATTCATCCACCAAACCTAATTTTTCCTAAACCCACTTTTTAATGCTCAAAAAAGGTTATCGGCATTTCCTTACAAATAGTTTGTATCAAATACAAATTTTGAAGCAGAGATCTGTGCTGGAAAGTGAGGACACAGCATGTGATGCTGCTGTTTTTCCTCTAAGATCACAACCTGCTTTTCCCTAATATTGAACATCAGATCCACTGTATTTTAAAACATCTTTATTATCCATTTAAAAAGTAATATGAAGCCACACAAGTACATGCCCACCATACATGTTGGTCAGATACAATGTTTAGAAACTCATTCACTGTATTCCATTTAAAGTGTTTTTCATGTGAATAACAAATTTCAAGTTAGATCTAAAAGTCAGGAGAGATGGTGAAACTGAGAAATACAATTTCCTTTAAACAGAGGCAGTAACAGGCCTAATTACCTTATCTGACTCCAGAGTTTCCACGTGGATACCTTTTGGATATCTACACCAAAACAAATGAAAAGTAAATATTAATGGCGATTCACTTGGCATTTAGCATACTGAAACCACAAGAGTGATTCAGTAATTTCATGTTTCATTATTACTGTAAGTCTTAGGTGTAAAAGAACTACTACAAGTTCCTTTTTAATTTTAATAATGTAAAATTTGAAGCAATAGGCTAGTTTAACTGGCCTCCTTACACTAACTAACAGTAACTAGCACTTACACAATTTCCCATGCTATTGTTATGTAACCTGTAACTTCTTACTTTTTACTGATATTAAGTAAACATCACCTAGATATTTCATCACAATCTAGAATCTTTGCTTTCAAGAAATCCAAAACAAAAATGCTGGAGAGAATGCTTTTTTTTACTTGCAGCCCCAAGACAGCTTCTTTGAAGACTGCATGCCTTTAATACATCACTTATTTGGGGATTTACTAACAACCCTGAACTTTCTGCTAGCAGTAGATTTTAATAGGCATTATTAACTCAAATGTCATCACCTCTGCTACAGGGTTGCATCACGCCACCACAGACACATTTAATTTCCAAAGTACTGCCATACACAGAGCCACAGAGCATCCAACTGATAGCAAAAGTAAGAGAATATTGCCTTTTACTGCTAAACCAGTAGCAATTACTCTCATCTCATTATAATAAACTAACCACAACTGTGTAACCACTGCAGAACCAGCAAGTTTCCTTGTCCTCCGGCTACTCCCAAAATTTGTACTGGAGAGCACACTCCAAACACTGTTGTGGCCTCTCCACCCTGACTGCTCACACAGTTTTGAGCCTCAATCTCACTTAAGAGCTGCCTCATGCCGCAAACCTCGGATACATCAAAACACTGATGCACAAGAGAACACTCCAATACAGAAAATGACCCGTGAAGAGGTCAGGACACAAGGGCAGTCAATAACTTCACTCTTTTCTGCTTTAATTATCTCTATGCTACATTCACAGCTTGGCTTTCTCTCTCCAATACACACACAGTGTACACAGCTGTACTCATGTACAGCAACACTGTTGAATGTTAAAGAAACACAACTCAAGAACACATTCTTCCATCCACTCAGGGATGATGCAAGGATAAGTGTCAGACAAACATAAAACTACATGCTACAGGAAGCTAGAGATATTCTACTGATATATTGAAAAAAAACCACTGAAAAATTGTTGAAAACAATTCTGCTGTTTTTCAGATTAGTTCTCGAGCTCACTTCTTGTGATTCCATTTTATAGAGAGAAACTTTATTTTATCCACTTCCAGTGTAAGTAACAGAGTGCCAGATTCAGTGCTGCAGCACTGAATTAACTAAACATACAAAAATAGACTTGTGTATTTTCCCCATCTTACTAGTGCAGCCAGAACAGTGAAAATCTTACTCTATAGCCTTAGAGTTTCTCCCAAGGCCTCAAGGGATATATTTAGGCAATATACTAAGTTAACAGAAATGCTTATGCTTGACATCCAAGAGAAAACTATAGCCATACCAGCACCTACTACAGAATTACTATTTTTTCAAGTAAAGTCCACAATCACATGGCACATGCACCTTCTGTTCACTAAAAACCTAGCATGCTGCATTTGTTACATAATTCTAGGCTGTGCTGCTCTATTCAGAGATTTTACATAGGAATGATAAAACAAATACTAAGACTGAAAATATCTAAATTAATCATCACAAATAAGTTTAATGTAATTTACCTTCAGAGCATCACAAGTTTTCTTTTACAAGGAAAAAAAGTGTCTATATGAATCACCCCAAGGTTAAGTAGATCAGATCTTACCCAGATTTCTTATCAAAAGTACTAAAAATATACAGTAAGGCAGTATTACCAGTAACTTACTTCCAGCTCAAGGTCTGATAAATTAATTTCCTTTGAAATCTAAAACCAAAAGACAATTGTGTTACTAATAATCCTTTTACAGAGTGTTTCCTAGTAATGATTTTCAGTTTAAGCTGACTCTAAGTGTTCATTTCTAGAAAGATTTTTAAAGCAACAGTCACTGCTACCAGAACCTACAGGCTAGGAAAAGATTTACTGAATTCTGATGTTTAGTTGCCAAGATGTAAAGGCATTTACACCATGTTTTACAGTTACCCACATACATTCTCATCAGAGAGTATTCTGTAGTCATGATCACTCAGTATAGATACAGTGGTGGTACCTTATCCCCAGCTTCACCACGTTCTACTATCTCTAAATTCAATTTTTTTTTCATTTTTTAAATAATCAGGCTCTCCAGTTACCTACTCCCCAAAGCTAAATAGATTTTTGGGAAGGAGACCTACTAAAAACAGTCACACGCTGCCTATTGTGAACAACTAATAACTCAACAGATTTGAAAAATTTGTTTATAAACTGCATCTCCAAGGCTTATGGAATATTTCAACAGCAACAAAAGGCAACTCACATATACAAGACATTTCTTGGCTATACTTAAATATTTTGCCACTACATGCAGAAGTTACAGCTCAAAATAAATTACAACACCCATCTACATCACCACGTTTTCTCAACATCCAAAAATTAGTCAAATGTAGACTTTGCTACAGTTAACCCAAGTAAGCATATTCTTCCCTGTCACTCTCCTAATTCTGCATGACCAAAAAAATAATTTTTTTAGAAGAGATGCAATTTCAGAAACTGACCCTGTACATGGCTCCAGTTCCAAACTTTCACTTTCTTCATTCTTTAATAAGTCTTCTATCTGTTCCCTGGAAGAAACAGATTATTTGCTTCTGTATATTTTGTTTTTTGAAAGTTTACAGCTCTCCCCAAAAGACAAGAAAATGCTTCATAACAAAAAGAGCAGCGTTTGTTACAAACAGTGAACTAAGAGAAATGGCTTCAACATATCAAAACACTGTTCACACTTTAGTTTTAACAACATCAGAGGATATTACACAGTGTTACTTACACTACTTTCTCAACAAATTTTTTCTGATCTTCAGGAATTGTTACGGGGCACTTTGTGGAATTAGGAGAAATGTATGACAGAGATCCTGCACCATTGGCTTGAGAACGTTTTTCATCATACTGTTCTCTTAGCTGTCTCTCTTCTTCCTGATTTAAATACGGAATTCCTAACAAAAGAAGTGAAAGCTCATCATCATTAGACACAAATTAGGGATGTGTAGGGATTCACACATTTGCCTCTGTTAGGCCCCTGACGGCTGAAAAAAACCCCTTCCCTTTCAGTCATCTGCTCTAGATGTGTGTCTGCCCAGCCTTCCAGCACATGCCAGGTTAGCTGGTACCACTGCACTACAGAGCCTCCTCTGCACAAGGCATGAGCCCCAGCACTGCAGAGCTGCAGATCACCACCACAAAAGTACTGAGCACTTCTCTTCCTTGCTATCTGCACCCCTCCAATAACACACTGCAGCAGCCCCAGTCGCAGCACACTGGTCCCTTTCCTAGACATTACCACTGATGTATTGCACAGCTCCAAACTTTGTTACTCTCTCTATTCACACTTCGCCTCTATACAAAAATAAAACAACCAAGCTCGCATATAAGTGGGAATTCTATTCTGCTGAACTCCCTTGGGAAGGGAGTTACCATCAGCACAACAGTAGACTGGGTAAGAGTAATTCAAGAACTTCATTATATGTTAAGACAGTATCATGGATGGCAGCCTTTTTTCTTTTTGCAGAAAATAATGAAAGGTGTCATCATAAATTTTGCAGATGTTGAAAAAAACTTAAAAAAAAAAAAAACCAAACCAAAACAACTTACCATTGCGAAAAACTTTATTAAAATCAAATCCTTGGTTTGCTAAAAAATCTATACTTGAACTCTGCAACAGAGAAAAAGGCTTTACAATTGGCAAAAGTAGCTGTAGCATAAAAGATCAGTTATTTTCACACTTTTTAAGGAATTACACAAAGTCCAAAGCCAAGAACAACCAAGTCTGTGACCCTAAAGAAGCCACTGAGAGTTTAGGCTACGCTATTTTTCTTAATTATTTTCAACTTCCATAAAGTACAAGAACAATGAATATGCTAAGGGTTAAAGATGAAAGAACAAACTAAGGGGAAAGAGGAAACTAAAGAAAGCAAACGTGGTTCAGGAGAACAAATCTGAGACCAGAAGAATGTCTAAAATAGAAAAATGTTGGGAAGCAGTGAAAGTGAGATAAGCAGATGAGAATAAAGGATTAAAAAAGCAAGGAAACTGGAAGTTCAGTGAGAAAGGGGAAAAAAATAGAATAATCTTGCCAGGTTTAGAATGTTATCTCCAATTCCAGAAACCACACAATGTAATGCATAACAAGATTTAAAAACTGAAGTCAACGATATTCCCTTAAAGCTCATTTTCGGGATTGCTCTTAACTGATGCTTATTCATTTTTTAAGAAAAAAAAACCCACGCAGAAACTTACATTCTCCTATGATTAAAGTTGAAGTTTGTTTCAGGTATACCTCAAGCAAACAAAATTAAATTGTTTTTCTACTAACCTGACAGACAAACTTGACATCTGGTGAATTTCTGTTAAATGGTTTTGGAAAAATATAGAAGTTAAATGACTTCATTATATACCTGTAGAAAAGATGAGTTGCATGTCAATACAGCTTAGCAGTATTACTTTAGAAAATCCTCAATTAAGAAAACAAGAAATAAAAGCATAACATACTTTTCTTCTGTGTCATCATATTTAAAAGTGCAAAGGCCAAACTGAAAGAGCAAAAAATCCATGGAATGCTGTAAAGGAAAGGAAAACTTTGCATGAGAATAAAATATGTACACATTTAAAGATTACCAGGGCGCATCCATATATGATTTCTCTCCATTTCAAAATTAAGTAATCTTCTTAACCAATGTTTGTTTTGCTGGTAATTCTGAAGTAAACACACCAGAGTTTTTAAACTAGTTTTCATCCCCATTTAATCATCTTACTATTGGCCCAAGATGACTTTAGTACGCACTTTCATTCCATAAAGAGACAAGAACTGAGGGAACTTCCATCTCTCTTTCCTCCTGTTGGTCACACACACAAGATGCTGCACCAAAAGCAGCTTCAGTTTCCATTTTAGTCCATGTAAACACTTTACCTTTTTAAGTTTCTGATACCTTTCTTCTGGAGTGTCAAAGCCATTTGTTAATGCACTAACTGAAGGCCCATCACTGATCCCTGAAAAAGTAAAACATATTTTGCGTTGGGTAAGCTTTTCAAAATTAACCACAGCAAAGAAATAGAATAACTGGTAATTTAAGAGAAATGTTTTCACTTAAAGTACATGTTACAATTATTTCAGTTGAGAAAAATACTACTGCATAAAAGCCACTCATTTTAATGGTGGTGTTCTAGAAGCAAAGCTCTTCTGCAGAAGTTCTGTCATTCTGGCTCCTATTCAACATGCCAGTAACAGGCCAAGACCTACCAGTACCATAATGTAAATGGGCTCCACAACACAACACAGGATCAAAGCCAAACTAAAAATGGGAAGAGTGCTGCCCAGAGATTTATCGAATAACTTAGTCACCTTAAGCAATACGCAACAACTGTATTTCCACAAGCACCACATGTAACAAGACCTAGTCTTGCTCACATTTATGTCTCATGGACGAACTGGACTCTGCATCCCAAAAGCAAGGCACCTACTCAAGCATCTCTCTGCTGCACATACCCTCTCAGTTTCAGAAACACACAAGTTCCTAGTGCTGCCTTTCCGTGTCCAAACATTTGCAGGTTTATGCCAACTCATTGCTTTCATGGCACATGTCACACCTTCTGTCTTTTTCACCATGAGATGCAACAACTATCAGTTGTCATGTTGAAAGATTACTGCGGGAGCAGAAGCAGCATGAGCATGACATGTATCTTTGTCCAAAGCCTTGCTATCGCACATGTAACGAGTGGTTTAATCACTCTGTGGTAGCCTCAGCTTTAGCTTTTTCAAGCCAACCCTGAGACACATCACAGGAGCGAACTGGGGCACCGAGGTCAAGCCACCCCCCCTCAGACACTGCCAACAGTTCACAATCACAAAACAGGTGCGATTGTACCTGAAAACTCCCCATCGATGGCCAGGAAGTCCGACTCTTCAATGGCTTCATACACTTTGTTTAGGTTATCCTTAAAATCTGCAGGTAAAGGGGTAAAACACACTTGAGACTACAAACGACATCCTCCGGCAGCCCGGCGCCCCCCGAGAGGGCAGGGGCGGCCCGCGCCGGCCGGACACGGCGGGACCAGGGCCTGCCCGCCGCCCCCTCAGCCTCGGGGCCTCGCCTCCCCGCTCAGGACTGCGCCTGACGGGTGAGGGGGGAATGGGGACCCCTTCGCCATGAAGGAGAGGCTGAGGCCGGAGCGGCCGCCAGCGCAGGGCAAAGAAGCCGGGACGCCGGGACAGCTGTGCGCCGGCGGCGCAGAGCTCGGGGCGCGGGGCCGGGTGGTCACTNCCGCCGCCGCCGAGCGCTTCCGGGGCCGCCCCGCGCGCCGCACGTGAGCGCGCACGTGAGCCCGGGCCGCCGCCATTTCCTACCGGGGCGGAGCCCTGAGGGCCGCACCGCCCTGTCCGCCGGCGGGCCCGGCGCCGCCAGCTTTGAAGGGAGCCCTCAGCCGCCGGCCGTGTGCTCTGAGGGCGACCGGAGTGGCTGCAGCCGCGGGGGAGGAAGTCTTACATCNAAGTCTTACACCAGCCGCAGTTCTGTGGGGTGTAGTGAAGTGTCATGGATGTGGGCCTCGCTCTCAAAGCCAGAAATGTGTAACTAGCACCAGCAAGGAAGAAGAGATAAGAATCTGCCTAGGAGACACCAGGAGGATGGTGGAGGACTGCTAGTGACGGTGCCTTAATGATGATTAGTCCAGGGGAACTGGAAGTCTTGGCATACGACAGGAGAAGCGTCTTCTTGTTACAAGCGGCATTTTGACACCTCGTTGTAGAAGAGCAGAGCTCAGCGGCCACCAGGATGTCCCCGCAGCAGCGCTCTGGAAGGAAGACCTGCCCCAGAGAGAAGGTGCTGCACGGGGGCGGAGGGCAGGAGTTGTGGGCACGGGCGGCAGAAGAGTTCAGTGTGTGTGCTGCAGGGCTGGAGTTCACACGGCTCATAAGGCATCTTTTCCAGAATTCCAGCAGAATGAAAACAAACGAAAAATTCTCCAGAAATTGGGGGGAGGGGATTAATTTCTGTGTACAGAAAAAGATAAATAATTATGCAGGATTTAGTGGAGAGAGCTTTTAAAGATTCTTCAATATTAAGTTTTGCCTTTTCAGTATAAGCAATTTATTCGACAGACATTCCCAGCAAATCATCTAGTATGGTTAAATGGTTTGCAGTAAAATGTTAGTTAAAATAGCAGAGATGTTTTTATTTTGCACTAAATTGGCTGAAGCCTTAAATTTTCATGTTACTCCTCAGTTTATTAAGATGTATTTCTGCAGTTTCTAGTTAAAGTGCTCATAGCACTTTAAAGTGGTTGATGGCTGCTTTAGAAGCCTGACATTTTCCCCCAAGTAGCTGACAGATCTGGGAACTCTTTGCTTCCCTCAGCTACAAAATAAACTACACGTCAAACAGTAAGATACTGTAAAAAAGTACTTCAATAGGAATTGAAGTATTGTGTCTTACAGATTAGACATTTTTTCTTCAACGTGTATGTATTGTCAAATAAGCAGAAGTAACATCTACGAAGTGGGAGAGGCCAATACAAGCAGTTAGTTCGAGACTGTGGCTTTTTTGTATGTCAAAAGCTTTATAAACTGGAACAGAAAGGCCATGTTTTTGCATCATTCAAGTCTGCTGCACAGACTATCAAACAGTTGTATGTTCTGTTACTTTACTGAACATTGAATGTGAAACTAAGTGAAAGCACACACAAAAGGGTAGTAAAAAATTATATTCTAGAACAAGGCCTAAGTATTCTGGGCTACATTTTCACCTGGTGTACCAAGGTAGACCTAGATGAACTCCCTCAGATCTAGAACGGGTTGAATTCTCTCATGTTAGGGTAGTTAAACAATTTGCTGATTGGTTCTCTGGAAACAATTGGCTAATATGGGAGAGAAAACAATGAGACACTATTATTCTCTTTTTTGAAATATGCTGGAATAATTAACTGAAATGTCATTTGAACTGGACGTGTAGCTTGCATCAAACTGGCACAAAATCTTCAAGAAAATGTTGCTGTGTTGAACAGTGAAAAAAATACACCTCAGAGATACTTTAAAAATTCACAGAATCACAGAATCGGTTAGGTTGGAAAAATTCTCTGAGCTCATTGAGTTCCATCTGTGACCAAACACCACCGTATCGAATGGACCGTGGCACTCAGTGCTATGTCCAGTCCTTAAACACCTCCAGGGATAGTGACTCCATCACCTCCCTGTGCAGCCCATTCCAATCTCTAATCACCCTTTCCTAATGCCCAGCCTAAACCTGCCCTGGTGCAGATTAAGACTATGTCCTGTCACTTGTTCCCTGCGAGAAGAGGCCCCTCTCCACCTGGCTACAACCTCCTGGTGTTGTAGAGTGAATCGATTTTTTTTGGACTAGTCAAAAAGAATTTCAGTGAGGAAACAGAGACTGATGCAAGTAATTGTGAATGTGTGGAGAGATAGGCTCTTATGTGGTAAAAATAGTCTCTGGGCGGGATGTGTTAGCACTGCAATCAAACTAGCACCTGAAAGTCTCATTTACTTCTGAGAATACACCTCGAATCTTTATTGTAAAATCAGCCTTGAAGAGTTTCTGCGAAGGAAGGCTACCTGGGTGCGTAGTGCACAGCAAGCAAAAGTGCCTCGGTTCTCACGAATATGGAAGTGTGTGTATTCCCAGAAACGGGAGTGTAGCAGCGCTCGTGTCCGGTGATTTTAAACGCTTGAAATAAAAAGGCGAGCGGCCGTGGAGTTCCCCAGCGGCTGAGGCGAGGGAGGAGCCGCGGTACCGCCGTGCCCGCGGGGCGGGGCGGGGCGGAAGCGGCGGACCGGGCCCGGCCTCTCCTCGGCCCGGGGCTGCAGCCGGGGCGTGCGGGGCCCGAGCCTCCTGCAGGGGTATCGGGCTGGGGCCGCCCCCGCGCCGGCCCGGCTCGGCCCTGCCCTGCCCTGCTCGGGCAGGAAAAGCCGCGGGCCCGGACCGGCCGTGCAGCGCCTGAGGAAGCAGCGCGGAGGGCAGGAAGCTGGAGCTGGGAAGAGACAGGAGAGGAGCTAGGAATCGTTCTGCTGCTGGCTTTTACTTGGCGCAGACTGGGCGGTGAAATATTTTTCCTGTATTTTCCACGGAAATCGTGTTGCCTGTGTCCTTCAGGAAAACTAGAAGAATGTTTTTAGGTGCAAAATCTTGTTTTTATTTCTCCTCTTACAAGTGCTGTTTCAGGTTTGTGTTTTAGAAAGCCAAAAGCCTGTGCTTTGCCAGGGAAATGCAGGTGTGTAAGTCTGAGGATTCTAGTTTCACTGTTGGACTATTGGTGTCTGTTTCCGTACTTCGGGTTTTTTCTTAATTTCTATTCTTTACCTGCTTGCATGCTTACCTCTTTGTGCTTGATCTGGATGGCAAGTTGGTAAGATAGTAGTAAGCAGGAGCCACATGGTGGAGAGAGTAAGTCATATTTTGGTTTGATAGTGCCTGAGGAGAAAATTGTCTAGTTCTTGGTATCTTCTAACATACCGTGAGTGATCTGGATCAGCATTTTTCTTAAGAGACTATATACTGCTATCTAAGAGAATGGAGTAGGAACATCAAGAAAATAGGTTTATATTTTTGGTAAGCTTGGAACCATCTTAAACTCTTCTTATCTATGCATTTTCTGTAATACTAACAAAGTAAGTACAAGTAAAGTTAATGTGGAGTTCAGACCTTTGAGAAGGTGTACAGATCAATCCCTTATCATTCTGAAGCATATGACTTGGTTGATCAAACTTTTCTTTTTTTTTAACGTTGCCCAGCAATGTCTAGCATTGACCTCTGTTAGTAATGTTTTATTCTATATGCTTGGAAAGAAGAGGGATGAAGTAAATTAGATCATTATGTTATACTGGTATTTCATCTTTGTATCCTCTGATGCTATTTTCTAATAATATTTCCTTTGACTAGTGTCTTTTACTAAAACCTAGATTAAAGATACTGTCAAAAGTCGTGTGAATCATAGTGAGTTATTTCGTTTCACTTTCATGTGTTTTGTAAAATAGGAGAAGAAAGTATGGGGAGATTGAGCCTAGCTGTTTACGTCTAGAATCTGGTTTTGATTGTAGCTGGCAATGAATATGTTGTTGAAAAAGCAGATCACATTTCATTTTGGGGAGGGCTGAGTTACTTAAAAAGTTTAAAACCATCTGAGTGACAAAAGTGGTGCAGTGATAAATCACATTGCTTACAATTCTAAACTTCTATAATAGCGTTTTCCTTGTTGCTTTGCAGAAGTAATGCCTTATCTGGTTTGAAGATCTAAGAGAGCTTTCTCTTTGTGCAAGGCGTAAAAGAAAATGGAAGAAGATGAGACTTTACAAGCGGAAGCAGAGAGGGCAAAAGTTGAACCGTGTGCTACTCCTGGCCTGGGTCGGCAGATATCAGTCACTGAGTTCCTGTGCCACTGCTGCTACGACATTCTGGTCAATCCCACCACCCTGAACTGTGGGCACAGCTTCTGTAGGCATTGCTTGGCCTTGTGGTGGGTGTCATCCAAGAAGAATGAATGCCCTGAATGCCGAGAAAAATGGGAAGGATTCCCCAAAGTCAACATCCTTCTCAGGTGACTGAACTATTTTGTGAATGCCATTTTTGCCTAAATGAAACCACAGCAATTAGTTGTCTGGTTTCTTGAGCTTGCTGCAGGTTTTCTTAGTTTATTGGTAATCTGAACTGTCACAAAGAAATTTAAATCCCAAAGACTTTCAGCTTCTGCACTTGTAATGAACTGTTCAAGCACATAGAATTAAGGGGCAGGTTGATTGGTTTTGTTTTGAAGGAGGAGGTTTGTTTGGGGAGGGCTTCCCCCCTTCTAAAGTTTTTGAGAGATGGAGAGGCGGGATCCTTAATCTTCTAATATAGCTGGTTGTTTTCTAATAATTCTAAGTTAGATTGGTCTTGGACAGTTGTGTAGTTATTTCTGTAATAGGAATTATTTATTGGAAGAAATGTGATCATATTGCAAAACAAAGTTAGAAACATCTCTTTGCTGTCTTGAATTACCCACAAGTTGTTTTGTTAATAATACTTTATCTGAGGTTAATAATATTTTAATAAATAGATGGTGGGATTGATGGTAGGCTTTTATGTTGTCTTTTGCTTAGCATTTTTAATTATTGAGGCCAGTAGCACACAGAATTCTAGTTTTACATAAAAAATGACTTGGGAGTTATGTGGTATTTTAGCTTTAAAAACTAAGGAAAATGTTGTTTGGCCATGATTGATATAATTTTAAGTTTACTAAGCTTTAATAACTAATTTTTTCTTGCTTTCAAAGATGATAGTCTTCAGTAGAGGCTGGAAAACACAAATCCAAAAACGAGTCCCTTTTCTGAATATTAAGCCTTAATGGTTACAGTATAATGACAAATATTTTTCCTATTAGGGATGTTATTGAAAAGCTATTTTCTGATGCCATTGAACAAAGAAAAGAAGATATTCAACAAAACAGTGATGTAGCACACAGCTTAGCAACTTTCCAAAAATATGGGAATGACCAGATGCCTACAGTTCCGAACACAGGAAGAATTAATCCTCGAGGAGGAGGGTTTTTCTCAGGCGTTCTGACAGCTTTATCTTGTGTAGCAGTAAGTTTCATCTGGTTGGTTTTCCCTATTTGCTTCATTAAGCATGCAATCAAATATTCCTAAATTACATGCACAGAAAAAAGATTGTCAGCACAGAAGAGACTCCAGCTGGGCGGAGTAAGTAAAGTGGCCTTCAGAGCTGTCTGTCAGGAGCTTACAACTGCAGTGTACCGCAAATGGAAGTCAAAGGATAAAACTTCAAGATACTTTCTTATAACCTGAATATTCTAGTCTCCATGAAATGGAAGATTCTACATGTCAAGGCCCTTACTGTGTGTTTATTTATATCATAAATGTATTTGCTTTGCAGGATAAAACAAAGGATATTTGTTTATTTATCTTTGTAATCTACCTGTAGGTAGTTCTACTTGGCTACCACTGGAGTAGCAGAGAATTTGAAGATGATCTTCTTGTCCACAAGCCTGTTGCTAAGTGGACTGCTGAGGAAGTGATACTTTGGCTAGAGCAGCTGGGCCCATGGGCTTCACATTACAAAGAAAGATTTTTACTGGAGAAAGTAAATGGAAGGTGAGAGGCCTGATGGTCAAGGACAACTATCATGTGATTGCACTACTGATAGATTCATTCGGGATGGCTTATTTTGAAATAACCATACTTTGTTACATAGATTGTGGGAATATTCTGTTGGTGTATCAGAATAAATTTCAGGAGACGTTTTAAAAATTGTTGTTGAAAACTTGTAGTAGTAGATACTTACCAAGCTACCTGACAATTTTCGAAGCACTTTTTTAAATGTTGACAATGCAGACTGAAATGATACTGAGAGTAAAATTCTACTGATGTATTATCCACCCCTTCCACCTTTCCTTTCTTATGGAAATATGCACATGCTATATGCATATGTATTCCACCCAAGAGCCATGCAGAAAGCAGGCAAGAGGAAACTGGAAAAGGAGGAAATTTAAAACCCAGGCTCTGAGATGCAGTTGGTGTAGAACACTTGATATGGAATGTAATGATCTTTTAAAGTCCCTGCCAACACAAAGTATTCTATGATTCTTTAACCCAAAAGATGCTACCTTGTATCAGTAGCTTAATGTTTCAGTATGCAGTTGTGTATTTGTTAGTCATACCTTTTTGGTGAATAGGCACTGTTTACCTTCTGAATTCTTCTGCTTTTGTAGACTCCTCCTAACACTGACTGAGGAGGATTTCACCAAAGAGCCTTACAGTGTAGAGAACAGTAACCATAGGAGAGCTATTATGGCAGAACTGGAATGTGTGAAAACCTTAGGTGTTAAACCACCACAGAACCTTTGGGAATATAAGGTAAATTTTATATAAAGCGTGTCATGTCATGAAAATTAATTATTTTTAAAATAATACATTTAAAAGAAGATTCTCTTAAAGCCTGGGGGAGTGTTAAGGTAGTGGAATTACCTGTGTGAAAACTACTCATTTGAATGAACAGTTGTATTTGAAAAACAATCCTTTGAAAAGTGATTGTCAGAAAATCTAAGAACTGGCATGTCCCTTTCCTTTTATTTTTTCACTGATTGAAACTTGATAATCTGATACCTTTTAGGCCGTAAACCCAGGAAAATCACTCTTTCTTCTGTATGCACTGAAGAGTTCTCCAAGGCTCAGTATGCTGTACCTATATTTGTTTGATTACACAGAAGCTTTCCTACCTTTCATCCACACAATTTGTCCTATGCAAGAAGACAAGTATGAAGATACTGTCACAAAACTGCTAGTAAGTGGTCAAAACATTAAATATGCTACTTGCTTTAGTTATAAGCATTTCAAGACTAGCAGCATAAAAACACATGATGTAATTATTCATCATTTCATCTCTTTACACTACAACTTTAAAAACAAATCTGCAGGGTAAGTGCTTCATTGGTTTTATTGTATGCAATCACCACTGTTGGAACCACTACCTTTAATGGGATTGATTTAAGGCTTTTAAGACTTTAAATGTGTGAGACTGATTCTTCTGAAGTTCACATGACTACAGAAAGGCTCTTCACTCAAATTACCTGTATTTTAACAAATGTCATTATCGGGTCTGGCTGTCTGTGATGTTCTAATCTAATGGAAATTACTGCATTACAGTATTACCTGCTAGCAAGTATAATAAAGATAAATTACTGCTTTCAGTGTATAAAACCCCCAGCTTTCCAACAAAAGACTAGTGGAAATAAGCCAGTATTAAGTCTGTTTAATACAAAATTGATTAACAGTGTTTTTATCCTAATTTACAGGACCTTAAAGATCCTTCTTGGAGGCAATGGAGAGAATTCATTGTAAAGTATTTATTTTTGCCATACCAGCTGATAGCTGAATTTGCTTGGGATTGGCTAGATGTGCATTACTGGACATCGAGATTTGTAATTGTAAATGCCATGTTGCTCTCTGTTTTGGAATTATTCTCCTTTTGGAGGCTCTGGTCAAGAAGAGAATTGAAGTAAGTCTTACTGAGCTTGTGGAAGAGGGTAGGAAGTACATGGCTTTATAAAGAGAAAGTCACAGTCTTACACTTTGACAGTTGCTCACTGAAATGAGTGTCTAACCTGAACTCTGAGGTTAATAACAACATGTGAATCTGAATTCCCACGTATCCTACTGCTTGCTCTTGAGCACCTTTATTTCTGTGAATGCTTCCAAGGGTTTCTTACAGGTGCTTTTACTGATCAGATGTAGCAAATGAGGAAACAGTAACAGGCACATTCTAACCACTGGGAGATATTAACCCTTACCTTGAGAACTGCCTCTTACGGTGTCTGGTATTAGCTGTCAGCTGAGAACTAAATACATCAGAATTTAGTCAGGATACAGTGTAGTTGATAGAGGATGAGTCCTCAGAATCATAAAAAGTTTAGTTATACTGATACTAGTTCTGATAATTTATCAGAATTTCTGTTTTCTGTTACTACCTCAGTCTTGATTCAAGCATATTAATATTCATAGTTGATGGGATCTTTTACTTCCAGTTTTTGGAAATTGTGTGGGAGAAATTCTTGTTTTGGTGTGTAGTGTGTTTTCCCTTTGCCAGCCGATAGAGGGCAGAACGTGCCCAGAACAGCACAGGGAACATGGGACAACCTGAGGCAGAGCTGGGATGTGGCACTGGAACCTGCTGGGTTTGGGGTCTAAGTGCACTGACTTAGTGCTTCCTCGTTAAATCTGGTGCTACTGGGTTTTTAAGAAAGGTTTTCCTGGAGTGCAGAATGGTGTTTTTTACAGGTAGCCGAGTAAGGGCTAAGTAATTTAAAGCTGCAGCACCTCTTAGCTTTTCTTAGAACTGAGTAAAAACAAACCAGAAAGTTCCTCTAAGCCTTTCCTTTTCCTTTTTCACAGGACTATTCCTCACAGAATGTGGAGACATTTCTGGAAAGTCTCAACCCAGGGACTTTTTGTTGCCATTTTTTGGCCTTTTATTCCTCAGTTTGTCTGCAATTGTTTGTTTTACTGGGCCTTGTATTTTAACCCCGTTATAAACATTGATCTTGTGGTTACAGAGATAAGGCGTCTGGAGACACAAGTGCAGTGATTGGCAGTGGGACTTTTGAGCTGTTTAGCTTCTAAAAATGGACATTTTGAATAAATTTTGCTTTTCTTCTTTATGTATGTGGCAGTGAAAACGGTGGATCATGTTAATTTAAACATACAAAAAAGCTTTAAGGTAAGTTACTCTTTAAACCAGCTGATTCCAAATTGGAGGATGAAGGAAAAAGGAATTTTCTGTTGAAAAAAAAATGCACATTCCTGTATAGCCATGTAAAACTCATACAGTCATCTCACCCTATTTTCGATCAGATAAATTTCTGTATTCTCTCCTGAGCATTCTGTGTATTTTCAACCCTGCCTTAAAATCACTATCTTCTGCACTGCTACAGTGATTTCTTTCTTTTTCTTTTTAAACTTAGCATTTCATACCAACAATGTGTTCCTCAACTTAAGTTTGCCAAAGAAATGCCCTTCCTAGATAGGCTTGATGTTGAAAGTACTTCGTTTATTTCAGTCTTCTTTACATGTAAAGTTGTGACTACCCTATACACAGTCTCACAGTAGAATTTGTTCCAAAATTCCTGCAGTTGAGGGCAAAGACTACTTGAATTTTCTTGTGTCTTGGAAAATGTGGTGATTACCATGGAAAATTTTTTATTCAGATCAGTTAGACTTCATCAACAGCTCCTTTCATTCTCTCTTCTTGAATTCTGTTGCTAATTCTTAGATTCAGGGTTATCTCTTAAAAAGGAATATTTTGGAAAAGTGACCTGACACTGTAATTACTTATGGCAATATAATGTGTGTATCTGTGTCTGTGAGGAAATACTGACTGGAAAGTTATTTCATGTAAGCAGGAGTGACATTTGTATGTTCTTTTGACTGAAGCAAAAGGTAAGATTTTTTTGACAGCTTTGTCCCCTTGCATTCTGCATTGGTTTGTTGTTCTGTTTATTTCATTTGTGTCAGTAATATGAACTAAATTTGCCTTTGAATATTTTTCAAGATTAAAGATCTCTTTTGAAATCTTCACTATTCCTATAGAAGTGGGTTATTTTGTTTGGGTTTTGGTTTGGGTTTGTTTTTTTTTTCAAATACTGAAGTACATGTCAGTAGCTCTGACTTGTGCAAACCTGTTCTCTAGCCCTGCATCTCTGAGTAAGTTGAGATGGGTAAAAGTAGACATAAAACACTCCTGGCTCTCTAACTGTTAAAGTTAGCAGTTACAAAAAAGTGTATTATTCAGCAATTCAGGGAACTGATTACTCTTCCCAAAAGCTTAAAACCGTCTATGAAGTGACCCTAGCTAAAACCATCTTTACATCCTGATGAGGTATGTACATTTCTGAACTTCATAAACTCCTCTGTGCAGGATCAAACACTTGTGGGAAAGCCAGTTGGTCCCAATAACTCCTACATTTTTTCATGTTTCTGTTTTGGTGATGGTTTGCATTTGCATTTTTAAATCTGGCTCTTAAGTTCTAAGGGTAGAACTCCTCCCTGTGCTTACAGGAAATTCAGGGTGTGCATAGAGTAAGGAGCTTGAGCCATAAAAAAATAAGCAGCTGTTTAGAAAACTCTATTTAAAAAGTAAATGCTAGAAAGAAAGAATTGTATTAGGCTTTCTTTAATGCAGGTAGGATTACTTAAGATGAATGAGATTCAACAGTTAAATTCGGCTTTATAATAAGTGTTTAATGTAGATGAGAGGGCTCTTGGTGCTGACACTGTCACTTCATGCA
Source organism: Oreocharis arfaki (assembly GCA_013398015.1). Classification (NCBI taxonomy): domain Eukaryota; kingdom Metazoa; phylum Chordata; class Aves; order Passeriformes; family Paramythiidae; genus Oreocharis; species Oreocharis arfaki. The sequence goes on along the minus strand of VZRR01004734.1, from coordinate 237,429 downwards.
CTTCTTCCAGTCAGTTCAAAGTCAACAAGTGCTAAGATACATGTTAGCGGAGAAGTTTGATTTGTATCTTACAGCCAGTGGAGGGGGGATAAAAAGTTCACAACAAATGATATTATAAATCTGAAAAAATCTCTGAATCTGAATGTAAACAAAAATTAGTATAGGTTACTCCTTAAGCTGATAAACTCAGATTTCTGTTTAGTCAATTAAAGTGCATGGGCGAAGGTAAATAAGAGGAAAAATGTTAACTTCGCCCATTCTGGGGTGGAGAGACTGAGGTGGCATGAAGGAGTATCAAGAAAGGGGAAAATCATTTGTTGTCATTACTGTGACCAAAAAAAAAGAGTCGTTTTAGATTTAAATACATACATAGTTATATATCTAATACCTACACAAAGGCTGAATCTCACCACACATAAAGTCTGGCCATAAAAGGTATTTTCTATGGTAGGGAGCTTTAGAAAAACATTTGGCAGCTTCACGGTCACATTCACATGCCATTTTTTGACATTTATCTTCTAGTGAGTCTGAAAGAAAACACAATAAGTTTGATATTAGTCTGAAGAAATTAAAAATACCAAATGGAATACCATGAATTGCTCCCTCGCGTTCCATATTTGCCGAACAACGCGTCTTAAATTTCAAGTGCAATAGGAACTGTACTGAGCTTTGGTAACACTGAGAACCTGTGGATCAGTCAGTAATCACTGATCTTGGCAGGTGAAAATACAATAGCCAGATAAAGACTTACCTTAAATACTCTTCTTCCAGTTTTTTAAGAAAGGAACTCTAATAACTGATCCCTCTTTAGAAAGTGGTATGTGACCCTCCCTGCCTTCCCTCTTGCTCTAGTGAAACTTGACTTTGGGAAGGTATTTCCTCCGTTCACATACCCTTTATAATCTACTATAGGATATAGCATTAAAAATAATACTTGAGATATATACATGGCATGCAAAGATGTTCCATGTCCAGCCTCAAGTTTGGGTTTGTTTTAATTAAGGTAAGAAGTTAGGTAACTTCGGTAAGAAGTTAGGTAAAGTGTGTTTGTGTGATAAAATCCATGTCTTGTCATGTTTGTTTTATAATTGTAGTGTTGTAACTTAACAGATTTCTTGGCACGAGTGCTTCTTCTTGGCATGATCATTTTCTTCTACAGCAATGTATTTTGGTTTCAGTGTGCCAGCCCAGAAGTGTGTGGTTTTTTCTCTCTGTAACTGTCTGTAAACTGAAGAATCTTTGACTACGTTCTGTCTGAGTGTTTACCATTTTAAAAGCTTAGCCGAATCTCTGCTTGAGATTTGTCCAGGAGCAGAACAAGTGTTCAGTTTTGTGAATGAATTCAAATTCTGCCATGAAATGGAAGAATTAATGTATTCTTAATGTATATATGTTTATGCTGCAACTAGCTGCCGTAAGAGCTACTCCGTAACATAAGTAGCATGAACAACATGATAGGATAAAAAATCAAACCATGTTAACTGAGAACTCTTCCTTCTTCTATTCTTCTCCTGGTATTTCTCCAGACTTTATCTTCTCCATGCTACAGCAGGGACTTTGTTTCCTGACAACATGCCTGCTATCTTGGCCAGTATTTTATATATTGTCAGGAGCAGAATCTTTATAGCCAAATAAGGGTGGACTGTAATGTGATTAATTAGTGTGAGAGAGAAGATGCTTTGTACGTCTGGGGCAGGGGAAGAAATGGACAAGTAGAGATTCTGAATGAGGTAGATACTTGGGCAAAGTAAAGGTTGAATGTGAAGGAGGAAAGGAAGTAATGTCAAAACTTTCATTTGTTTTCAGGTCAGGCAAATTCTAAATTGAGTTATGAAATGGGAGGTTTTTGTGTTCTCTCTGAATGGCCAACTGTGTTGCCTTTAAACCATGGTAGTCAGAAACTCAGACTTGTTTTAAACAAGTTTATGTAAGGGTTTTTGCATTTCTGTAGTGCAAGTAATAACCAATTCTCAAGCTCATTTGCATTTTAGGTAGAAGCATAAAATTACAAGTAAAGTAACTGACCTAGCAAAACAATCAAACAAAACCCCAAACAACACACAAACGAAAAAACCACTACAAAAAAGTGACAACAAGAAGAAAAAAGCTCAGCAAATGCTGGGGGCTTGTGAGAAGCTACAGTTTCAATCAATCTTTGAGGTATATGGGAAAGTGTTGGCTAAAATTTTAGGAGTTATGAACAAATAATGTAAAAGAAAAGCTGCTTTTTCCTGTTAACCATTTTTTGGGGTTTTTCTTTCTTTGCAATCTCTTTGTCCTTCTCTTACCTCAGCATGGCAAGTATATTTAAGAACAATCAAACAAAATTTATCAGGATGTGGTCAGCAATCTGTTGCAATTTGTACACTTGTATTATGTAAATATTTTCAAATTAATATTTGTTAATTTAACCTCCAGAAATAAATATACTCATCGAATATTTTATTACCTCATTGTTTGAAACTGTAAACTGTAATTATGAATTCATTCATAAATTGCAGTCATCAGTGCAACTGCTCAGGGGTAAATATGCCAAAAACTGGTCTATTATAAACTTGCAAATGGTGTGAAGTATTTTCTGCTAAGTTGGGAAAAGATCCTTTTAAACTGCTACAATTTTCTTGTCTCCTGTTTGTAGTTGCTCTCCAGCTGGAGACCTGCAGGGAGTAGCATAACATGGGTTCCTCAACAAATGTAAATGCTGAGTAAAAGGAGGAGGGTTTTGGTTGTGTTTCCTGCAAAGGTAATAGATGCTTCTAGATCAGTTTTGTTTGCTTAGGTCAGTCAGTAGGGGTGGATTAAGAAGAAACAACTGCATTCAGTTGATTGGTTTAGCTGTGCTTTCTGGAGGCACAGTGTATCCTGGCAAAAAAAGTCACAAAAGGAAGGATGGTAAACGAAGAGTTTTATAGTTAATTAAGAAAATACCTTTCTAATGAGATAATCAGTAGAAGTAAGAAACAAACAAAACAAACAACCCACCCCCAAAACCCAACACCAAAAATCTCCGAAGTGCTCACTCACCACACACAGCAGAATTGTCTTTGCATTCCCAGTGGTAGCTTTCAGTCTTTGGCTGACAACCTGCTTGTTCTGCCCTACCATAGCAGCAGTCATGGTGAAAGCAGCACCTGAGAGGAACAGAAATGGTGATTTATGGCCACACAATCTGGGTGGGGTTTATCAGTGGGTTACTACAGCTATGAAATGATAAAACAGTCAACATCAGTGAGTGTACAAACATTGTACCCGCTCAGGAACCAAACCAGGGTACTTGTTTAATTCATCACCTGGAAAAAATTACTGCTTTTTCATGTAATCAGTGATGAGAAGAATGTCTGATATACATTGAGCTAGTTGAATCTTCAAGGCATTCTCAGTTATATGTGTGTATGCCTTCCTCCTAGCCCCTTCCACAAAATGAACTGTTAGCTCTTTATCATCAGAAAATTTGGAAAGTCACTCAAAATTATTATTTCAAATTGTTCTTGTCATAATGGCACAAAGAATTTATAGACTTTCTATGGCATTGTGAAACTGAACAGTACAGGTAAGATTTAATGACATTTTAATGCTTTAAAAAGGCATTAAAATATGCTGCTGTAGTGTCTCTGGTGTGGAGTCATTGCAAGCCCAGAAAACCAAGTGGGAGAGGGAGCAAGGAGCTGAAATTAGGCAGCTTGTAAGTTTTTGCTGCAAACTAATTACACCTTTTCTTTTTGACTTGGTGGAAGAACAGGGTGTATCCACAAAGTCAGTCTTCATTCATTCATTCATTCATTCATTCATTCATTCATTCATTCAGTTTCCTCCTGGTAGCCTAAAACCATCAGATTACAGTAGGCAGGTGATGTTTAGATGGTGTTTAGGTTGCCTGAAGAATTTGTGTCTGCAACAGGAACAGTTAATGCTGTGAGCTCTCACTTTGCAATTACTGTTTTTTCCTATGCTTATTAAGTAATTACCTGGTCAGTCCCCACAAATCACTGTGTAAAGATCCTGTGGTACATAATGCTTGAACAACAGAGCTTAGTAACTCCATTTCATGCATAGAAATTTTTTAAAAAGCACACAACAGCAACAAAAAAAACCCTAGAAAATCATCTTTTTGTCAGCTAATGTTCAATTGTAAATTACATTGATGATAGTCAGTATGCTGAGGTTTAATACTAAATGGAAAGGTTTCGTTTTTAGAATTATTCTTATTTTTCAACAGGTTGAATTTTGCATAATTTTTTATGTATTATTTTGAATACTAATAATATGGAAGATAGTAAAATCAAAAGATTTTTTAATTGTCTTTTAAAAAAAATTTTACTTTAGATAGCTTTCATGTTTGAGTTTTAAAGCTTCTCCAACAAGACTTTAGTTATTTAGCTCTTTGCCAAACAGCAACAGCAAAGAAGCTCTTTTGTACTGTGAATCCTGTATTAAAGCAACGAGAATTTGAATTAAAGGAAAGATCATGTAGATCTACAGAAACACAATTTCAATGCTACAGAGTTTCTTAGCAATCTGAGGTGTGTTTAAACTGAGTTCCCTCTCTCCAACAGGCCTAATTTATATTTTAGTCCTTTTATCTGTCATCTGCATTCATCACTTAATCACTCATATCAACAGTTACTCTCACCAGTCTACTCTGTCCTTGGGCCATCCTTTTCCTCCCAGGCCGCAGTAGCATCCGTAGCGTAGGTAGGCGAAAGGAGAGCGGCCTGTGGTGCATCTGATGGCTCCAGCTAATTCCAGAATTCCTCTCCGATTTCTAAAATGGGCTTCCCCAAAAGTGCCTTTATAAACTGTGGAAGAAAAACTATTATTGAACCCATCATGCAAATATAAAATAATTGGGATTGTTTGGGTTTTTTTAAGCATTGATAATAAATGACAGTACTTGAAAATAATCCAGTTTTATTTTTGAAACTTTGGGGCCACGCTGCTTGGCCCAGTCCCTTTTTCTCCAGTCCACAGTGAGCTGAACACTGAGAACGGCTGCAGTGGTTTCCTCCCACGGCAGCAGTATACCATGGCAGACTTCAGTCATTTCCAGTCCTCAGACTGGTGAGGGCCAGCATGTGTTCTGTGGCCCAGGCCCAGCCACCTGCTAAGTTTAGCTGCCCCAGGGTTGCAATATTTTCTCTTTAACATAATGTGCAATTTTGCCCATGTTATTTTGTGGAATGTAGTGCTTTACATTGGAACAAATAGGCCCTTTATGATAGGGTTTTGGTTTTCCTCATTTTTAGACAAAGCAGCCAAATAACTGGTGGGGATGGTGTGGTGGATGTAAGGCAGGGAAATGGGTGGGTGCTTGGAGCCATGTCCAGGGAAATTAGAAAGGTGGGGTTTGGTTATTTTTTTGTTAACTTTTGTTTGGGGTTGTTGTTTAAGTGATTCTCACTATTATTTCTCCAGAACAAAGCTTTCTTTAGGAACCATATTTTAACTATCCCAGGTCAGTACTAAAAGAAGAGGTCCCAAGCAGCAGAAAACTGTTGAGACTCTGGGTGACATTTTTAGGGGTTCATGTCATCCTGACAGGTTGAACTAAAATACTGAAGACCCCTAATGGGAATCGGCAGCCTCTCCTTGCAGTGCAGGCTCCAAGCTATTCACAGCAAATTTTAGGAAGCTGAATGACTACAAAACAAATCAGTTTTACAAGGTTTCTGATTAGAATTTCTTATTAATTACACTAATTACTTATTTTGGTAAGAGGAGAACAGTTTTTAAACCTAAACTCCCAGTATTGGTTACAGGTTGCAAAAGACATTGTGATTTTAATAGCTGGTAACACCTATGAGGGAGACAGCAGAAAAAAAATAGTTAGACTTTCTTGCTAAAGGCTTTGATAGTTATTTTCCTACAAAATAACTATATGATTATGCAATTTTTATATAATCTGTATAATCACATAATCTATTATAATAGCATAATAGAGTAATCTTTTGTAATAGATTATATTATAATAGATTATATGATTAACTGTAATCAGTTAATGGAAAATCTGACAGAAAAAATACTGGTCCCAGCACAGTGGAGTAACTTGAAATGCATGGGATGCTGGTGACATCTGGCACTTGTAATTTCATGAAACAATGGAATTTAAACACCTCATGAGATCACCTCACTAAGAAATTCAATTGATTTGTGTGTGAGAATGGTAAAAAAACACTTCAAGAAGAATCCCGAGACAGCATTTAGTACTTTCCTGACTGATGACCACTCCCAGATCTTGTCCCTCCTGCTTTTTGGGCATGTGATCTAGGGACAGAAGTGTTGAAACAAGGGTGCTTAAACTTGCACATGCAGCTTTGGCCATTGATTAAAAGCAATCATGTCCTAAAGAATTTAGAAAAGCTTCCTTGCTATGTAGTCGGTTGCAGCTTCATCTCAAAACTGCTGAGTTTGCACTAAACCCCCTTGCTAAGATAGTGAATGGTAGGTGTTGTGCATGGCTCCTGTTCCAGAATATTGCCTGTATGTTTAGTGTGAAATTTTGGTTCTGGGTAGCAGAAGCATCCATTTGGTTATAAACAGATTAGTTTTACAATAGCATTGAAAGTGTTATGTTCATTGTCATACAGGTTCAGTAAATTCTGAGCTGCAAAAAACCCTGCAACAAGGCTGCAGCATTACGAATGGCAACTGGTTATACTCTTCAATGTTTAGTAATGGTTACTCTTGTAGACAGCCAGTAATGTCTGGAGGAACCATGGTTAATGGCAAAGCTGGGTTTGCTCTGCATGACCTTGAGGATTCTGAAAAAATTGAAGAATTTTTACATTGTGTCTCAGTTCCTGGCAACTGGGGAAGGATGGTGTAGGAGAGGCACAAGTCAGGAAGAAGAAAATAAGAAGTTCCAAGTCATGTTCCTGGTTTCATCAGAGCGTTGTTTGCTAACTTTGGACAATTCCCAGTCCCTTGATTTAAATCCATGACAAGTAGAAGTGATGAGCTGTCACTTATTTATACCTGAGGAGCTCAAGTATAATATGCCATGTATCTTAAAGAAAAGGACATAAACTTTTTGTCCTTGTAATTTATTTATGTTACAGCATCTGGACATCCAGTAAACCAGCATGGCATTGTACCATACTCTGCATATGATACTCTGTCACAACAGCTTTATGAGCTGAGTTAGTAAAAGCAATGAAATATCATCTGAGAATGCACAGAACTAGGGAAACAATCAGAGTATCAATATGTTGATGATGATGATAGCATTGGTGTGTTTGCAATATAACAAAATCTCCAAAGGGTTTTATCAGAACTGTTGTGGAATAGAGTTAGAGACTGAAGTGACGTTCCGTGTATTTCCAAATATTTTATGATTAAGTTTTTTTTAATCTTCTGTGTGGTTTTGTTTGTTTTTATGAAGACTTTGTGAACGAGAGGTTTGATTATACATTCCTGAAAGAGCAGTGTTGTCCCTCGGTGTCTAGTCTGTTTTTTGGGTTTTGTCATGCACATTGTGTGCAGCTCTGTCAAACATAACCTTGTAGGTGGGGAAAAAGGGAGTGAGCCAGATTGCATTTATTTTAATTTCATTGCTTTATAAAGTATTTCAAAAATCCACTCCCTTAAATCTCCATATGCAAATGGGAAAAATTTAGAAACACCTTAATTTTTTGTGAAAAGTCATATTTCCTATAACATTTTACTCTTTGCAATGGGCTCAATGCAAAGATATGATTATTTTTCCAGATACATACTCACATTTTTATTGAGATGCACAACTTTGCATAATTATGATACCTAACTACATTTTATTAGCATCTAATACAGTATATGCTGTTTCGTGGGTTTAAAAATAATTTTTAAGCCATTCTTTCAGAGACTGAGGGTACAGAAACATTTTTTGATGTTTGTGGAAATATGTGGAAAAGTATCCTGTATTCTCTATGCAGTCATAGTACTCCAGTAGTTCAGAACTTGAAACTTGGGAATAAGCAGACTTTCTGATGCATCTCCAAGATGTTGCAAAACAGAACTGTATGCATTATAGAAACCTCTTATTTTTTACTTAGTTTTTACCTCTTGTTTCATAACCCATCAGGAATGGTCTTTTTCACCTCATTTTATTACCCAGATAACTTACATGCTATCTCCACAAACTCTGGTCACATGCAAATTTTTTGAAAGGTTAAATTTGCCTGTTTTGATACTTTGGACCAATTGAGAAACAGGTAAATTGCATTTCCCGTGCTCCTCACTGCCCACGGAGTGGGTGACTGAGGTGCCTGACTCAGAGCTGTCAGAGCGCAGCCAGGCTCTCTGTAATGAGAACTCCAAGCTGGCACAAGCAGTTTCATTGCTTTCCTTAAGGTTCTTGCTGAGGTTTGTGCCATGCAAAGGATGAAGTCTGGAGGATGATCAAAATGCAGGAGGAATGATAGGGGCAATCTGAGGTCAGGAAGTAGAATTGGGGCAGGGAGCTTGGTGGGGCCCTAAGTCGGCCCCATTATGCAAGCACCTTACCTTATGGGCTTTAATCACACGACTGCCTTCCCCCAGACCCTGCTCCATTCTGTGCCCAGAATGTGTTCTAGGAATGAATGGAGGCTCTTTTCTTTAGGATCCTGCTATTTGCAAGATTTGGTGCAGTGAATCTGCAAGCTGCGTAGGAATGTATAAAAAAACTGGCAAGAGAATCTTTTACTTAAGGCAGCTGATTGCTATTTTGGAAGATAGGATTTTATCCTTACAGCTGTCACAAAGGTTCAGCATGAGGTTAATTTAATCACTTTAAAACAATGCCTATTGATGTTTACCAATAGTAGGCTCCCAGCCTACTGAATATCCTGGGGTTGGAGTACCAAGCTACCACAGTACTCAGTGAGAACCAGGCTTTGAGCAGTTGAAGTTCCACATAATTTTATGTAGTTGTAGGTAAAATTGGGTTCTACCATGTCACCATGGGAACCTAAAATTAGAGTATGTTTTTTTGTCAGCCCACCTACCTATCTGAAGAAGAGGGATGATAATATAGTTTCAGAGAAATGAGTACATTCAGATACCGTACTGATGAATACCGCAGAAAACCTATGAGGAAATGGACTGTGAATTGTTACAAGCGGACTTTAATACTGCTTAATAAATAGGATGTAGGAGACAAAAAAAATAATTAAATATTTGCCAAGTGAGTAATTGGCTGTGTGAAGGTATGAGGCAGGGGTCCTTTAATTACATTCTCACATCATAACTTATTCATGAAGACTGACTCATTTTTCAGAATAACCCAGTTAGGGTTTTGTTGGCAATCTCAGTTCTAGCAATTCCTGCTTCTGAACTGCTTACTAACTCAAGTACTCCGCAACAGCTCACTCCAATATCCCGAGAAGAGTGGGGGTAAAGATTCTTGCTTTATAGAAAGTTTGTTATTGCACGTGCAAGCTGCAAACTGATTTGAAACACGGAATTTCGTTAGCAGAGTTGTACATTACCGATGAACTTTACAGAAGTGATGTGAGCCCCTCCAGCCCCGCTCCCGTGTGCAGGTGCGGGCTGAGCGCCGGCCGGGCTGTCGGGGCAGCTCCAGCCGCCGCTGGCAGCGGCAGATCGGGGGTTCCCGTGGGCGAGTCCCACCCAGCCGTGCCCGAGCGCTGGCCACCTGTCACAGGGACTGCTCTCCGGCGTGGGCAGGCAGGCACTTCCCGTGAGTGTTTCTGCTAACACTCCTTTCTCTACCCCTCTTCCCACCTGCCCCCCGACGCTGCCAAGCCCCATCCGGCCGGGCACGGGCAAGGGAGCGCGTCCAGCAGAGCCCGCGGAGGCGCCGCTGGACGGGGCCGCTTCCCTGCCGGGAAGGACCGTGCGGGTGCCGAGTCCCGGGCCGGGACCCGGCTCTACTCACCGGCCACCATCAGCAGCAGCAGCAGGAGCGGGGGCAGCGGCAGCGGCGCCATGGGCAGCGGCGGGCGGGGGTGCGGGTCCCGGCAGCGGCGCCCTGCTCGGCAGCGGAGTGTGTAGGTGTGAGCCGCGGCGGCGGCGTGCCGGCTATAAAAGGCTGCTTTCTGCCTCGAGCCGGGTCCCCCGGAGCCGGAGCCCAAGTCCAAGCTGTGCTGTCCATCTGGCCAGAAGGGAGGAGCTGCCGCTGGAAGAGCCGGGGAGAGCTGGGACCTGTCACTCGGGCAGCGGAGCGCGGTGCAGGCACAGGGGGTCACACCCCGCAGGTCTCCGATGGGGGACGCCTCTCCTCTCCTCCAGACCTTCCTGCCCTGGTAGCTATATTTTCTTTTTGAATTACAGCAGTTCCTAGGTAATTTAATCTAGATCTGAAGAGTAAAGCAGGAACTATGTTGTAAGTTAGTCTAATGTCTAGTGGCTAATTATAAGCAGAGCTAAAGACGTGCTCTATCTGGAGTCTGCATCAGCCAGACTTCGTCTACTGATTGCTCTCTTCCTTGGATGACTAAAGAACAACCGACTCCTAAACTGGTTACGGATAGTTGTAGCTTGATAAAAACTTTTTAATTTTACCTCAAACAAAATAGACTCTCAAAGTGAGTATTCTTTTTCACATTGCATTGTATTTGCATATTTTTCCATTCCCTTTCCAACTCTTGTATTATTTTGTAAAACCTACAACTAGGTGCCTTATTCCAATCAGTTTCATTGCCTCTCTCAACACAAAGACAATACCACTTGCTTTTATCTAAGTTTTTCTGTGCTCATACTTTCCTAGTATTTCTTCAGACCTTTTACTATTGCACTGAAGCCAGTGCATTTCCTGTCAGTCGTTCGAGCAACCAGGAGCCCTGAAATTTAGAGTACTGACTTTGTGTGCATGTATTTTGTCTTGTGGTGTCCATCCTTTTTTT
>VZRR01004734.1:179189-226595 GCA_013398015.1 Oreocharis arfaki | reverse complement strand
TTTTTTTTTTTTTTGGCATTATTATATTCCAGGATATTACCCCCATTGAGGCCTACACTGCTAGGATATGGAAAGAGAAATAAAACTAGGGGGTTTTTTGTGGAACTTACCAAGAACTTTTTCTTGGTCATGTTATCTTACTCTTGGAGAGCAGCTGGTAGTTTGGTGGGGGGGTTTTGTGAACAGCGTTTTCATCAAAGAAATAGAATTGTTTTTTCATGCACATACTGAAGGATAATTCTACTTTTGCATTAAAATGCTCTGATTTCTGTGGTATAACACTCCTCTTTATTCAGGAGAGGTAAAAAATCATGTGGTGTGATTCCAACAGGCAAAAAGCATGCACAGACAGATCAGATTTGTTTTTGTTATGCTCTCATTAATCCAGGCTCTCTGAAATGTTTGTGTTGGCACCAAGTGAGGGTAATGTGGGATAAAGGTGGAACATCAGTTGGAGGCAGGATATTGATATGCCATTGTACACCTGGTAGGCCTTTGTGCAACCGCGTGCAGAACACCAGGCAAGGCGTGGCAGCTCAGCCAGGACAGTGCATGGCACTTGCCAAGGCAGAGGGTGGTGGTGTGAACTGCACACAGCAGAAATCAGCAGGGTTCCCACCTGAGCGCTGGTGTTCTGCAGAGAGGGGAAGGTTGCTGGAGGCTTCCTGGGAAGCCCCGATGCCTTGCAGATCTGTACCAGGCAGCCACAGGCACGGTGTGCTGGGACAGTGCTGCCAGCCCATCCTTCTCCTTCCATCCCTGTGCCTGGCTCTGGCCAACAAGGGCAACGCAGCTACCACTGTGTCCCAACACAGCTGGAGTGCAGTATTAGTGAAGGGGTTGTGTGGCAACCTGAAAGGTTGTCCATGACCCTTTAAAGTGTTGGTAGAAAACCCATCTATTGGGGATTTTTTTTTTAATTTTTAAAAAGATTTCGTTGCTATTGCCATCAACTGGGTCAGGGCAATTTTCTTATTACTCATGGAGTCACATCGCTAATTACTGTTACTCTGGGCTCTTACTGTCACTTGTACTTCATTTGTTTACCGACTCTTCCGGTCAATAAGTCACACCTATTAGAACATTTTAATGGTGTCCGAGAGCTGGTTAATGAAACTTCCAGTTGAACAGTATCCCATCCAGCATACCATTGCATATGACAATGAAAACAGTATCCAAGGGAGCAAGATGAATTACATTTCATGTTGTTCTTCAGGACACCGACTGATGCAATGTGTTAGTGCAGCTGATATGTTTTTCTCTTAAAAAGGAAAGTAACCTTAAAACCACTGAAAAATCAAATGAGACTGAAATGCTCAGACTAAAGCTGCTTCTATGAGAAAGTACACAAAGATGTGTAGGGACAAGAACTGAATGTAGTGATGAAGTCAGGAATGCAAGTCATGAGTTCCGATTCCCATGAGTGTAGTAAAAGTTCAAAAGAGAACATCTAGTGAAATTGGTGAGAGGGGAGGAAATCTGATAGAAGGAAATACTTTTATTGAGGTGGAGCTAGATTGTCCAGTTAATTGCCAGGCATCTGGCTAAGAAAATATACTAGTAACAGGTTGGAAGTTCATATGGATTACAATGATAGAGTCATGTTTTTTAAAATTAGATTTAGTTCCCTTTGAATTTCCTAATTAAAAACTTATGTGGCAGTGTAGACCTGTCATATTTCTTTTTGTAGCGTTTCTTTTTTTCTATTTGAAGCACTTGGAAACTGGCCTAAGTCATATGTGACAAATGGCATTTCCCTCTTACTGATGAATTCTTTCTGTCTGTCAACTGGAGCTGTGCAGGGGTGGGGAGAAGCATTTGCTTTTCAAATACACTTTCTCGAACAAGGCTGCATGTGCCTTATGATTGCTTTAATTGTTTTTAAATCTGAGAAACAGATTAATATAATTGAGACACATGGCTGTACTGAGGAACATTCTCACAGCGTAACACTGTTATTAGCAAACTTGTTAAATGAGTTCTAAAAGCCTCATTTCTCAGTGTCCAGGATTATGTACATGCAGGAAAATGACAGACTATAATATCACAAGTGTTACAATGTTTATGGAAAGTGCTAGAATGGTCTAAAATATAGTTAATGTAAGTGCAAGTTATCCACTACCCTGTGATCAGGTGAAGGTAGTGAGTTTGAGACCATTGTAAGAGTAGATTTACTGCTGACTAAACAGCTGGCAAGCTGTGTTTTTGGAGTAATAATAGTTCCATTAAATTTTTTTTCTTTAGTAAGAGCAGTTATTTTTCCTGAGAAATGAAGAAGCATGGCACCTACCTTGGTCAAATTTATATACACTCTGCATTTAGCTGTTGTGAACAAATGTAGTGTTGCTGCTGATGAGTATAGAAGTACTAGGGTCTGTAGGTGTCTAATCAGAGTCCTAAAAGATTAGGATCCTACAGGATTAAGCATGTGGCAGTTAAGCCATAGGACATACTTGCTACCCTACTGAATTAATGAACTTGTAAAGAATAGTGAAAGAAATTATTTTCCCATTGTTAGAGATGGGAATGGAGGCAGGATGATTTGCTTAAGGTGCTTTATGGTGGCTGCAACAGAGCTGGGAAACAGGAATTTGATGTTTTGCATCCTAAGTTAAGTCCCAGATTGGGTTCTTCGGTGGCACAGACTCCTGGAGGAAAATCAGGAAAGAAGCACGTGCCTTACTGTGAGGGTATCAGAATAATTAAACCTGAAGAGTTACTTCCCAGCACTTAAGTCAAATGACTGTGTTTACTTGTCATACTGAGTAAATGTCTCTGAGTTATCCCACATTTTCTCAAACATTGGATTGGGACACAGGTTCTGCCTGGAATATATCCATTACAAGTGTATGTCCCTTCAGATACTGAATGTCCAAGTAGTACACAACTTCTTTATCATTGTTGTCTTTATAAAAATACCAAACCAAACACCCTTAATTATCTGAGTATTTGTTTGGAAACATTCAGTGCCTTTGTCCCCATTTTCAGAGGTTTGACTGGGTTTCCTCACTTTCATGTCCTTCCATCTCCTCTTAATTCCTTTTCACAACCAATGCTTCCTGTTTACTAATGTTTTCTTCAGCTCCTGTTATTGGAGATGTTGTCCCAAAACGTACAAGAGCAAAGTTTGGAGAGACAAACTCCATGTGGAAGATTAGCAAACATTCTGCTAAGCCATTTTATAGTATTTTGCGATGTACATGTGTTATCTCAAATCCAGTTCTAGCATACAGATCAAAATCCAACTTTAAGACTATACCAGCCTATAGCATAACCTGTAATGTCTCTGGTAGTAGTAAGTCTCTGAGTAGCACAATATGTCCTGAGAGAATTTTGGGCATCATGTCTGTCACGTTGTCCTTTACACACCCTTTGGCAGCAGTGTTACTCTGTCCATGCTGCAAAAACACCGTGCTAGTGAGTGACTGCCCATAACAGACAGTTGTGTGCTGGAAAGATTTTTATTGCAGAAATGTTCTTGAAACTGGCTATAATGTCTGCAGAGGAGCTGAATTACTCCTACAGTTTTCTTCTCTCTTCCTTCTAGTTTTGCTTTTTTCCTGTTCCCCAATCTCTCCTCTTCTCCTCAAGTACAACAGCTGCTAACACAGAGTCCATTCCGTGTGTACAACCACCCAGGCAAGTAATGAGGTTGCAAGAAAATCCTCAGAGTACCATGTTTCTACTGATGCAGTTCTGTCCATTTTTATTGCATGGAATTGTATGGCCTGTCTTCAAGCAACGGCACACAGCGGAGATGCTGGGGAACGACTCTATAAATAACTTCCAGCTTGCTTGGCTCTTAATTCTGACAGTCATCTCTGCCTTCCAGAAGATTTGCACTCTCTCAGTCTACATTCGGCATTTGCACCCAAAAAAAGACATGTCTGGAAGGATATTTTACTTGCTTTCTTTATATAGGTTACTTCAACTTGGATTCTTGAAATGGCTGATGCAATGACCAGGATAATGGATAGAGTGACCTCTCAGCACATTTGTGGGTGATACTAAATTGGGGGGAGTGGCTGATACACTGGAAGGCAGGGCTGCTATTCAGACAGACCTAGTCGGACTGGAAAAATGAGCTCTTGGGGACCTCATGAAGTTCAGCAAAGGCAAATGCAAAGCCCTGCAACTGGGCTGGCAAAACCCCACACAGTGGGACAGGCTGGGAACTGACTGAACAGAGAACAGCTTTGTAGAAAAGGAGCTGAGGGTTGTGGTGGACAAAGTGAATGTGAGTCAACCGTGTGCTCTTGGAGCAAAAGTGCCCAGCTGCAAACTGGGCTCAGTACCACTGGTGGGGCTGGAGGGAACTGATTCTTCCCCTCCATCTGACACTTGTGACACTACTTCTGCAGCTCAGTGTCTCGTTTTAAGAAAGCCATTGACACATTAAAGCAAGGCTAGTGAAGGCCACCAAACTGCTCAGGCGGCTGCAGTTCATGACATACAAGAAGAAAGAGCTGGATTTGCTCAGGTTTAAAGGAGATGGTGAGTGGACATCACTGTGCTGTGTACCACTTCCTAATGGAAGGGTGTAGAAGAGATGGAGCCACATTTTTTCCAGAGGTGCTCAAGAAGCAATGAGCACAACCTGTAACAATTCAATATAGGAAACTTCTTTTTTTTCAGGATCAAATACTGAAACAACTTGCCCAGAGAGGCTATGGGAACTCCATCCTTAGAGATAGACATAATTCAACTGAACATGACTAAAAGCAACCTGTTTTAACGGGACCTGCCATGGGGAGAAAGTTGGACTACAGAACTTGCAGAAGTACCTTGCCACCTACACGATTCTGATATTGTGATGTGATAGCAGATACCTTCAAATTAGCAGTTCCACCCTGCCAGGGAAAGAGACTCCAATATCACTTCCTTTTGCCTAAATGTTTTTATGAAACCATGGCCTGTAGGCAGGGAAGGCCTGTTCTGCAATAACAAACTAATTGATAATAATTTTTTCCATATATAGCAAAATATGCACATACACTGGGGAAGTCATCTGTACTGAATTCAAAGAGACTTGAGATTTTGCCTGCTTTTATTATCTAGACAGCTTTGCCACAAACAGAAGCAGTGCCCTTTTCATAAAGAACTACTTTGCTACCATTTTAACTCATTGTTATGAAATCCCATTTCTATGTCTTTGTCCTTGTCAACCATTTCTGAATCTTCTTCCAGTTCTATTTTTACTGAGACCGGGAGGAGGCTGCAGAATTGAATGCAGTATCCAGGGTGGAGACAGAACATGGATTTATAGAGACTGCAGACTATATTTTATTTAAGAGACAAGAAAAGGAAATGCACAATTCTGTGTAACTTTTCCTTTCACCATGTCTACTGGCTTTTCATTGTCTCTAAATGTTTTAAATCGCTTGAAAATAGAATGAAGATTTTTGTTACCTGTTTATTTGTTCACCTCTTAGTTGTTTCGTCCTTCATCCAGTCAAGAGTGAACACCTTATTGGTGTGGTCTGCTTGTCTTGCAGATTTCTTTCAGGATCTGTCTTTCTTGCTGCCTCTCAGCTGTGCAGTTTTGTGGCAACTGAACCCTTGTCAGGATAAACCCCCTAAGTAATGTGTCCATCAAAGCAAAGGTGAGGAGAATGTAGCCCTCCTCTGTTCCTGGCTAATCTGCACAAGAGCCCTCTGTCTTTAAACATTTTAAACACCATCCAGACTTCTTTGGGAGCTGGGAAGTTACTGAATGTTTTGTTGAGGGTCAAAAAATCCCTGGAAATACTGAGGGGTAGGGAACACTGGGATTAGCTAGAGAATTTAAGAGTAGGAAAGAAGTGAGTATAGGAAAACTTGTATCTTAAGACATGTAAGATCAAAAAGGTGCTAAATAGTGCTGAAGAACTGAGTATGTGTCAGTTGTCAAGTGGGCTCTGAATTTCTCATCTACAAATCTCAGTGGGATGGTCTCCTACTTTTATTCTTTGCTTTTGCAGAGTGGTTGGGATGAGGAGTAATTGAACCAGAGAACTGTCAGCACTAACATCATGATTTGCTATACCTGAAATAAACCAGGTACTTCAAATCAGCCAAAAGATGCAAGAGTCATTTGCTGAGAGTATGCACAGAGTGCCAGTGCACAACAGGCAGGTTGATGTTCAATAAAATGTTGTTTAGGTACCAGCAGCTGTTTGATTTTCAGTAAAAAGTGGGGACTCAATAGAAGGTAAGAGTTTAAATGCATTCTCAAATCTGGGCCAACATGACAAACTTATTATGTTTTCTATGTAGACCTATTTTCCACTGCATTGGAAGGCAACAAGTGTCATGGGTACTATACAATATAAACAAATTAGAACAATTTATATAACCTATAATTATAAAGACTTAAGCTTATGTTTCTTTGAAGTATCAATTACTGGCTTAAGAATACCTTTTCCTAAAACTAAGAAAGATTTTATAATTCGATAGACTTTTAATTTCCTTTTACAAGATCAGTTATGGACAAAAGAAGACATACTATGGACACTTACAAGCAGAAGACTTGTAGACTCATTGCCACGAAGAGCTAAGGAAACAGTGGAGTGTGAAGGAAGCTGCTGAATTGAAGTCCCAGTACCTTGTACATGTGACAGTGCTCAGGGAAGATGATATCTAACTCTTACAGAATTCAATGAATCTTCAAAGACATATAGAAATGTTGCATAATTTCAGTAGTACAGATGGAAAACTAGCACACCAATGGGTTTGGTGGTCTTCAGACTTAGTCATTCTTTTTGATTTCATTTTAATACAAGGAAGATGATCTGTGAGTGAGCGAGCACTGGAGCAGATTGCCCAGGGTGGTCATAGAATTTCCCTCACTGGAGACATTCCAGAACCATCTGGATGCAATCCTGTGTCGTGTGCTCTAAGATGCCCCTGCTTGAGCAGGGGAGCTAGACTGGATGGCCCACTGTGGTCCCCTCCAACCTTACCCAGCCTGTGATTCTCTGAACTAATCCAAATACATAAATTGCTTCCTTGGCTTAATATAAAACAAATTCCTCATAGTGATACTATATTTACAGAATTTCATAGCGAGCCATCTAGAGAAACTCTTACCTACAGGTCCTGTGACAAAGTTCACACCATCCTAAACACATGGAGCTGTATTCTTTAAAATAACAGGTACGAAGTCTATTGTTCCTACATATAAAAGAGAAAAAGTTTCAATTGCATATGAAATGCCATCATAAAGCTAAGAGCCCCAATGCCATGGCTGCCCCATTTGTACCAGCAGGGATGGAACCACCGTTCCCTTTGCATTATGTCGAATGAGGGAGTTTGCTGTACTGTGTGTACCAGGCCTTGCTAACTGGCATCAGGATGTGCAAGACAGAAAGGCAAAAATGGAGTGAGGAATCAGCTCTAGTAAAGCTTTAAAATGAACAGTTTTATTTTTAGCTGTTAGAGGTGTGAATCTTACTAAATGGATTTAAATTCTGCTGAGTACTTATCCTACGATATACATATATATATATATGTAGCATCCAGTCAAGGGTGATCTTAGAACCAGCAGCCAAAAAGTGACTGGGAACAAAGTAGTTCATTTCTCTGACTCCTTCTTTGATAGCTTTCTGGTTTCAAGTCTAGGTTATAGCTTTCACTGATTAGCCTTTTAAATAAACAGACATTTTCCCAAACAGCCATATTACAGTGTTCATGAAAGTCTTTCGGTTGGTAGGTACTAAATATATTTTTTTCCTTTTTATGGTGTAAACCAGCACATTTTAATTGTGTCTCAGTTACTTCACCATAAGTATCTTCATCTAAATTATACTGAATGATAAAAATTTTGTCTAGCTTCTTTCTGTGACTAAAATACTCCAAAAATAGGAGTAATATGGTACATACAAAATTTTATTCTGACCATATTCAGATTATCTTTTAAAATAAACATTTTATGCATTCTTGACATTTTTACTTCACAGAACAAAACAGTTCTGCATACACGGAGTACTCTGAATTTTGTGTGTCTGCAGATAGGATCTGCATACTTAAACTTAATGGTGATTTGATGCTGCTGGGAGACTCACAACCACCTAATTCCCAATTCTGTTTGCAATTATTTAATGTCACATTAATGTTTTAATATTCCTCTAGTTATTTCCTCTCTCAGAAAGAAGAAAAGATAAACCCTTATTAGTTTGTGCACCATGTAATCCCTAGGAAGGATTTGCCTGGGAGAGATAATCTTTGCTTGTGTTCAAGTCTTATTTAGAATGGAGGGTCAACTTAATTACATAAGCAAGCCTAATTTTTATTCTGTAAAATACTATATTGAATTTTTGTTTAGATTGATTCTTTCTGACAGCCACAAAAAAACCCCCAACCTGAATAGTTTTTATCAAAAAAACCAACAGCCAATAGCACAGATCACATCACTCCTCCGAATGCATGGGCATTCACAGATAATTGTGTGCAGAGATGCTGCTGAACATCCATTTTCTTCCCATCAACTGGTCTTTTCATTTACTTGTTTTTGTTGAAGCAACACATAGTTTTTCTATGGATGTGTGCAAACATGTTCTGCATATTCATACAATAAAGTAGAATTAAAATGTAAAGCAACGTAAAGTAGTTAAGTCTCTGAAATGACTTCATTCCTGTTCCTAGGGGAGGGAATGCATCTTAAGATCTAAATAACACAAGCATTAAAGGATCACTTGTTTCATGTAAGGAGAGAAACATTTCCTACCATAGCACATATGTTGCATCCCCCCCCCTCAGTTTTCTGTAATCTGCATAATTAGCTGATTACTGCACAACTGGAAGGACTGGAATTAGGTGGGTCCTTTTATGATCATTATGACAGCAAGTTGAAGGAAGAGGAGGAGCTGCAGCAGTCCTAATTTTACTTGAAATACTGGACTTAGAAACCTATGTGAGAACACCAAGCAGCACAATCCCTTGGAGAAGGGTTGCCCTCGAAACAAGTGTCACTGCTTACTGCTGTGCTGCTGCTTTCAAGTTTTTGGTCTTTGATTTTTGTTTTTCATCACTTTGTTCTGGCCTCTGTCCATCATCTTTTTATCTCTAGCTTCTTAAGTCACTTGTCATTTGTTCAAGGAGCTGAAGGTCAGATCATCTGATCTGACTTTATGCCACAGGCCCTGAAATTTCTTGTACCAGCCAAAGTAATTTCTCTTTGAGCAAGGCATATTTTCTACCTGCTTAAAGCATATAATTAAATTTGGAGTCACACAACATTAGAAGATAAAGAACTTCCTGTTCTGTTATCAGAAGAGCATCTTGTAAGGGGCCTGTGTCTGGAAAAAGGCTGAATGGAGCAGGCACCAGAGGTAGAGACAGGACAGCCTAATTAGGGAAGGATTTATTTAAAACTGAATACTTACAGTAAGATGGGATTACACACTTTTAGAGTCTTTCATATCTTTATAGTAAAAATAAAATTTAATAAACACAACTTCTTCTATACCCTCAGAAAAAAGGTGGGGTGTTAATTAAATATTTGTTATAAGCAATAATTTGGACCTTTGAGAAAAGGAAGGAATGGTAGTAAGTTCAACACTAAAATGCTTCAACTAACAGTCAGAGAAGGTTTAGTCTTCAGAAAATATAAATACAGTATAAACAGTATTTGCTGCAGGTTAGGTTTTGACCTCAGTTAAACCAGTACACACCTAAAAGGTAACAAAAATGTATAAAATTATCTAATGCCTGAGATTCAGCAGTTTACAGAAGAAAATACATTTTTAAAAGTAAATAAATAATCACAGCTGCAGAAGTCCCATTTTACAAATTGAAGTAGTGAGATCCAGGATAACTGAAGCTCTCTACAAAGTCAGTGGCAAGGGGCAAATTTGAAGAGCCCAGCTGTTTGTCATTTTCTGTGCTAGTGCTGCTTATTGATCTAGAATAACAATGCTGTGGTTTTAAAGAAAGGCTGACATGCCCAGACTACATGTATATAGAAAAACCTCAGAAGGCAGGCAACATTTCCTTTTAAAATAGCTTCTAACAATGCCTTAGTATAATTATACATGCTCCAGACTGAAGTTTGGAAGAACGTTAACTCTCCTGTCAATTAAAAACCTCCTTTTGTATGCAGCCAATGGGTGGGGTGCCACATTTCGGAGTGCAGCACTCAAGTTAAAACCTCAACCATCCAAGGTTTGTTTTGAGTCTTTCAGCACACAAACTCAAACCTCAAGTTTTGTGGAAGCCTACGTTGTTAGAAACACAAAAATGGATTTATAAAACGGATTTTAAAAGCATGAAAAAAGTGAAAAGTTGATGAGAGTGAAGTATGAGAATAAGCAGGACTCTGCCTGTTGTAGCAACTTCAACCTTAATGGCAGTGCAATTCTGTTGCAATTGCAATTGTTTCCTAAAAACATTACCCCATGTATCGATGTCCTACCTTGCAATAGCTGTGTGGACTAAGACTGTTGTGAAAGGTCTTGCTGCTCCATCAGTGCCATTATTTGTAATTACTACCATAAACTGCCTATTCTTCTGGATTCTCTTCCATACTTCAGAATGACAACTCCATGAAACTAAGGACACTGAGTTAGTCTGTTAGTCCACTGTCATGGAACTCTCATCATTTCTGAAATTGCCTGTTTGTAGGAGTAATCTGTACATATCTGGGTGCTTCCCATCCAGCTCACAGCTGCAGTTATGTCAGCACAACTAAACTAGGCAGTGCTAACACAGTAGTTCACACTTGCTTCCCCAAAGTCTTGAGCAATGTGCTTAATCTTCCAAGGAAGAAGAAAGCGTGCTCACCTTATTTTTAGATATATTAATTTCTTCAGAATAATTCTCTGAGGAATCACTAATTTCCAAGCATTGTGTTGCTTATATGGCAAATCAATTTTAGCCTGAGATTTTATAATTTTAGGGTCACATTGGTTTGAATGCTGGACAGAGGGATGCAATGCACAATTCTTTACAGAAAATACTTTCCTAGGGTATCTATGGCAGCATCACAGGGTCATGGAATGGTTTGGCTTGGAAGGAACCTTAAAGATTATCTTGTTCCAACCCCCTCTGTCACAAGCAGGGACACATTCCACTAGCACAGGATGCTTTAGGGATACATTCAAAGAATTCTCTTGCTTTCCTGCTGTACTTGTATGATTTCCTTAAAATCCTTCTAGTCTGACAAACAACAGCTAAAATACTCGTCACCCTTTTTGTATTTTAAAACACTTACTTGCGCAAGGAAAGTCAAGAATTGAAATGAAGATTGCCAGGAAGGAATGAATGGTGAATTCCACAAAGAAATTTTATCTGGAAAAGTGTGAGTGTTTCAGGAGGATGGGAAGACTCTTTTCTCCCCTGCCCTCTGAAGAAGATGTATTTTGAATCCTGTATTTCAGTAACGACTGTAAAGAAAACAAAACCAGCTCTTATCAGTTTGATGCTCAGCAATATAAAACCATAAGTAAGTACATCGAATGTGTCAGCTAACTTCATTCTCCTTCTGTTTCTGCAGAGGTATTTTCTTTGAAAGACCCTTGTCAAGTCTGGCCACTCCTTATTTAAAGCTTTATTTAAATTCAGAATTATTCAGCGTATATATTAAATTGTTAGTTTTGTAACATGGCTTTTGTTTCACTACATTTCAAGAGACATTATTTATTTTTTTTTCAGTATTTTCGCAACATGAAGCAGAATGATAGAAAACAAAAAGCAAACATTGCTGTTAGGGACTTGAAACTCCAACTGCTTGCAAAGTGTCAGAGGTGAATCTGAAGAATTCCTTAAGTATGTTCTTATACTCACACAGCTTAAAGACACTTTGCCATTTTTACTAGTGCTTGTAAACCTCAGTTTTGGATGACTCCTTGACCTTTTGGAATAAGTATGACAGTTAAGATAAGCTGATGAATAAATGCTTATCCTGTTTGCAGGAATTAGGGTATTGCTCTATAACTGAGCATCATGGTGATATTCTCTATATGAAGGGCCTGAGCTTCCTCCATAGTACATGGAGAGAGCTGAGAATTCATAAGAGCCAAGAAGAGCATTGGGGAATTTCTGTTTTAGCCACATGGATATGATTAAGCAAGACAGAAAGGTGTAACATTTAGCCCCTTTGACCTAAGACTGCAGGGAAGCAGACTCAGTGCTGATGTGTTAATAGCTTTCAGGATATGAGAGATACAGTTTAGAGGCTTTCAAGATGTTTAACCTACTTAGCTCACCTACGAAAAGGATAATCTGATTGCCAGCTTCAAGAGGATTGTAAGCAACCCTCGGCAGTCTCCTGCAAAACTTGCTTCAGAGAGAACACTCCTGCTCAGAGCAATCTAACTCACCGAGTGTGTGTTTGATTCAGCACTTCACCACAGCTCAAAAGTGAGCCAAACTGATTGTCCCCATGTACTGTGCTTTGGTTCATTTGATAGAACTGTCTCAGAGCATGGGACTCCTTTGGGGAACAAGACAGGAAGATGTGCTCCAACCACGATATTCAACCTGTGTTTGGACTAAAGCCATTCCAAAGTTAACCCCTGAAGTGTGCACTGGGGCTGAGCATTCGACAGCTACACAACATTTGCTTTCCAAAAGGGCTTCATTTGGATAAGTCTGCTTGCACACAGGCATGAGCATGTGCAAGGTCAGCAGCACCAGCACACACCTTCCTCCCTGGTCTCTCCTGGACAGCTGATACTAAATAGATACTCCTAAAAGTCACACTAATTTGCCTTTGACATTATCAAGAGCTTGAGACCTTCTAGATCTTGGCAAAACTAAAAAACAAAGGGTTTTTTTCTGTTCTGGCAGGAAACTCCCTGTGGAGAGAGGTATTCCTGAGGTCTGCTGCGTTACTTGGCAAAGCACCACCCTTTAGCTGAATTAGACTACAAACCACTGTTCTTCCCTCCCCACATCTTCTTTATGGGCAGATTTAAACCTCATATACAACCTGTGATAGAAAAGAGATCAATTCACTCTACCCCTATTCCATCTTTTCAGTTACAGCAGAGTTCTCTAGCATTAAAGACCTTTTAATCAACTGCTAAACAGAAAGCAGAGCAAATGTGAAAAATCAAGATACTGAAGGTAACTAAAACATAGCTCTAAAATACAGCTACAACGAGCATCATGCATTGAATAAAAAATTCCCAAGTTTCATGCTAGCAGTGGATACAGTGACAGTTTCTGTCTTCCAAAGGAAGTAATCAGACACACCTCATATTGCTAAATTAGTCAGTGCAGCCACAGTTACAGAAAAGCAAGTGATAAAACTGAGACGTGATGTAAACAGCTGAAGCTCATGATAATGGGTTAGCTAGTAACAACAGTGAGGTAAATATTATATTAGCAAACAGATCAGAAAACAGGTGTAATTTTCCTCACCTTAATCTCCAAAGCCTGTTTATTACATACAAATAAGACAGCAGTTCTGAGAAAATGGAATAGAATAAAATAATCCAGTAGCATAGGACACAGATTGCTACATTTAATCATTACTAACCATAATAAACAACAAGGAAAAAAAGGGTTCTTTTTAAAGGGTAGGAAAAGTTCTAGTATTTTTTTTTCTAGAGAGACTGAAAGACTAACATAATATTAACAAAATGAAAAGTGTCTCTGAAAGAAGAGTTGACAAACTAAAAACTTCATTATGTGCTTCCCTCGAATCCCTGAAGTATCTTGACACAAATAAAGCAGTATCTCATTTTTCAAGACAGATCCTGCACTTTCAGAAAAGGTCCTTGTCTCACTGGACATGAAGTGAGAACTGCTCACAGAACTATCTGAACTTCTGACTGCTCATTACCTATAATCAGCTAGGATAGATAAGTTATTGTTAAATCAAGAACTGAAGCAATGTATATATGATTCCTATTGAAATACAGCCTTTTTGTCCACATAGATACACTTCTCTGATAGTAAGAAATTTTGCAAATGTATGTCTCTCTTAAGCAAATAGTAAAGCACCTTAAAATATTTACAGATCTTAAGAGTATGCAGTGTCAAGGCTCAGGAAGGTGGAAAACTGAATTTAATCTACTAAGAGCCTGCAGAACAGAACTTTAATTTGTATCAGCCTCTCAAATTCATATACTCTTTAGTATTCCTTGTTTGAATTAATACAGAATCTTCCATCTTATTTTAAAACCACATTTTCAAAGCTCTGTGTGTGTGTGGGGGGCTCTGCAAAAGAAAAAGAATCTTGAATTTCGTAGTCCAGCAAAAAGCTTTATTTGCAAATTTTTACATACTTTGGACAACTAACGCTTAGGAAGGCTATCTTAGCTAGGCACCTGGATTGCAATGATTAAAAAATTAACTATGGCATTTTTAGAGCAGCGTGCTTGAAAAGAGGGTTTGGGTATTTGCTCTCGAGACATTTTCAGGAATGGCTTCAATTTTGCCACTCTTCCTGTCAAAGTGTGTGTGTCCACCAGGAGACAGTCTGAGTTGTAACATCACCCACAGGCTAACGATTTTGTCTTTCATCCTTCCCCCTGCCAAAGTGAGATGATGCAGTTTGATTTGCTACCAAACATACTGAGAGGTTTGAGCAACTTATATACCTCAGGGAGTAAAGCTAGCTGGGGAAAAAAAACCTGGGTCCATCTCCCACCTGTTACCACCCTTTAGAGAAGGTTAAACACACAGACTGGCATTACCCCACACCCTTTTTGTTTTCTTCTTCTGGCTAACAGAATATAGCTAACCAGTCACCCATTCGAAAAATGGTTTTGTGTTTTTTCTGTTCACATCCTCATTAGAGCAGTCATCCATGACTTTGTCTCAATGCAACATATTTTACTCATGACTCTCCTCTGAGGCTATCCTGAGGCCTGAAGCTAATGCTCCTGATGGTGGCTGGCAGGAACACAATCCAGCTTAGCCCCACTTAATATGTCTGGTTATGTCTGGTTTCTGTGTGCTCAAACATTGCACTGAAATGGCTTGAATTTTTTTTTTTTTTTTTAAATTCGCGCAATCCTTTCTAACGTGGCACCTTCCAACCCAGAGGAATCCTTGCTCCTTCAGACAAGCCCCGGGAGGGACTCGCTCCCCCTGCTGGCCCGTGGCAGCGAAATTCCCCTTGGATCGAGCGAGATAATCCACGGCGAGGCGCTACGGAATGGCTGCTCACGAGGGTTTAATTTTTGCCGCGGATTACGATTGAGACATTGAAATCAATGCAAGATAGTATCTCTTGTAAAAACCCACAGGTGTTTCACTGCCCTCCACCAACTCCAACAAAATTTTAACACGCAAGAAATCTTAAATTAATTTTTAAAATGCTAAATAGTTTCCCAAGGAAACTAACGGTACATAGGTAACCTTGGGCTCAGACCACGTAAGTTACAGTTTAACTTGCCCTGTGGCTGTTGGCAAATACTCTGCTCCCCCTCCACCACGGCCAATCTCCCACCGATAGCAGAAATCGCGTCTCTGCCAGGGCAAGAAAGGCGTGCAAAAAGCAGCTGAACTTCAGTGGTTGTTAGAGAGACAAGTCACAAACACAGCCTTGCAACATCCCATTTGCGTAGCCGGAAGATATTGATACACCGTTTAGCTTGAATCTGAGGGTAACCAAGTTACAATATATAGATGTTTAAGAAAGAATAAGCAAAAAAGTAAAAAAACCCACCACAACCTCTTCATTCATACAGAGGTAAGTGTTGTCCACTATAGGATATTTGTTCTTGTATGGATTAGAAAAATGTACAGACTGATGTAGGTGCTGCTAGAGGAAAAGTCATCCTATTTTCATGGCTCAAACCCATAATTTGACTGGTAAGTGCTGGAAATTATAATGTACAATTTTATTAGCATTTAAAAAGGAAAAGCTTTTGCTCTTTCAGTGATGCAGTGGGTCAGGGTTTTCAAAAGCATGGTTTTACATGACAATAAATCAAATACTACAAAAAGCATAACTTGCATGCAATGATCAATGTTTTATCACAGAGACATTAAGAATCCATCACTACCCACAAAAAAGCAGAAATAAAATCTAATACTGGCAATACTTCCATACGCTGGCCAGCTACAAGAATGTGCCATAGATCTTCCTATTGTGGCCAGAGCAATGTTCACTCACCTCTGGGTATCCTAAGCAAAAGAGCTGTGTCAAGTAGTGGCAACAAGCTGAACAATAGCCACCAACTGCAAATTGATTTTTAGAATGGATTATATTAGACTATATTTCATTTACACATGATTACTTTGACTAAAGAGAAGTATTTTGGCTAAGTCACCTTTGGAAAAGAATTCTTCATACTCTAATTTAGTTCAGTTTAATTTTGCAGGTTTCTCTACTCACAAAGTTCCCATATGGTTTAAGTATTGCAGTTTGGTTAATTCAGGCCAATACCCCCAAGCATACCTTCACCAAAGGAGTTCTCCTTTTCATACTCTTGTTTTGTACAAAGCTCTGTCTTGGTGAAATTTTATAGAATGTATACATTCTTTGTTGTGGAATATTTCCTTGGGTAGCAGTTATAACAAATTCATGTCTGACCACAACTGATTCTTTTTACAGATGTTAAAAAAAAAAAATTCCTGGTTTAATTATTCAAGTAGATTTTTTCCTTCCCATGACACACCCAGAGTTGGAATAACTACATATTCCATAACCACTGTTTGAGGAAAGAGAGCAATGTCATCATCCATATATTTATTATGGAATTCTGAGTCTGGGAAAGATCAAGAACTTGATTCAAATTGAAAAAAAAATTGAAATAGCCAAATCAAAACAGTTTTGAAGGGAGTACATTCCTCAAATTATCTCCACACATAAATAACTTATTTACATCAGAAATTCCAGTGAACTGTAATCCTCATGTCAGAAAGTGTTGCATGATAAGGACTTCAGAGGCTGCAGATTAAGAAATACACTGGAAAAACTTACTCATCTTCCACTTGTCTGGAACTGTCATTCACACCCATGTAGTCCTCTTGATCAGTGAGGACATTATAAATATGGGTTCCAAAGCAATTTACTTTATAATATCTGAATTATAAAAAGTCAGACTGGTTTTGTCTCCTCTCCAAAAGTTTGTTTAGAGTTCAAGAGAAGTCCCTTTGCTTGCTTTGTTTCATAAACTTATTTCAGATTTTACAGGAATGTAACTTTTCAAGACAGGAGCTTGTTCAATAACCTCCTAATTCTAACTCCAAAATTATTTCATTTTTTAACAGTTTGAAAGGCAGGGTATTTGTATAGACATCTCAGTAATTTAACTTTACCTGGTGCGATTTTCAGGCTCACATTTGCAGTCTGAATTACATCTGAAGCATTCCCAAAGTAGTCAGGAATTCCCAACAGGCCATTCTCTCCAGGTGAACAGTATGCAGCAAATACTAACAGCAGGCTTGGAAAAACCAGCAACATGATTTATGTAATACCTATGAATCAAAGGATAAATGGATAAGATTAATATTTTCATTGTGTTACTACCAGCCAAAAGGTTTTACCTCAGCAGTGGTTTGTTGTTCTGGATGAGAGTGATCATACTGGTTGCTGTCCTAAGCTGCTTAGTGTTCAAACAATTGTAGTTTGGATTTGGATAAGCCATCTTACCCTTTTTATAGTCTTTTTCATGGTTTATGATCCATGGAGGTAACCATTGTTCTATGCATGATCTTTTTTTCTGTTTCTCTCATGTCCCTTTAGATCCTGCAGTAAGCAAAGGCCCAATTTCACAGTGACTCCTAGGGATCTGTTAAATGCCATACTATACACTTAGGCACTATTTAATATCTGACTTCTGTGATAGAATTGTCACACAGTCTCAAGAATCACATGGCTGAGATTAGCAGGAGGTAATTCACCCTTTGGAACTGGGAAAAGCCTCAAGGCAAAGCTTCAACAATTTAGACACAGTCCCTATAGAGTAATTAGACTGGAACAATGTTTAATACATTAATTTATTAATAATTAATATTTTAGGCCTCACCAGGTCAAGGAACTTTCCATCAGTATAACTTCACCAGATAAACTACTAATTGGCTGCACTCCTTCCAGTCTTGATTAGTGGTAGTTTAATCTTCATATTATTCTGGTTAAAACTTCTAACACTTTTCTTTATGCAGTCCTACCATACAGGTCACATCAGTTACCACGGTGTTCGTGGGGGCATCTGTTCAAGACTGGGCAACTGCACTATTGACATCACCATCATTAATGGAGCTGAAAAAAGAGAAACAGAATCAGAAAATCCTTAGTTGTAAAGGACCTACAAAAGTCATTGGGTCCAACTCCTGGTCCTACACAGGACAGCCCCAAGAATCCCACCATGAGCCTGAGAGCCCCGTCCAAACATTCCTTGAGCTCTGTCAGGCTTAGTGCTTTGATCACTTCCTTGGGGAGCCTGTTCAGTGCCTGACCACCCCTCTGGGGAAGAACCTTTTCCTTATATCCAACCTAAACCTCCCCTAACACAACTTCTGCCATTCCCTCGGGTCCTGTCAGTGGTCACCAGAGCAGAGATCAGTGTCTGCCCCTCCACTGGCCCTCATGAGGAAGCTGTAAGATGATAAGTACGTTTGACTTCAGTCTCCTCCAGGCTGAACAAGCCAAGTGACCTCAGGTACTCCTCAGATGGCTTCCCCTCCAGGCCCTTCACCATGTCCGTCAGGATGTTACCAGAAAACAATTATGTCCACTGTCCGAGAGGGGAAAACCCAATTCCTCTCATTTGAGAGAGCACTGAAAGAGAGCTCCAATCTGGCCGTTCCGTGGGCAGGGGGTGTGTGCCACCTGCCCGGCCAAAGGATGGTGTTATTGCCTGCTCCTGGGATGGTGTCCCTGCCCGCCCAGGGGTTTTACTGCCTGACCCAGGGAGGATGTCCCGGCCTGCACCTGCCGCCGGTCACACTGGCCACGGCCGTCGCTGAAAGGAAAGACAGCACAGCGCCCCTTCGGCCTCGTATTCGTCAGGGGCTTTTATCGGGCAAAGGTGCTTTTATTTTGTGCGTTGTGACATGAGGAACCCCAGGTCACACCAAGCCCCGGGGCTCACGCGGCTCCTCCCGGCTGAGCGCGGCCCGGCACCTGACGACCCAAACGGGGCGCGCGCACGCTGAGAGGCGCGGCACCAGCCCCGCCCACCAGCCCCGCCCCCCGGCGGACGCTCAGGGCCCCCTCCGCCATGCGTGACGTCACTGGGCGCGAGGAGTCACGCAGCTTCCGGGAGAACCAACAGGAGCCTTAAAGGGCCGCGGTGTGCCGCTGCCCAAGAGCGGCGGCCCCCGGCGGTGGCGGCCCCGGGCTTGGTCGTACCGGTGTCGGTACAACCGGTCACACGGCACGGCCCGCACAGGGCCACAGACCGGCTGCGGCGGGCTCCGACCCGCTGCAGGGAAACGCGCGCGGGGGCGGGGCCACAGGCAGCCGCCCAATCCGCAGCTAAGAGCTTCCCAGCCGCCCCCAATCAGAAGCACCGGTTCCCAAAACAATCGTGGTGAGCCAATGGGAAGCCCGCACTGCTCAAGCTGGGCTCAGGCCGCCCCCGGGCTGTGCCCGCGGCCTCCCGGCAGCAGGGGGCGCGCGGGGGCGGCGGCGCGGCGCGGGCGGCGCGGAGGAGGCGCTGTCGCCGCTCTCNCCGTTCCTTCCCATACCCCGGGGCCGCCGCTCCCCGGGGCGGTGGAGCCGCGGGGCCACCGCGCCCCACCCGCGGGGGGGTCGTGTGACCGCTCCCGGCCGCGGCCACTGTCGGTCCCGCCGGAGCCGCGGCCGGGCCGGGCCCCCCGCAGGGCTCTCCCCGGCTGCCGGAGCCGCTGGGCGCGAACAAAGGCAGCGGGCGGGCGCGGCGCGCTGGGGGCAGCGCAGCCGGCGGGTTAGGAGCTCTCCTGTTGCGCCGTGACTGCAACCAACCGCGGAGAGCGCTGACAGTGGCCGGGCCGGTGCCCGTCCTCTGCCCGCGTCCCCCCGGGACGAGTTTTTGGGGCTTTCCGCGCTTACAAGTGCACGGTGACTTCTGTCGTTCCTCCCGCCCGGGGAAGGTGCCCGTGCGCCGTGCCTTCGGTGTGCTCGGGCAGCTCCGGGCGGCAGCGCTGTGAGCGTTTTGTTACGGAAAGTCAGAACTGTCTTACAGGAAGTGGGAAAGAAACCTCAAACCAACCCCAGAACCAAAACCAGCAAGGAAACTCAAATATTGTCGATTGTAGTCATCAAAATCGGGTATCAGAGTTTATCTTGGTGTAAATCCTGTTGATAAATTTGGATTTATTCGTAAGATGCTCCTCCTAGAGTTAGGTTTTTGGATCTGTTCTTAACTGAAATATCCGGGAGAACCATAAACCGAAGTCTTCCAGCCCCACTTCTTAATTTCCTGGGGAAATGAAGTGACTTCACAAAGCGTCTTTGTTTTCTCCTGTTTCTTACATGGATTTTAAAAAAAATGCAGCAAAGCCGTGAAAATAGAATATAAATCTTGAACAGTATCTTACTATTCTGTGGGTAGGGAACAAGTGGGAGGAGATGCAACTAAATACCGAAGGTAAGTAAAGAGTGGGAAATGAATAGGTCTTAAATTACAGCTATATATTCTGTTTACTTTTATTCAGAATTTCATTTTGACTACAGTCAAGTTCACTTTTCAGAAATAAAAAGTGGAACCGAGTTATGTCTGAGTTAGGTGGTTTTTTGAGCTGACATAACAGAATTCTGTGATTGTGGCCAGAAGTATTAGATTAAGCAGAGGAGTTAACTCAGAACTATTGAAATATGTGTTGTGTAATGTTTTTCCTGTTTCTCCTCCAGTATCTTGCATGTTTGAAATGTCTCATACAACAGCTCAATGATGCATGAACATGAAATCTTTTGTGCTTTTGCTGTCTGAGGAACATATTTGTTCTATACAGATTTTGTATTGAGATTACTGTTTTCCCTTTTTTTGGTGCCAGGCCAAGTCTGATGAGTTTACAATCTCTGTAAGGCACGCTTTGGTTTGCACTGTAGTTTATTATCTGTAATTATGCTTTTAATCTGTCAGATGGTTGGGATGGGCAATAAAACGGCTTTGACAAGTCTGCTTTCTGACAAGGCTTATTCTATGATGATGTGCTCCACGTCCAGTTGGATCCTTGGCTGGGTTGGAGCTGGGGGTGATGGAGATGTTTGTGTTGGTGGCGTGTCTGGAGGAAGCGGTTTGGGTGTAGCTGCATGTGTGCCACTTCTCACTTGGCTCTGTCGAGGCAGAGTTCTGCTTTCCTGGGCCCCTGGGGTGGGAATTACACATATACAGCTTTTGGATCCAAGTGCCTGAATGTATCGTGCTTGTTGCTTGCTGTTAGTGGTGCAGGAGGTAGCAGCAGAGATAGGCTTTTGCTTCTTGTAGGTGAAAGGGATTTATACTGGCTGCCTCTTAGTCATATCTTTACTCCTGCTGTTCTGTTTCAGTCTTGCTCTTCTCTTTGCAGTATTCCCTGTATTCAAGGGTGTAACTTCTCTCCTCTGGAGTACAGTTTTCCTATATGGAAACATTGGTGAACTGTTTGTGGTGGTGTTTCATACACAGGCTTCTGCTTTCACAGCTTCTGACCAAAGTTTTGAGCTATGATGGTGTAGATGATGCCTTAATTTCTGACAACTGAGGGGGAGAAGGCTGATGCTAGAGTACAGAAGGGGTCTCTTCACTTGGCGTGATTTTACTTGGTAATTCAGCTGAACCACTGGGGCTGGTAGAGATCTATCAACCACAATAATGATAAAATTTTCAATGTGCTTTGTACTGTACAGAGATCTAATTTGAGGTTCCTGTAACCTAGTAATTGTGTTAATAGTGAACTCAGTGATACATGGCAAGAGGATATGCTCCTGTAATTTAAAAGAACACATCTATACACTGTCCTTGCTTTGTAACTTTTAGTTCTGTAGAGAGGGAAGTGCAGCAAGGATCACTGACTTCCAGTTTTCAGCATTTAGGCCTAAAGGTGCAGAGAACACTTACTTGAGGTATTTATAATAGCCAGAGCCATAAATATCTCCAACAAACAATAACAGAATTATTTGGTCAGCTGAAGGTCATTAATTCCCGGGGGGGTATTTCTGGTCCTCAGATGATGTTATTCTTTTTCACAGCATTCTCCAGTTATCCCTAAATAAGCAGTGTGCAAGGGGAGAAGAGGTCAGTCCTTCCCAGTTTCCTGTCCTTTGGGGCTGAATTTTCATCTGGGGGAACTCATGTGCATGGCAAACTGTACATAGTTGCTCTCTGGTCCTGCAATTTAGAAATGGAAAGGCTCGACTCTTAAATTTTTACACAGTGTGACCTTCCTTTTTACAATAGCCAAGGCATGTACTCCTTCTACAGAAAAACTCGATTTCTACATTCTGTATGAAATTATTCACTTGTGTTCTGGAGATTTGCTTTGCCAAGATAGTCTAGCAATTGTATTCAAAGCCCTTGTGCCTGAATATGGCACATGGTATATGCTAGATATTGGGAATGTCCTTTAAAATGTATCTTGAATGTCTTAGAAGTGCCAAAATACAGAAAAGAAGAAAACTGTCTTGCCATGTGCTGGAAGGAAGGCAAATAACCAGGAAAAAGCATAAGTGGCTTTGTGTAAGAGAAGTGCAGGTATTCCTGTCTGCCTGCACTGGCTCAAACCTGTTGTCCTTCATGTCTCGTGGTTGTGTAAGTGGACCAGCATCTGTCAGAGAAGGTGTCACTGGCTCCTGGCAGGGTGCTTTCCGTCACTTGGCTTCTGCTTCTGGGCAACAGGCCGAGTTAAAGCCTGTGATGAAGATAAAACAGGATAAATTGTTCTTTAAAATGTTTGGGTTTAGGCAGCCTTTTTTTTTTTTTCTTTACTACATTTAGTAAATGGAGCTTGTGTTGGTATCATAGCAGCAGTTGTAGGAATACTGCATTT
Source organism: Oreocharis arfaki (assembly GCA_013398015.1). Classification (NCBI taxonomy): domain Eukaryota; kingdom Metazoa; phylum Chordata; class Aves; order Passeriformes; family Paramythiidae; genus Oreocharis; species Oreocharis arfaki. The sequence continues at coordinate 203,765 of VZRR01004734.1, read as the reverse complement.
AATGCAACAATTAGTTCTGCCTGTGATGTTAATTAGTGACACATTAGTCTGCGTTGTTTGGGGTTTTTTTCAGTTCCCATACTACTTTTTCTTTCCTTTAGGTTGTTTCTTTCAGTGAATTGCACGAAGAGTAAAACAACAGTACAGGCTTTGTTTTTCTTGTATTTATTCTAGCAACAAAGCAACATTATACTGTTTGAATGTATATATGCACATAAGTTCGTTCTTCTTTAAATTCTGTCTCTGCAAATGGAGAAGAGCTCTTGATAAATAGGTGAGGGTTTCATCTTGGAAAGTGGATGACATTAAAAGGCGAGATATGATTGTTATTTGTCTTGTATTTAACCAAGTCTAACATGTTTCTGGTTGCCTCAGAGGATATAAGGAAAATTTGGGTGGAAGAGATACTGTTAAAGGTGCTATCTGAAACAATTTTATATACTCTGCAAAATCATCAAGTATTGGGGCAATTTGATTGTCAAAGTATTCTAAGAAAAGATGATTTTTGCCTGAATATCTTGTGGATGCAAATGAACAGGAAAAAAATAGAAAACTGCTTTGAATAATAAATTTCAGCACTCACATATGTTCATCACTTGCTAGCTGTTCTTATATATGTGATGCCAGTTTGTAACATTTCCATTGACTTTATTGTTGTGGAGAAATTGGATCTGCACATCCTCAAGTTCAATATAACATTCTTTAATGTTATGTTAGAGGTGATAAATAAATGCAAGTGTTACTGTGTTGGACTTCCTTCATCTCCTTGCAAGCTGGGGTGGAATACTGGGATTTCTTAAAATTAGTAAAGCTGATATGAATATTTGCCCAGATTGTGGTATATGCAAGACTCTTGTGTGGCGAGGTATTACATTGTCAGCTGTTAATTCACGGGACTAAAATGTGTTTCGTAAAGCTTACTTCTGAGGGAAAGCATGTTCTAATATTCCTCCTTTCTCTGGTTAGTGTGAGAATTTCTTATTCTTACAAGACTTTGTTTGAACTCTAGAACCTAATTCACGAGTGAGTAAATAAAAACTATTCAGATGCCCAGTAAAATGTTCTTTAGGCATTTATATTTTGGTTTCTTCATAAATATGCTGTTATTTATTAAAACCTTTATCATGTAGTAAAAGTCTTTAATATAGATGCCAAAAGCACAGTATGTATTATTAACTTATGGAAGAAAGGGTGACATGAAAATGACATGAAAAACAGTTAGTTCCTCTCTGGAGAGTAGATTCCTGAGGGCTATTTATATACCCAAGCAAGCAATATCTGAGAAATTTGTGTTAGTGAACTATCATAGCTGTCCATGATATTTATCTGAAGATGCAGTTTTATTTTTATGTTTTTTGTAAAGCTTACTCTTACCAGAGGTCACAGTGGGAAGTGAGGTTAAATGGGGACCTTGGAGTGCTTCCAATAATTCATTTAGTGACCTTACCAAAATTACTCATTTTTTATGCTCATTTTAGGAATGTGTTACAATAGGACTAACTCGTAATGACCTGAAGTAGGCTAGACTTCATATATTCATTTCAGGGGCTTTGAAAAGGTTTGTAAACTTTATTAGACTTGAAAATTCTTCATTTTGTTTCCTTATTCCAAATCATTCAGAGAAAGTAGGATATCTTCTGCAGCCTGTTTCTGTCCTCAGTTGGGATTTTGTGGAGTTTGCTGGGGGTTTGTTTTTCATTTTGCTTTGTTTTCATTCTCCTGCCTTTGATGTGAAATGGCAAACTGGCACAAAATACTGGCTTTTTCTAACTTAGTTTCAAGACAAACAGAAATGTACTGCATGTAGTTCAATTTTTTTAAAACTATGAATTCCTACAAAAATGAATTTTCTTCACAAAACATACGCATTTCCTCTAGCTAAAAGCCTTTTTCTGAACTTGAGAGTTTTCAGAATAAAACTTTGTCCTGTTGGTCCTTTTTTTGGAAAAATAAGTTGTACCTTTACATCACAATTGGGCATAACCATGTACAGTTGTGACAGCGTACTTCAAATAGCCTTATATTGAAGGTCATGCAGATCATTTTAGCTTGTTTAACTTGAGCATTTGTAAATCCAGTAAGTTAAAAGACACAAATTAAGGAAAAAGAATCACTGATTGAGACAAATTAAATTGAAGTGTCAAGCTGATGTTGTGGAATTACATTGAAGTGATTGAAGTTTTTCAAGTGAAGGGAGTCTTGGCTATTGGTGAAGTGTCCAAGGTTTTCACCTTGGCTGACTGGTAGATATTAATAAAGCAGTAGTGCTTGCTTCTAATTTCACCCTAGTGCTTGGGGGATGTGATTAGATGCTCTGGAGCTAGACTTCATGGTAGCTGTCTCATCAGTTGGGGTTTTATTTATAAATATACCAGGATCTTGAGTTTATTTCTACTTCAACAAGCAAATAAAAGAAGTGTAAAGTTATTAAAGGGGGCCAATGTGGAACTTCAGCTCAGTTTAGCAGTAATACCTGAGAAGCTGGACTTGTAGCTCGGTGCAGTTACACTAACTGGAGTCTGCATCATCTGGAGGAAGAGAGTGGAAACCAAAGTTAAATTAGAAATTGGAAGAAAGGTTCTCTGCAGAAATGTTTGTTACTGGGTGCTGACGGGGGGGTGTTGGCTGTGAACTGGGGCTTCTCCTTCTGTTGCTGTGGGTGCTTCACTTGTGTCAGGAGTTTCTGCAGTGGTCTCTGAAGCTTGGTGCAGAATCATCTTTGTACAATGCACTTAGTGTTGATGTGAGAGTGGATCCTTCTGGTCCAAATGCACACTGAAACGTATTATAACAGCCATTTATCTCTCTTCCTTTTTGAGGAGTGGCATATCCGAAAAGTGGATGTTCAGGATAACATGTCCAATGTGTCGGAAGAGAGAAGCACTAGACAACAAGACATTAAGAAAGGACTCCAGTTTATAGAGTATGATTTTGTGGTTTTTATTCTTGTATGTTCATTCACATGTGTATGTATATTTCTATGAGATGGATAGCTCTGGGAAAGGCCTTTTGTGTTTCTCCTCAGCATATCTGCTGGCACTAATGTATTAAACAGGGAGCAGCTTTAAAGAAAAGACAGCACTTCTCTTTGTTCCTAAACAGAGCAAATTGAAGATAAGAGGTTATTCCTTTCCTGCCTTTGAGAAAAATTAGCATTTAATCTTTTCTTTTGTGGGTAGAAAATGTTGCGAGCCTGAAAATCCACCTTAAGAATAGCTGCACCTAAGACTAGGTTGCTACTGAAAGGGATGGGTTTGCTCACCACTACCTAAATGTTTTAACTCTCTGGAGCTAAAATTTAAGCTATTGAGAAGTCATCTGAGTAGTTAATTTTCATTTGGGTCAATGCCAAATTCTTTTGATGATCCTGGCTATCTTAAAATATTTTTGGAATTTCATAGTAGTTCACTGCTCTTATTAAGGCATTCTTTGAAAACAAAACCAGACAAAAAAATCAACCAACCAACAAAAATACCAGCAACAAAACCTTCCCCCCCAAAACCCTGTCCAATTAAAACAGGAACTCAGTTCACTTGTATGCAAAAGGAAAGGATTCCTTCTTTTCTTCCTGAAAATGTAGCAGTAAAGACCTCTTTTCTGTGCTAGAGAAAATCTCTGTTGCATATCATACAAAATTCCTGTTGTGTCATTGGTATGATTTAATTAAAATTGATGTCGTTTTTGACAGATAATTTGTCATTTTATAGTACTTACAAGAAGATTGCAGTTCCCCTCATCTATAATATGGTTCTGCATAGGGGAGGAGAGGAAGGAAATTGCTTTTAAACAAACAACAGTGATGTCTAACCCTCTCAAAGCATTCAAAACCTGAATACATTTTGAACAGCAGAGCTCAGGCTGACTACAGAAGTTTAAAAGAAAATGAGCCATTAGTAATAAGAAAGCACAGTTTTTTAATCAAAACTCATCTACAGCACTCTTCCTTGTTCAGGGCAGGCTATGGGCAAAATTCAGAGATTTGCCTGTTGCAAAAGCAAGGCTGCTTTTACTAAGAACCAGCATTCCTCAGAGTGATTGTCTTTTAAGCAATATGTGTAATAAGTGAAGTTTGTGATTTTTTTTCTAGATCTACTTTGCCCTATCCAGGGACACAAGAACAATATGAGGTAATGAAATAACTTTCTAATTTCTAGAAGGGTTTCTAATATGGACCCATATTATTATAGTTGATCTTGGTTTTAGTCATCATTTAGGTAATGATATAGCATGACTGATAATTTTAAAAGTCTCAGTATTGGAACTGGACAACTACTAACATTATGATACAGGTATTCAGATATTTGGGTGTCCTGAATTTACTCCTACAGCAGTGCAGATGAAGTCTTTCTCTACTGGTGTTGGGGATAAATTTGGGGCATTACTTGAATAAAACAATGTGCTATTCTGAGTGAGGTTCAGAGTAGCACAGCAAAAGTAAGATAAAAGGACTTCAGTCATAGAAACCTTCAGAACATATTTTGTTTCTGTATGTGTTATGGTTTTGCATAATTTTGGCTTGTATTTTCAGACTTGTCTTTTTAGTTCTTTTTCCAGTGATAGGTGGTTTCATTGGATTTGAGAATATATTAGATAAAAATGCAGTCATTCACATTTTGATGAAAAAACCCTTTTTGCAAAGCAGCTTTTGTGTTCTCCTGCTTTGCCAGTTGCTATGGCTGCTGCTTGCTGGAAGAATATATATACATCTTTGAGATTGTCTTAGAAAAATGGCAGAAGAAAAATGCTAATATAGACAAAAGTTTTGCATTTCACTCTGATTCCATGAAGTTACAAGTATAAATTTTCTATTTAAAATTTTCTTTGGAAGTACGGAAGGTAAACAGGAAACTGCTGTTGATGAGTTTTTCTTCTCTTTGTTCCAGTTATTTATACGAGATCTTGTTAGAAATCTTTTTCATGAAGGAAATGACGTATATCGAGAAGGTGATTGGAGAGGATCACTGAGTCATTATACAGAAGCTATAAACATAGCTGATTATGCTAATTCTGAAGAAATCCATGTTTCTGATGATGTTTTAGAGAAGCTGCACGTGAACAGGATCGCGTGTTTTTCAAATATGGTAAGCTTCTGTTTAAACTAGGATTTCTCCAGAACAGGATGCAAACAGGGCATGGAGACACAAAGTCTAGTGAGTGAAAAGCTCTTGATGGTAGTTTAAGGATTGACATGTTTCAAATCATCACTTTGGCACGTTCCTTAAAAGCTTTTTACAAGTATAATTAAGGTATTTTTAGTTACTAAAACTAGAATTAACATAAAAGAGTCATACTAGGCTTGGAATTTGATGGAACAGTATTTTTATCCTTTTCCACTGCTGACTACACTGAGTTGGCTGCTTTCTCTGTGGAACAAGATGGCTCTTGTGAAAAAGCTAAATTTTCTTTGTAACTGTTACTGGGTTTTACATAATGATGGCCCCGCTTGTTTTTAGTTGCCTAATTTGGTGACTTAGCAAAACTTACAAATGCACTGCACAGTGACCTTGGTGAATGTTTGATAGTGTTTCAATACCTCTCTAATACAGTTCAAATTCACTATTTCCATGATAATAGTTCTGATTAGGGCCTTTTTTTTCTTTTTTCTTCTCCTAGGGATTGCATGAAAAAGTTCTAGAAGATTGTGAGATAGCATTAAGATTGAATGAAAACAATTTCAGAGCTCTTTATCGCAAGGCAAAAGCTTTGAATGAACTGGGAAGGTATAAGAAGGCTTATGATGCTGTAGCAAAATGTTCTCTTGCTGTGCCACAGGTAGGTAAATTGTATATTGGTGATTATTTTAAAAGTTTTGAAACACGTACTTATTTCAAGACCAAGATTGTTTCGTCTGGTTTGGGGGTTTTTGATGCAATAAGCTATTTTTATTCCTCTCTAAGCTTTACTTTTTCTTGTGGAAGTGCAGACTGAGGGCAGAGATTAGTCCTGAGTTGTGTTAACTTCCACCAGAAATGCCATGAATGTTTGCAATAAGCACTAGAACCACTTAATGAATTGCTTAAAATTCTCTATGATATGAAGAGAAACTCACCATAATTATAATGTGCAATTCTTTTGATAACTGTATTTTAGCTTTCCAAGTTTTTTGTTACCAGTGCATGTGAATCATCTGCTGTGCACCCCTGATCTTGGGCTCTGTCTGTGTTAGCCAAGGTGTGTGGTGCAGGAGCTGATCTGTAGACTGAAATGCTGGTCCTGGGGATCTGCTTTCCATGATTATGTGGTTGGGTGGTGGTTTTTATTTGTTTGGGTTTTTTAAGAGCTGGTGTGCAACAAGTGCATTCATGCAGGGCTTTAGTTAGATCCAAAACCAGTTTGGTTCTCTGGCACCCTTCATAATGCAAACCAAAATGCTGCGAGTGAGGATGATTGAGAGATTTCACTTCAGAAATGCATTCCTGATTTGAACTTACATGCTGATGCAATCTTTACATGCTTAGCTCAAAATAGACTGAACACAGGGCAGAACTTGCTGCTTTTTCACCTTTCTGCATCAAAACTACAGTGAGACACTGTAGACAAAGTGTTGGGCACAGGTTTGTCTCTTGATAAGGAGAAGGTTTCAGTTGTGTTTCCAAAGACATAAACTGTTTATCTGAATATGTAACTTTGGACTTTGGATCCTCACTTTGCACCTCCAGATCTGAATGTTTTTGCTTAAGGTTAAAATGCCTTTATATAAGTTTTATAAATAGCTTTTTCTAGCTGTGGGACATGATCTGAATACTAAATCTTAAAGTAATTTAAATGGGTAGTTATGACTGTAGGACAGAGGGAAATATGATGACATTTTAACTTAGCTTTTGTAGTTGTATGATGCAATTCCTCCCAAAATACAGAATGCTCATTAAATGTTCACCAGTGTCATGTGGTAGCTCAAATGGTAATCAGGAATATGGCCCTCAATTTGTGTAAAAGCAAAACAACAAAATAAACCCCCATCCCCTGAAAGAACAAATGCCCTCCTCAAATAAACAAACAAAAAACACCCACCCCCAAAAACCCCCCAAAAACCACTTCTCTGAATTTCTCTGGTTTTGGAAAGTCTTTTCATTATTTTAAATCCAGATAAAAGGAAAAGGAGGATACTGTCAATTTTCTATCAACATAGTTTTTGCTTGAGTGTAGCTGTATTTTTCAGATTTAGGTTTCAGTCCTGTGTTTGTGAAAGAATAAAGCTGCATTTTGAGACATCCTGCATATAGGGATCTTGCAGAATACAGACTGAGATATAAACAGATGTCTTTGCTTGATGACAGTACATGTAAGTTATGAAATTTTATTTATGTCTTCTAGGATGAAAGTGTGATTAAGCTTACCCAAGAACTAGCTCAAAAACTAGGGTTAAAAATAAGGAAAGCATATGTAAGAGCAAAGGTAAGATTTTACTTCAACATTTAACATTAAGGTTTCCCTCTCTTGATATCAAATTTGTTTTTAATGGAAGTATCTTTTCTTTGTAGCCACCCTCCTCAAATTCAGTTTCTAGTGATGTATCCACTCAGGTAAGGTTTTACATGTTCCAAGTTCAAGCTGACTCTAAACTACAGTGAATAATTGTTTCATAATTTCATGATGATAAAGGGACATTGGTGCAATTGACATTTTATATTAGAGGCTGTTATTTGAGACTTTAGGTTTCTTCTGATCTTTATATTCAGTTTTGCTGTATACTTATGGCAGACTAGGACATAAGATTATCATTCGAGTTATCTTTGTAGAATAAATGTTAGCTAAGAGATTATATCCAGTGCAATGCCTGTATTTATTTTTCATGTCCTAAGGCAAGAACAAAGTTAATGAGTTTATTTTATTTTATTTAGTTGACATTTGTCAAAATGAAGGGTGCTGGGATAAAATCCCTTTTACTTAAATGCATTTGTCCAAATTTGATCCTCATTAGCAGCTGAACTTGGGTTTTTCTTGCTCTTTGTAATGTGTCTGAATAGCAGTAGTGAAGAGGAGTTCATCTTTATCTAACAGACTTCTTTCACAGGAATATAGGCAATTTAGCTGTGAATGAATGAGGAAATGTAGGAACAGCTCATTTAAGTTACCATTTAGTCTCTTTCATTCCCTGAAGTATCATTCTCACTTTGTTGGTTGATGGCAAATTTTTAGTAATCCTGTGAGTGGATTTCAGTCTGCAGGTGGATGCTTTATGTAAAAATTATTTGACCTTTAAATGGCATTAGACTTCATAAATTTGAGATTTTATAAAACCTAAATTTGAGAGGGCTTACATTCTTTGTCTGTAAATACATATTTGAAAAATTTTAATGGCTCTTGTGGAAAGTGCTGAGAGGTTTTTTTTCTCATTTACAGAATTCTTCTGTAGAAGATATTGAATTAGGTGAGTCTTGTTGTGTTACATTACTAATGCTAGGGAGCAAGATATACCATACATATCTCATTGTGTTAGGAAAATTCAGAAGAAAATTCATCTGGTCATTTGAAAGTATTGGGGTAAAAGTCTGATCTGTTTATATCTAAAACTGCATATTTAAGTGTCTGAGTGAACTTCCTTTTGGTCTCCTCAACCTGATATGGTTGTAACTGCTCCTGGAGTGATCATCTCCATACTGTCCTCTTTAACTTGAAAAAATAGGGAGGGGAGAATATCCCAAAGATTTAGTAAAGTATCAGGTCTGTAACTTTTTGTGTCTGTTTTAGTTTGAGTAATAAATAAACAGATAAAGGTACACATCATTTGGAAGCTGAGAACGTTTGATGTGGTTTTGCTTAAACATTCTTCACGTTTCTTCACTCCCTCACCCTCCACGTTTTCAGGGTAAAAGTTATGCAAGAACTTCTCACATCTTTGAACACAGGTTCCAGTTATTCCCATCTTACCTATTTCAGATTTATCTGACCAGAAACAAGAGATGGTTTCTGCTGCTTCTTCATCAAACTTTGTTTCTGAAGTGTCTAAAGTGTCACCAGTACCTGTACCACCTTTACCTACTGTTATGCCTCTTCAGATGGAAAAGGTTCCTTTGCCTTCTGCAGTGTTGGCAAATGGAGGGAATGTTTCTTTCTCTATGCCAGAGGCATGTTTAGATTGTGGAGATGGAGATATAATTATTGGAGAAGAACTTGATGAGTTACTTGATTCTGTGCCTGATCCAGATGAAAGTGTAATGGTAAGACTTTTTTGTCTGGTTGCTTTCTCAAAAGACTCTCCTTACGAGCGGGATCTCCTGTTTTTCTCAAGTGGGTGAAGTGTGTGTTACCTTTCCTAGTTACATTGAGCTGTCTTTGTGCATAGTCAGGCTGGTTTTTTTCAGGTGCAGATTCTTGTAAATGTGGCTGTAACGATAGCAGGACTATTGCTACTTCAGAAATACTGATGCTACTTACAGGAAGTACTGTGAAAAGTGAATTGGACTTTTGAAGTCCAGGCTAGTGTGGTTTTTTGGGGTTTTTTGTGCAAATAAACCCTCTTAGAACCTGAAGAGTGTGTCAGAATGCTCACCCTGTAGCTGCAGAAACTATGGTTAAACATAAGCAAGAAGCTTTGCAGCAGAGTGGTACTTGGGCTGTGTTCTTCAAGGGTGCTCACTGGTATCTCTGCAATCAGAGCTTTGGCCAGAATCCCCACCTGGCTGAATAGAAATAATCCATCATGAGTCTGTCTTTTTGTATTTTTAGAAGAGATATTAGAGAAATTTAGTTATATGAAGTGTTGTTCCTACTTACACCATTATCCCAAACCTAGAGCAGACTGTGAAGCCTCCAGAGTTCCTCAGTTGTTGGTCAAAATGAGAGCTCTGATGGATGAGCAGAGGTGTCTGAACTTATTACCAAGGTTATTGACTCCCTGCTCTGGCCATGCCAGTCGTTTTGAGTATTTATTTTGTATTGCATTAGTACTGCAGTGTTAAATGAGGCTGTGGCACATTCAATTCTTCAGTTAGTTGTGATTTTAATTCCTCATTCAACTCTGATTTACAGCTGTAAATCTTTAAATCAGAAATGCTTAGGCATCTAATTTTCTATTTTATGCACTTCATGTTTTAGAAAGTAATTCAGAAATGGAGAAAAGAATTGTTTTTAAGAGCTCCTAGGACATTTGCCATAGTGAAAGCCAGGAGGAAATGCAGTCTTCCAGGAGAGACTGCAGTCCTGTGGAGTGTAGAATTGGGTGAGCTGTACAGCTCACCTGAGTGAATTGCAGACTGACAGCTGGGGGAACATGGAGTTTCCCGTTGGGCAGACTCTGTGCAGACCTACCCACTCCACACCCAGACAAGGAGGGAGCTTCTGGGGATGGCAGGAAGAAGGGAGGGGAAACTCCCCCACTTGGGATGTCCTTAACAAAAGTGTGCAGAAGGATATGTTATTTCTCATGGGAGGAAAGAATGTGACCTGGCCTTTGCAGAATGTGTTATCATTTGATTGGATCTGAGGATTTACCTCAAAGCCAGCTCGTACCTCTTTGCTGTACTACAGTTTGAATTACCTTCTCTTTATTTAGAAACAAATACTGTTGATACCTGACTCTTCCAACTCTTCCATGTTGTCTGTGTTTTTACCATAATTTGGAAATTCAGCTATGATCCAATTGATAAAAAAATCCAGACTTGTTACTAACTTAGTAAGTGTCTGGTAACTGAACCTTTAAGGTGTTTGATCAGTGGATAATGCCTTGCACCTCAGGCACTGTTTAGGATTTGGTTGCTGCAGCTCTGTGCAGGACTGTTGTGTACCTTTTACTGATGTTTTTCAGTGGGTTTATAAAAACTTTGAAAAAACTTGACTAAAATAAATACTGTGGCAGATTATGTTCTTGAGGCCTTTCTTGCTTGGTCTGAACATTCTTTTTACATTTTTTTTTCAGCAAACTGCAGGAGCCAGAGGACCTATTCCTGCAGGGAGTGTAGCTCCTAGTGTACCTTTCTCTGCCTCTTTGTTGGGGACACTGCCAGTTACTGCAGGATTTGTTCCTTCAGCTTCTCTTTCAGAAATCTTTTCACAGCCTTTGGCTTCTTCGCTGGAAAACTTTTGTTCACCATTAAGCACCTTTTCAATCAGTGACCCAAAAAGAGGTAAGAAATGAGTCTTAATATTTAACTTTTATGATGATGAGAGTTGTGCATGAGCCAAGTGGCTTTCCTTTTTAACAAATTCGTTTTCACAACTATTCAGTAATATTTAACACATAACATTTGATCTGTGCTAATAGTTTTTGAGTGTTGGTTGTATACAAGAATTCGTAAATAAAGCTTTTGTTTCCTTGGGGTCTGCATAAGCATCCCCCAAGCTCCCTCTGTAGTTTTTCTGTATCTGTTATGTAAATTTATTTGTTTCAGGTGAATAAGTTTAAAGAAGAAACAGTATTGCTTCAGACTTTTTCTTTTAAACAAACTAGGTCTTAGAGCTTAAACCATTTGTCATGATTTGGCAATAAACAAGAATTCTAAAAGGGTAATAAAACTGTGTACTCTGAAAAGATACCAGTATTACATGCTTGGATTCAAACTACACAGACTATAATTAAGTAGTGAAATCAGGTATGTGAAATAACAAGATACAAATAATGAACTACAAAAGATAAAATAGAGTTTTGTCTTTAATTACCAGTGTTACAGGACCATGCTGTCTTCAGAACAAAGCCAAATTTACAAAATAAAATCAAAAATTGAAGAATCCTCTTACCTCTCTTTCATCTCCTTATTTTTTCAGTCACATATTGCTTATCTTGGTGCCCTTTTTCTACTGCACAAGTATCTTCATGTTGCTTCAGTATCCACCTGTGAAGCTACTGCTGGTGGTAACCAGGTGTATATTTTGAAGATGATTGCCTAATAACTTTTCAGCCCAGGTGTTTACAAGAGACTTTTACATAATAGAAAAAAAACTTGCTGTAGCAAACAAAAAACCCTTCGGTGTTTGTCAGAAAACCCAAACCTCTGATATTTCTCAGGAATGATAAATTATTTTTTGCATGGAGTGTTCTGGGGAACTGATATAATTAAAATATCTTTTTATTCTTTTAGACATCTCAAGTTCAGCTTCTAGAGATGGAACACCAACACTTAGCAGCAATAATTCCCCATTGTTTGTACGTATTTTTCATGTTTTTGTTCACATCAGTTCAAATGTTAACATCTTGGAGGCTTTACACAAATCTGAATTTTTACAGCTGAAGTTTCTGTTTTTAAAAAAATAGCACTTCTGCCATTAAAAGTGGGTTCTGGCTTGGAGAACACTTGTATGGGAACTCACAGGAACAGTAACAAAATATGTACAGAGGTTGTTTTATGTATGCAAATTTTGACTACTGTCACAACCATTTTCCCATTCTAAAGAAACTTACTGTAAAATGCTGTTGAATTGTAAAATCACCAATCTAAAATCCCTTGTGATCTGAGTACCAAATACTAGGCATCCTGAAGAACTGTCCTAGTATTGGAACAGAGCAGATGCCACCTTGTGTCTGAGGATCTGTCTGCTCTCTGTATTGCAGTCGTGCTGTGCATTTTCAGTCATGCTGCTGGCATTGATTGTGTGGGGAAGGAGGGATTGCATGAAGGATTGCATCCTTAGGAACCAGGAGGGAGTAATAATTAGCCTGACAAAGGCTGCTGTTCTGCCTGTACCTGGTTGGCTCTTGTTTTATGCTTAGATTGTGCCGTGTATGGGGCCTTTGTAAAATCTCCGTGTCCCTTCTCTGACCTGTGTTTGAAGTTCCTGTTATGGCTTTGAAGAAAAATTTCAGGAGATTAAATTTTAAGTGTAGATAAATAAATTCTATGTATCAAGTAAAATATGCTTTCTTTCAACAGATAAATGGTCCTAGTAGTTTGTTTGGGTCCGAAAATTACATGGGAATTGCAGGCCAAACTAGAAATGACTTTTCCAATGTTTTTAGCAGTACAACTGCTAGTATACCTGTATCTCCGGCACTGGCAGGAAGGAACCCACTGGAAGGCACACATGAGCTAAGACAGGCCTGCCAGTTATGTTTTGTCAAAAAAGGTAAGGCGCTATTGGACTTGATGGGATTGATTTTTTTTCTTTTTTTTTTTTTTTTTAAATTAAAAAGCATACATGTAAAATCTTTGTGTTCGTAATTTAACACTGTTGGCTTCTAAACCATGGTTATCCTGACTTGTTCTTTGCAGATTTAGCATGATCTTATGATTGGTGAAGTATTTCAACCACTATTTTATTTTCTTTCCTCTTGTCTTTATTTCTTGTCCTAATAGATTCTTGATTTCTAAACCCACCACGAACCACCACACGCTTTCCCTGTGTGTAAGGTCATTCACATTCTGTATCCACTTTCCTCCCAAACCCCAGGGTACTGTGAAGAATGACACCTTTGCTCAAGACTAAATAAAACTTGCAGTACTCTCTCTGATTGGCCATGGGGAATTGAACTGCAGTTCAAAGTACCTGGTAACCTTCACATCCCATCTGTTTTATTGTTCTTTCAAACTAATTCTAAATCATAATCATGAGGCTTCCAAACCTTAGTAATAATTAACTCCACTGTACTGACTTAAAGGAGCTTAACCATTATTGGTCATTAATATAACTAATCTTTTAGGCCTGAGCTGTTGCTGTTAAACAGAGCTATATTCTAAAGGCAATAGCTTTTATTAAAACTAATCTTAAAAATAAGCATTGTGTTAAAAGTTACAGGTATCATTGATATTGATATACTAATAAAGAATGGTATCAAGACCTTTAGGGGATGACTATTGTACCCTTAAAAACTTCTGTACTAGTTTAAATTTTTTTACTAGAAAAATCCATAAAGTGAAATTTGAAAAACCATAGAACATGTTCTGCTGAAGCTGGAGCTATAAAATACTGGTAAAAGTACTTAGCATCTTCCTAGCTTCACTTTTTGTGTCAATGCATCTACTTCCTCTGTTTCTTTCCATATCTATCAAAGCCTTTAGGTGTCTCCTGCTTTTACTGGCTTTTGAAATTACACTGTTCTATCATCTTCTTGTCCAGACAAAACTGGGTCATGGTCTTGTTTTTCAGTCTCACGAATAGCAAAATTCACTGAGCATTGCTCATCTTCAGATGCTCTTCCTGATGTCTTCATTTAGTACCATCCTAAAGACCAAGTTTGAAGCTAGGTGTATTTTTGTTTCCAAAATCACAGAGTTTTGGGATTGGCATTTATCTTTTTGGCAAATGTGAACTTCTTACCGAATGTGTTTTGTCTCTGAACATAGTACTTCTCCCAATAAAATAAGTGTTGAGGAGAGCCATTTACTGATTACTGGAATTCATCTGCATCGACTTACTATAGATAAGCAATTTAAGTTTTAAACTAGTGTTATTAGCGTGGATACTTTGGAATTTGAGAAAATGAAGCAATTCGCTGACCCAAAGTAACCTTAAGGTTGTAACACATCATCCCCCCCAAATATAAAATAACTTGTGGGTTTTTTCTTGCTGAGACTGCCTTTTGTAAGTATTTGGGTTTTTTTTTCTGTTCTGCTCAACATGTTGTTAATGACTTTCGGTTCTTCAGAGCTGCTGGTGCAAGTAGAAGTCTATACAGTGTGTTTGTGTCCTTTGCTTTTGGGCTTCTGTGCCAGTCTGTGTATGGACATGTTACTGTTTGATGCAATTTGTGCAAACACAAGGAATTTTCTGTGATTGTTTCAGGTCCTAAATTACTGGATTACGCTTACCACCCCAATTTAGAACATAAATGTAAGAAGGATATTTTAATTGGCAGAATAAAAAACTCTGAAGATAAATCATGGAAAAAAATACGCCCAAGACCAACAAAGACACAGTATGTGGGGCCATACCATATATGTAAAGGTACGTGTTACAGAGAGTAAAATGGAAATGCCTACACTCAGAGTAATACAGTTTAGCTTTTCCATAGTGAAGTATAGAAGGAATTTTAATTTATGCTCATGGGAAGTGGAGAAGGAAGTTCTGAGTTGTTTATAATTTCAGAGGCTGTAAGGAGAGCCATATTTTGGCCATTAATGTGATTATATAGAGAACATGCAGTGTACTTCTGTACTGTTCTGCATCAGGAATAATTTTGCTTTCGAGTGTTAGGTGATTAACTTAAAAACAGCAACGAAGAAGCATTTTTTTGTACTTTTGCAGTATGAGCCTGTACTTATGACATGAGCAAGATGACTCATGGATTAATGAGCAGCTTTATTTGAGCAGAGGGTATTCTGGGTTCTCAGCATCGTTGCCCTATTAGTGCAGGATAGTTGATGGAGGTATGCATTAGCTGTTTTGAGGAGTTCTACATTTTCAGCAAGTCATTCAGCATAAGGTTTTGCTTCTGTTAGATTGACCCATTTACAACAGATCTATGTAATTTCTTTATTAAAAGTATTTGAAACAGATATAGTGAAAGTTTTAAGATGAATTTCCAATAAAAGTTGTGTAAAAGCAGTGTCCTGTTCAATGCTGTCCTTTGAGATGTTGCTGCTGAGGAGGAATGCAGGTACCCAGGCCACTGCACGTTTGCCTATTGCCAAGAGGAGATCGATGTGTGGACGTTGGAGCGCAAAGGAGCCTTCAGTCGAGAAGCTCTTTTTGGAGGACCTGGAAAGATCAACTTAACTGTGTCCCAACTTCTTCAAGAATACCATGGATTA
This sequence comes from Oreocharis arfaki, assembly GCA_013398015.1. Taxonomy (NCBI): domain Eukaryota; kingdom Metazoa; phylum Chordata; class Aves; order Passeriformes; family Paramythiidae; genus Oreocharis; species Oreocharis arfaki. The sequence goes on along the minus strand of VZRR01004734.1, from coordinate 188,142 downwards.
TTTATGTTTCTTTGTGAGGTGCTGCTTTATTTCTCGTAACACAATAAAAATGGTGGTAGTTAATAAAACTATGTGGAAAGAAATGCTTTGGTTCATGCATGACTGTTTTGTAATTTTTGAAATGGATTTTCAGTAATAATTTGGCTGCCTTCAGATTAGAGACTAGATGAAGTATCTGTTAAAATCTTTGAGGTAAGGTATATTTTTTGTTGTCTAAAATACATGCTGTATAATTACTTGTTTTTATATTCCAGAAATGTTTTGATCACAAGCCCAGAATAATAAGCAAAAGGAACAAGGATAACTCATCTTCTTGTTCTCACCCTGCTATGCATGACTTTGAAGATAACAAGTATGTTTGAAATACCATCTCTAGAAGTTGCAATTTAAAAGCAAAGGCAGTTTTTAATACTGACTTTCATTTCTTACCTGTTGGTTAACTTCTCTTTCCTGCTGACTGTTATGCTTTGGCAGTATAGTCAAGACAGACTGAAAGAACAAGGGTTGACAAATGAAACTAAATTAAAGTGAGCTGTTTCTTTAACAATCATTCAAAATTAGTGGTGTCTGCCCTCGTCGTTGAATCTTATGGGGTTTGGTTTCAGGTTGTTAATAGCTTATCTACCTGCTGAGCTGTATTGATGTAAATAGATAGGTAATGTTAAATTAAAACAGGAATTCATAAGTTTGCTCTTTCTTTGATCTGTTTTGCTTGTTTTGCTGTAGTTTCAACTCGGGTTTACCTTAATTACAGTGTATGAAATAGACCATGGTCCTTATTAATTCAGTTGATAAAAAACCTGTTCGAGTAGTGTCTTTAATTATTCTTTGAAAGTTAATAAAGTTTCTATTGTTGTAATAGGATAAAATAAGTTTTGCAGAACTAAGAGACTTTTGTCTTGTATGATTTAAAAGTACATGGGAGCATTGGAATTGCTTTGTTTGTATTCCTTTTCCCTGTGTTGAGGAAGCACTGCTTCTACAAGAGCTAGGCTGTTACTGGTAATGCATCACCTCTTCCTTAAATGGTTCTCTATAAAGGAATAAGTACATGGGTTAGTAATTAGATCAGGATATATACTTGAAAGTGGACATGATCTGCTTTTCCTCTTGGAAACCAGTGATCCAGTTGCATTGAATTCAGCAATGCTTTGCAGAAGAGGGATTCTGGATTCCCAAGAGTACTGTTTAGTATGTTTACTCAGCCTAGAAACGGTGCTTAGATGTGACCTCCTTCTGGGAACTTTCCTGACTTTCTGATTAAAAAGTGATTCAAGGATATTTCAACAAGCTGTGGTGAGGGATGGTTATTTGAAAGAGTGTGTAAAACTGACTGTTTTCAAAACAGGTGCCTTGTCCACATTTTGCGAGAGACTATGGTGAAGTATTCCAAAATCCGCCCTTTCCAAGTTCGCTGTCAGCTTGATCTGTGCAGACACGAGGTGCATTATGGCTGCTTACGAGAGGATAAATGCTTTTATGCTCACAGTCTGGTAGAGCTTAAAGTCTGGATAATGCAAAAGGAATCAGGTACGTTTAGTAAAATGCTCACTTTACTCTTGATTGTATTGCCACTCCTTCCTTTTCTCCACTCCCTCTGAAATTAGCGACTTGGGATCGGTGCAGGAGGCAAGCAGGAGCAACCTGGTGCCTCTCAGCTTGCATTTTGGAGAGGTTTTCCATGGTACATAATACAGTGTAGCTTTTATAACTAGATTGGCATTTGAGCTCTTGTACATCATATTTAAATATTCGAAGATGCACTTCTGCAAGCAATCTGTAATTTAAAAAGCTTGTATGCTTTCCGTTGGGATGATACAGACAGTATTTCTGTTTTGGATGCTCTCATGATGTTCTTAAGAGTGTGTGTGTATGTATTTATGTGTGTATGGACGTAACAGGATATCTATGATGTAAATGTATATCATGTATAACACAAGTGTGTGAATGCTGACACAATATATGAAAAGGAAACCAGGTAAAAGCTTTGGGGCTTCAGTAGCATTCCAGTTTGAGAACGTCTGTAAGGCTGCAACAGTTGTAAGTACTCAAAGACTGTCTCCCTTCCTTTACAGGTATTTCACATGATACTATAGTTCAAGAATCAAAGAAATACTGGCAGAACGTGGAAGCTAGTGCACATGGATCACAGGTATTTTCATTTTTCCTTTCAACTAATTATGCAGTGACTCTGATGATAATACTTTTTTTTATGTGCATGTATAATGTAGATTATTTTAGAAATTACTTTTGTAATGATCTCCAAATAATCTCTTTCAGTATAGGCTTTATTCAGCTTGCTCACTTAGACTAAAATGCCTGCTTTGCAACTCCTTTTTTGCTTTGCTTGTTCTGTCCCGGGTGGAACATAAAATCTAAATATAAGTTCAAAGTCAGCTGCTCTAGGGCAATTAATTATCTTTTCAGTATGTAGCACTCTTACATGTTTAGTTTGTACATATTATCACAACTTCAGGGTACATACACCTAAATGAGAAATAAGTTCAGTAAAAAAATGCATTTGTTAAGAAATGTCTAGTTTGAAATGAGAAGCTGAGCTATTACAAGGCATGCAGTGTAATATCTGCTTCCCAGCGTGTGTTGAAACTTCTGCCATAGGGGGTAATTCATAATTATGTATGGATTTCTTTGCAGATACAAAATACCTTTTATTGTTGTTGTTATTTTTTTGGTTTAAGATTCTTGGCAACCAAATGAAATATGGATCGCTTAATTTGAAGATGAAGTTTGTTTGTGGGCAGTGCTGGAGAAATGGTCAAGTTAGTGAGCCAGACAGAAACAAAAAATACTGTAGTGCAAAAGCAAGACACCCGTAAGTAAGATCAAACAGTGGAAATTCTACTGTTCTGTCAGCCATTTAAAACCTCTTCTGGGGAACTGTTGCTTCTTAGGAAAGAGTCATACAAGGAATTAAAAAACACCAAACATACTGAAGTAGGACAGAGTCATCTCTTTGTAGTATGGTAATAATTGGTACTGAGAAACACTTCAGTGGCTACCGAAGTGTTTGTGTTTCGGTTTTGGAGGGTTGTTTTGTATTAACAGTTTTGGTCAAGTTTCAATAGAACTTCATTAAATCTTAAATATAAGGCGAAAGCTTTAAAAATAACCTTTCTGAGCTTTCCTGGTTCTGCTGCTGTGCAGAAATTGTGGCTTTTTTTAATAGTATTTTCTTTCATTGAGTGCTTGTGGTTTCCAGATGGAGCAAAGATCGCCGGGTGGTGCTGGTAATGTCTAATGAGCGTAAGAAGTGGATGACCATTCGTCCTCTCCCTGCAAAGAAACAAGTGCCTCTGCAGTTTGATGTATGTTAACCTAAAACTAACATTTTGGTTAAGAAAAGAGATAATAGTAACTGTAAAATACTAGTAATTGGGCTGGTTTCATCAGTTCTGCAGAAATTCCCATGGGAGTTGGTAGGAAAATGTTCATAGTGTTTCTACAACGTTCAGCCTTAGAAAAGCATTGATCTCATGTTACTAGTGAAGCCCTTATTTGTCAGTGGAAGTAAATATTTCTGAAATAATTTATATATATTTGTGGTCTGGTAGTGTGGTAGAAGGCAAAAAGCATTCATAGTGCTTGCTTCCAGCAGTTCCCTTTTTCTAACTATAATAAATGAGGTTTTCTGTAAGATAAACATTTTTATTTTCACATTATATAAATGTTTGACTGGGAGGGGAAACACTATCCAAGACTGAAAAAAATTAAAAATTCTGCTAGTATCCATTCTGCTTTATATTCCTAAGGATTTTTTTAAAAATTCATGTTCCAGTTGTGCAATCATATTGCTTCTGGCAAGAAATGTCAGTATGATGGAAACTGCTCATTTGCTCACAGTCCGGAGGAGAGAGAGATGTGGACCTATATGAAGGAGAACAGCAGTAAGTAGAAGAGTAAATCTAACATGTTGTAAATTTAACTGTTCTGCTTTTCGTACTTCAATTATTTTTTAATCTACTTTTATTATCTTCTGTAGTAAACCTTGCAGGTGCCCTTTTCTTTGAATTTAAATAAACCCAGACTGGGCATTCAATAACAGTATTAAATAAAAATAGTTGCATTGTGTATTTGTTGCTTGATGGGTTTTTTAACAATAAAGTACTTTGTACTGTATTTTTAGGTGTCTTAGAAATAATGTATTGATCCTTGCAGCAATATTAGTTGGTATTTGTATTACCATGTGCCCACACATGGATTCATGTAATTACATATGGGGAAAACTATTTGCAGAACAATCCCCCCCAATGTATTTACTGGGGATTGCCATTCACTTTCTGTTGTTGACTTTACTATCCCCATAGAGTTACTGGGGAGAAAGCACTGAAAATCTGAAGTAATAAATTACATAAATGATCGTGGTCTGCAAGAAAGCAAACTAAACCTACCGAAAACTGTAGCTCACATGAGATTAGTTCGTTGAAATTCAGGTATTGATATGCAGCAGCACAGTTGTTATCTGTGCTTTGGGTGCCCATTCAGAAAGCTGTAACCTCTTGCTGTCCCCTCGATAGGCACAGAGGGCTCTTGGTAAGTAGCCAGAGATGCCTGTTCCCCTCGGCTCTTAGTCTCTAAACTGTGTAACTGTCTACATTTGTTTCCTTTCTTTTTTCTTCTTGCAATAGGTGGGGACTGAATTATGCTCACAAACTCAGTCATTTATCTAGTGTTCTCAAACTCTTGCCTTAATTGCTAATTACTTATTTTAGCTTCTGCTCTCATTAGTTCAAGACTTGGAGCAGTTGTATGACATATGGCTAAAAACTCAAAAACCAGAAAAAGGAGATGATACAGCTGCTCAGGCAAACAAAGAAAATGGGAAGCAAATTCACATGCCAACTGACTATGCTGAAGTTACAGTAAGTAATCATAGGTATAATCCTAAATCCAAGCATGTGGGGGTTTGCTGGGCGCTTTTTTTTCCCCAGTCAGTAACTTAGGTTGTTTCCCTTATTTTCTTGGTGCTTCCTTAGACCAGAGATACCTGCACTAAATGTAACTGACACTGTATGTCAGTTCTTCTAAAGCCAGTGGAGATCATAAACTTTATGTGATTGTTTAAGTAACTATGTCTGTTCTGTCTGTAAATATTCTACAGGCCAACATAAAGAAAACATTCAGAATGTGTTAGGAGAAGTTCTGTGCTTACAGCTTTGAATTCTCAATGTTTTGTTTTCAAATTCCTTGTAAAACAGGTGGATTTTCATTGTTGGATGTGTGGGAAGAACTGTAATAGTGAGAAGCAATGGCAGGGTCACATTTCTTCTGAAAAGCATAAGGAGAAGGTTTTCCACACTGAGGATGATCAGAACTGCTGGCAGTATCGCTTTCCCACCGGATATTTTAGCATTTGTGATAGGTATGTCTTTTTTAAGATGGCAAAAATGCTGAAAAATAACAGTTCATAGTTAAAATAGTTAAGGCAGTTACTAGTTTTGAAAAAGTTTCTAGTATTTCTTGATTTGCCTACATCTTTCAACAAGAAATTAAGTAATTAACAGTATTTTAACATATTAGAACTTGGGGAGTGACAAGGTGCCTAATTTTGGACCCAAATTAATTGCCTGTGTGATGTTAATGAAGGGCTGCAAGTTCATTGCAGCTGTGTGAAGTAGATATTGTTGGTATTATCACAAGTTTACTTAGGCATCAGCATATTAATTAGAGCCCAAGAACAGTACCTAGCTGGACAGTGATACTGGAAAGTAGAAACGTTGTTAGCATCAAACCAAATTTGTTAAAATCAAGTATTTTTTACTAGAAATTATTTATGAACATGTGGAAGAGCAGTTCCAAGATCTGTTGGTTTTCTCCAGCACTGGTGGTACGTTTTGCTGCTCCATTTAATTCTTAAGTGCAGCCTGTTTTACCTGACTTCAATAGATTTCTTTTGTAAATCTGTTGAAAATTCCTGCCACTGTTGGAATCTTTATGGAAGGCTAAAAACTTTGGAATCAGCATTCTGGAGTTTAAGATTCAGTTTGCTGGTACAGATACCTTTGTTACTCAACTCCCAGTTAAAGACTTTGAGTGTCTTGGAGATCTTGAGCAATGGCATAGCAAAGAAAGCAAGTTATTTTTCATTTTCAGTCTTTGCATGGAAATTTACATGTCCCTTTACAAAATTTTTAAGTAGTATTCTAAATGTATTTGTTTTGAATGTAACAGACCTTGGATATGCAGCATAAAGCAACACAAACTTACAAATGTTAAGTTGTACTGAGTATTCTAACCTCAAATTTAGTTAACAAGGGTAATCAGTTTGTTGGATTTTTTAATAGTAGTTCCTTAGCTTAGTGAGTTAAATGATAAAGTATTCATTAACATGATGAACTTGAAGGTTTCAAGCATTAAGTGTTTCAGTCTAAGTAGCAACATGAAGAATAGAATAGCAAAGAGCCATCTTTTGTCCTTTGTAAGTATTTGACAGCTGGGAAAGAAAAGTACAAGCAAATGGTAAACAGAGTTAGTATCATCTTACTTTTCAAAGTACATACTCTTCCAGGTTTTTTTGTCCTTACTATGTAGTGTATTTGAAAAACATGACCTGAAGAAAATATAGAAATGGTAGTGATCATGGTAATTCTATGAAAACACTGTTTAAAATCTGTCTTAACAGATATATGGCTGGTACTTGCACTGAAGGAAACAACTGTAAATTTGCCCATGGAAATGCTGAACTCCGTGAGTGGGAAGAGCGAAGACAAGTTTTAAGAATGAAACTCAGCAAAGCAAGAAAAGATCACTTGATTGCTCCCAGTGATAATGACTTTGGAAAATATAGTTTTTTGTTTAAAGATTTAAACTAATACTGAGATGACACATACATGTTATCAGCTGGAAGCATAAACCAGAAAATTTGACAATAATCAAAAGCATGTGACAGAAAAGCTGCAGGTTTTCTGCTTTTATTGGCATACATTGTTCCTCCTGAACAGCAAAGTATGGTAGATTTAGGGGGATTGAGCAGACCTGTCTATGCTCTCATGAAACAGAGTGGTGATTAAAAAAATCTGAAGTATTATGTGCTTACTCACCTCCTGTTGGACAGAAAGTTAGGAAATAGAAGGGGGGAAGAGTGGTTATAATATCTAGGAAGCCCCCTAGTCTCAGACCTTCAGTTGAAAAACTTTAAGGTATCAAGGTATTGCAAAAGAGAGTGTTAGTGGGCTAAGAAAATGATGGATGAAAATTCTTCAGATCTTTTAATGGAGAGGATTTGTTTAAAACAAAGTTTGCTACTTATCTATATGTAGGTTGCTAAAAAGGATTTTCTTATTAAAGATTTTAAACAAAATAACCATTTAACTACAATATACGTTGAATGGGTATTTTTTCTCTATTTGTATGTTTCAATATAATTTACTGAAAAAGGATCTTGGGAGGAAAAAAAGTATTAATTTTTGAAAATGAAGTAGTTAAAATTCTGTTTCTTGGTCTTTGCTGTTTAAATGATGATTTTGAAAGATTACACTTGTATGTCAGTATTGTGTATTATTGTATGGACTAATGTTGCCTGTAATAAAGAGAACTTTACACAAAGCTGTTTTCTGCATGTAGCCTCTCAGGATTGAGATTTTGTAAAAACAATGATTTGCCAGTTAGCAAAAGCTTGAGCACCTGTAGCTAAGCATTTACTGAGTTGGTATTTGTGTCGCTAGCGGCTTGTTTGCAGTTTTCTGTATTGTCATTAGCTCATGGCATCACTAAAGTAACAGAAATGGCCAATAATTTGTGATGTAGACAAGCAGTTTGGAGCTACGTGGTGCTGGGACACGTTTTCAGCCTTGGACATAGACATGAACCAGTGCCTCAGCTGCATGGTGGATGGTGCTTCCCATTGCCTTTCCTGCAGAGCACAGGAAATGGAAAACAATTTGCGGGCTGAGGTGACTCCTGACTGCTGAGCCTTTGGGCTTTCCAGTCACTGGAGCTTCTGTTGTGTTTTGGCTTCTCTGCAGATCCTGCTTTCAGCTTTCTTTGTGTTTGCTTATTTCCTTTCTTTTCCCAAGCTGCTTTCAGCCATTCATTCAAAATAACTAAAACTTAAGTTTCTTCTTCCCTCCCTCCCTCTGCCCTCCCCGCCCCCGAGTATTTTTCTCTGTTCATAGCTGAACTTACATAATTAGAAGAGCTTTAACAATGACCTCAGTAGTTCGAATGTAGTCACTGGGCATACATTGTGTATGTAAAAAGTGTTGAACCAAAGTTTAAGGATACCCATACGTGACATGGCTGCTGTGTCCCTTTCACTTCACAAAAGCACAACAAATTTGAAACTAACACATTGTGTGCTTCAGTCATACCTTGGGGATCTTGAGAAGTGACTGCTCTTCCCAGGCTGGGCTGCAGTACACTGGAATACGAAATTAGCTTGGTGCTTGAAACGCCACCTGCTGCAGTGCTGATTTTTTACGTTGTTTGTAATAAAGTGAACGTGAGACAGAGTACTATGGACACTGTTATTTGTGTGACAAAACCTGATTGTATCGTGTGCCTTTCTGAATTGTTTTCTCAATTTTATGCTTTCATTGTTTAATGTAAGTGCTCTGTAAATCACTGAAATTAATTCTAGACAAAACTAAACATGACATACTTGTTCTGTAAGGCCGGTGTGAAATCTTTCCTGGCTGCGGGGTGGGGCTGTTGGGGAACAGCTGCCGCGGGGGGCTCGGGGATTATTCACCCGCTGATCCCGGCCACGGGAGTGGTAACGGGGCCGAGGCCGGGCGCAGGAGGCGAACACAACACCCCCCGTCCCGTTTTTCCCGTGCCGCGGACAGGACGTGGAGTGCCCGGCCGGCGGTGCGCCTGCTCGGGCGGGCGGACGTGGCGGCGGCGGGTTGGCGGGCGCAGGGGCTGCCCCGCCCGGCCCGGCTCGCCTCACGGGCGGGCGGTGGGAGACGTGTGCGAGCGGGAGCGGCCCGGGGCC
>VZRR01004734.1:142877-179026 GCA_013398015.1 Oreocharis arfaki | reverse complement strand
ATCCTCTGCGGCCGGGCCGCGTTGGGCACAGGCATCCCCGGGGTGGGGGACGGATCCTTCTCCCGGGCCCCACCACATGCGGTCCCCATGGCACCCGCTACTGGTCGCCTGTCGGGGGACGCCGTGTCCCCCTCAGCGGGGTGGCAGCGGGGCGGGCAGAGGCGATAAGAATGTGTCGGGGGGTGGAGGAGCGGACTGTTTTAAGAGATATCTGCCCCACCGGGGCTGGCGTGCTGCGGCGGCGGGTTCGCGGGGGCACCCGCTCCTGAGGGCAATATCAGGATAAGCAGGGCGGTGTCTGAGGATGGACCAGGCTCTGCTCCTTGAGGCCTAGCAGTGGGACAGGAGGCATCGGGCAGGAGCTGATGCCCAGGAAGTTCCACTTGAACACGAGAAAGAACTTCTTCACTGCGAATGACCGAGCCCTGGGATAGATTGGCCTGAGAGGCTGTGGAGTTCCCCTCACTGGAGATATTCCAGAACCGTCTGGGCACAATCATGTGCCATGTGCTCTGGGATGGCCCTGCTTGAGCAGGGAGGTGGGGCCGAAGGACCTACTGTGGTCCCTTCCAACGTGACCCGTTCTGTGGTCCCGTGACAGGCACGTTGTTGAGATGGAGCTGCTTTTGCTCATCTCCAGAGGTAACTGGGACCTCGCGCTGCCGCAGAAGGGCCGAGGGGGCTCTGGGTTGCAGCCCTGCCCTCAGCGCTCTCAGCGTCGGCGGGGGCCAGACGGGTCTCTTGTGGCTCGTGTGTTGATGTCGTCCGCCCACTTTGCCTGCACCTGCCTCGGACAGAAAGCTGTTTGGTGGTTTTCCTGCCGATCTCTGGTGGTGCTCCTCTTGGGAGCTGGAACTTCCTTCTTTGGAAAGGGCTCTCCAGTTCCTGTCTGCCGAGAGAGAGCTGGCGTACGTGGAACCTGGAGATGTTTGTACTGGAGGGGCGGGGAGCGGCGGCAATGAACGGTGGGCACAGGCTGCTCGGTTCTGGAGCCTAAACCAGGGTCTAAATCTTCTGGATGGGCTTTAGGTCAAGGTGACTGTTACATGCTCCGGGTCATGCTACATTAAGAACATCTACTGCACGCGGGGTTTAATTTTGAGATTAGGAGAAGGCTGCAAGGAACTGATTATGTCCCTGTTCCACAGCATCTGACAAATTTTTGTTCCATGAAACACTTGATTCGCAGGTAATTCTTCTGAAAAATGCAAAGGCTTTCTTTGCTTACCTGTCCACAAAAGGTGTACTATTTGAATCAGAGTGAATTTTAAGTCTATGAATGGGTGCCTCTGAGTAGCTGTGCCTCCATTCCAGGAGACTGTGTTTCTCAGTGACCAGATAATGTAGATGAAATTGTAAAGCTCTTGCCATATTTCAGAATGTATGGTGAAGGATTTCTGAACATAATCAGCTCCATGGTGTTACATTACCAAAAAACCAGTACTTTTTTTAATGCTTACAACGATGCTTCCGCTCTCCTCTATTTAAAACCTGCATATTCCTCTCATTTTACTGCTAGCTGTGTTTTAAAGCTCACAGACGGAATGTGATTGGAATGTGGTTCTCACCACACATTGGTGAGGAGTTTGATTAAAGGGGTTCAGCTTTTCAGATTGTAGTTAAATAGACAAACTAATACCAGATAGGTACTCCCTGTTTGGTTGCTGTCAGAAATATAGAAAATTCCGCTGTGAAAATGCCTCGTGCAATTTGGAGGATGGTTAATTGCACATGTTAACTATAAATACGGGACATAGTTTCTCACCGCGTGTCAGTATGATTTACTAGAAACACACAGCACCAGGTCATAGGTACTACCACTGCTCTTACAATATATGACTTTGGAGATCAATGGATAAAAAGTATGGAAAAGGAAAATTCCTTTACTACAGGGCAGTCCATTAGTGGGGTTTGAAGTATTGCGAGTTTATAGTGACTCAAGGAATAGCCAAATGAGACCTGACCCTGTCATGGGTTGTTATGGAAAGCCTGTGGTCTAGAACCTGAATTATTTCTGGCACTATGCAAATGTCTTTGGGACAACCTCACTCTCAGGACAGTGCAGTCAGTGGGGCTGGTCCTATAGGCACTTGCACGTGCTTCCCTTCCCTACCAGGGTGTTCTCATGGAAAGTTTAAGTTTTTATAAGCTCTGGCAGCACATAAATAACAGAATTGGTGTTTTAATAAACAGTTTGTGATTATTATGTTTGTGTAACAGTTTCTTATGTAATCCTCAGTTTATATGTGTGTAAATTTTAGGGGTTTTCTTAGGAAACCTGGTAATTAGTCAAGGTGTTCTGTTACATGTTTGGTATTGTAGAGGAAGACACTACTACTTAGCAAATCTCCTTAAGCTGCTGTTAGCTATTGATTTATTATGTCTTGGTTTTTAATAATTACTAGAGGTTTTTTTCATATTTGAAGGTAATCGTGTAGTTTCTGACTCACTTGTGTCACGGGACTTCTGATGTGTTCTACCCATTCTTGCAGTTTGGAGCCAATTCATTATCTAATTTTGAAGTCTTACACTGTAATTCTTGGGCCAATCATCCTCTTTCGGTTTAATTCAGTAGAGGAAGCAGAGGCTTTAAACATACTGAGGTTGTCTGTTTTCATTAAACTGGATAAAGAGGAGAAATTCTAGCTGATGTCTCTGGAGAAGCGTGCTTTCAGCAGCTGATCAGCCTGTGTGTGCCAGAGCTCACACTGGAGCTGTGTCCTGCCCAGCTGGCAGGCAGAAATCATAGGAAGAAGCTGGCAGTTTGGATAATCATGGGGTGCAGGAATGGCAGGGAACCAGAGGTGTTGGTTGTGAGGTGACTGAAGAACTGAAGGGTTCGGAAGGAGGCGCTGAGTTGGTGGCTGGGGGAGAAGGGAAGGAACACAGGTCCATAGAAGAAAGATTTTTGATCCATTATGTAAAATCATAATATTGTGAGTGGAGGAATTAATGAATTATAAACATGAGGAACCATTTTATATTTTCAAAATTCTGGATTTTGAAGCAATTTTCTCTTATATATGAATTAAGAATTTCCATAACTTATAGAAAATATACTGGGAGCAATTCTGAAATGTTAAGCTTTAAGTGAGTAGCCTGGAAGTGAGAGAAGAGCTTAAATACAGTTTTTTGCTGTATTATAAAGACAAAAGTACTTCTTAAAAACCAGAAAGATTGTAAAGTTTGAAAGTGTGGCACAGTTATTAGGAGGTTGCTTAATATATGAGTTTGACAGTGTTCAGGGCTCAATAATTCTATCACAGTTGCTAAGATTTTAACCTGAGAAGGATCAAATATCAGATAATAAGATATTTGTATTAGCTTTTTATTGCAACACTAAGTAAAGAAATGCCCAGTCTTTCCTGAAACTTCCAGTCCCATTATGAACCATGGCAAAATTGAGCATGACAGTGTTGTCCAGTTTTTCAGTCTGACTTACCTTAGTGTAAATACAGCTACTGGAAAATTTTAAAATTAAGAGAGTATGAAAAGAGTATGATCATTCACTTGCATTTAAGGGAGTTTATACCACAGTAACTTCTGAACACCTTGGAAGTGCCAAATTCTGGATTGTTTGATTGCTGATTCAATAGAAACGGTTTCCCGAGTAGTTGGTTTATGTTCTTTGTGTTACTTACTGGCCAATCTGATTTCTCTTAAAAAAACTTAATCTATCATAATCTCTTTAAATTTAGACTCTTTGTTGATACTGTCCTTACAGTGCCCTGAACAGTTTGCAGTCCTTGCTCTGATCAGTAAAATAAACTAGCATGGACTTACATATCATTTCCTAATACAATATAGAAGAACGGAAGTATAGAATACTGTAAAACAAAGCATAAGGCAGGATAATGGGCTCTGTTTATATAAACATCACATCACAAAACTTTATGACCAGTATCTCTTTTCTTATCAGGGTGCTGTTACCTAAAGTACAAGTGTTAAAAGTGGATGAGGCCAGGGAAGAAATCAAAAGAAATCACTCTTCCTGGTAATTTTATGCTCTACAGCAACCAACCATAAGAGTGTGAGCTAACGTACCCATAAACAGTGCATGGTATCTCAGTGTGACTTTCTAAAGCTTGTGAAGGGTGATCTTTGGATTTTTATAGTATTTTTTGAAACTAACTCAGATAACATAAATTGCATTAATTTCTGAAGTTTTGTCATTGCATGACTTCTGATAAGAATAAAACTTAGTGCTTTGGGCACGCTTTTTAAACTACTGCTGTACGGTCTCAATAACAACTCTTAATATTCTTCCTGCAGCCGAGCAAAAGACGTAACAATGCCAGCGAAGCTTCCAGTGAATTTTTTCTCCACAAGATCTCCAGTCATTGATCTTTTTCGGGGGCAGTTAGACTATGCAGAGCAGCTCCGTCAGGATTCAGAAATTGTGCTGTATTTCTTCTACGCGCCGTGGTGCGGGCAGTCCATTGCAGCAAGAGAAGAAATAGAACACGTGGCCAGCAGATTGTCAGACCAGGTAACTCCAGAGAAGATACCAATGACATGATAGCTTTTCAGTGTCCAAGGTGATGCTAATTTCTGTCTTCTCGTGGGAAACAGTAGGGCTTGAATACTCACATTTTAGGGTGATTCATCAGTCACCCTAATTTTAATTTAGCATACAGAGTGTTAGAATAAATGGAGACAGCCTGTGATTCCTGCTCAGTTGTCTGTTATTTCTGCTTCTGAATGGGGAAGTCTACAAGTTTCTTGTTGTGAAGTGTTTTTGGATTCTGCCTTCAGACAGAAATTCCATGGAATTTGCTTCCAGTTCTAGGATTCTTGGAGACACTGGTAATCATATAAAGATTGTACTTTATATACCCTAGAACTGCTTTCAAGCAGTTGAGTGCCTGTGAACACTTCACAGGTACAGCTGTCCTAAACCTCCACTTGTTGAGCTCCACTCTGCAGAAAAAAGTAATTAATATGGGTTATGGCTAAATTAATAAATCTGAAGGATTTAGGTTAAGAAGCATAAAAGCTAGAAAGAGCAGCGACCAAAAGGATTGCTGTTGCAAAACGACAAAAAGAATTTAAAAAAAAAGTCTATCTGTGACAGATATGGAATACTGAGTTGAAAAGGCCCTGAAAATGTCAGATGAAATGGATTGGAAAAGGTACATCAAGTACATCTTGGGTAAAATAGGTCACAGTAATGTACTTTGTTAGCTGTGAATTTTTACTTGCTTTGCAGGTGCTGTTTGTGGCTGTAAATTGCTGGTGGAACCAGGGGAAATGCCGGAAGCAGAAGCATTTCTTTTATTTTCCTGTGATACACTTGTACCATCGGAGGTAAGATTTCATGTGTACAGTCCAGGTTTTTTATTGTTGTTTTGGGAAACAGAGATATCTAATAAAGTGCTGCGTTTTGAAAATGTTATATTTCTGGCTTCAGTAAATAGTTTTTGAGTAGATTCTAGGTGAGTTCATCCTGTATGCCACTCAAGTGCCAGGTCAGTTAAATGACATATTGGGCAGTTCTTCATCCTTACGTAAATTTTGGTTTCCAAAATTCTGTGCATTTTCTGGAAGTTCTGCCTCCAGTGAAAAGAAGTCAGAGTTCCATATTAGTTTCAGATGTCTGCTTGCTCTGTAGATGGATTATAACAACTGTTCCTAATTTATGACAGCATTGAAGAATATACCTAAGGGTTGTTTAAGTTACTGGAATTTAAGTGCATATTTAAATTGCACTGCATACTGAAGACCTTGTTCTAATTTTGAACTTTGCACTCACTTTTTTATTTCCCAGAGGCTAAGATATCATTGTATAAAATTATATATAACTTCACTTTCATTTTTTACTATTTGTATGTATTGTCCTTTTTTCTCTTTGTGTGGAGCAGAAGGTAAGGAAACACAGTTTCTAACACTACATAAAAGCATTTATCCCTTGTATTTTACTTTTTATCTTGCTAGGTTTGAACTGCAGCTCTCTTTCATTACAGAGGCTGATTTTGTTTTTTGGGGGGAGTTTATGCATTGAGGAGGAACAGTCCTGGTGTTTGTTAGCTGAACTTGTAATAAAGAGACACTGGCATAATTCAAACTGTAATAAAAAACACTACAGTCCCACTTGGATATGCATTGACTTAAACTTACTGGATCTTGAAATGACAACGCAGTAGATGGATGCACTTGGTATCATCAGTAACATTAAACAGAGTTGTAACAAGATGAGGTGTAAATCCCTATTGATACTTCATAAGATCCTGAAGGGCAATGCATCCCTCATGCCTGAGATGCTAAACCTCACAGGTGGTGCCCTGGGCATGTGACATGTTGAGCAGTGCGTATTGCTGTGAAGACCGAGGTTTGTAATAAACCAGTGTGGGATGTAGGATGATCTAGTGGGCTCTAGGAGATCATTTTGAAGCACCTCAATGTAGGTATCTCAGTGTGAGTTGGGTGTTTTCCAGTGTGCCTGTATGTACAAGGTATATTAAAAGCGCATCACATTAAATCTTCAGTGGAAATGGACTAATTGTTTATGCTTTTTGTGTTTGATTTCATCTGGGCCAATGATGCTTTGTCCAGCCCAATGATAATTAGGAGGAGAACCTCTGGAAATCATAGCTGCAAGCCCCAGCCCACCTTAATGTTTTAGCACTGCCTAACGTGGTGTGAGCTGTTTTATCAGATGGCTGGGGGGGAACTGGAGCTTTGCTGAGTCTGTTCATCAGCAGTGCGACTGAATTTGTCCCTGCTTTGCTGATTGCTGCTTGTAAAAGCCAGCGTAAAAATATTGCACCTTTTCAGATTGATACTGTCTGAGACACTGAAAAAAGAAGGGCAAATAGTGACGTTTTTCAGATCTGTATTTTTAAGTCACACATGTTTGCCTTGGACGAAATGGAAAGATATGTATGTGGTCATGTAACTTACACTTGAGTTCTGCCGAGTTCTTTAGTGGGACTCAGAAGTGGTCTCCATCCCTCCGTGCTCACCAACACTCTGCTCCTTCCACAGATACTCTGGCGCTTCCCACTGGTAACACAACTCCCTAATCAGTTACAGAATCACTGGTAAAACACAGAGAGCAATTCCCTAGAGGCTGAGCATGATGTCTATGTAACTCCTATCTGCCACCCCCAGGAGGGACTCTATATTGTTAATTTAAGTCTTAATGTTTTATTATTTTTTTTGGTACTAGTTTTGGACCAATTGAATACAAAGGCCCTATGAGTGCTGTTTATATTGAAAAGTTTGTTCGCCGGGTGATGACACCACTGCTCTACATCTCGACTCGATCAAAATTACTAGATTTCCTCTCAAATTATGAGGTACTTGTCTCTCTTCTCTAGCTTTACCACTGTGGTTCAGAAAGAGTTTGACTTGTTTAAGGATTAAATTTGATCTGCTCCAAAGTACTAGTTTATTTTCGGGATCCTGAAATCATTTCCCTGTAAATTTGTTAAAATCATAAGAATATGAAATGAAAAATTCATAATGTTGGTTCCCTGTATAGTTACTATTATGATTTAGTGATGCTCTTAATTTACGTTACGTTAGTATGTAGAGACAACAATCAAAGTTGTTACCTCACCAAACTGTTACATAGAAACAAGAAAGAAGGGAGAGATCTTTTCACAAAAATCTTGCAGTCTAAGTTGGGACAGTGTGTGAGAAATAAATAATCATTACTTGATTTTAAAAGCAATAGTAAGCTTTTCTAGTAGGATAAGTCTGTTAAGTGAAAACAAATGTGAAACCAGTTGAAAGGGCTCCTAATCACTTTGTATGTGATAACTTGATGGTTTTAATCCACTGGAACATGATGTTTTGTTCATTTCGGTCTGTTGTGTTCAGGGCTGCCAAGATTGGTAACAATACTGGTGGATTAATAACTTCCAGTTAGACAAAATGTGCTTACAACAGAGCCATTTAAAGTCCCTTTATAACTGTTCATTCTTGTAGTGCACGGTGAGAAGTACTATAATCTTCCTAAAGCCCAAGCTCTTAGAGCAGTGTGGAAAACCTGACCAACAAATCAGTGCTGTGGCAGTGGGCACAACATGGGAGGGACCCTCCTGTGTCTTGGGCTGGAGCAGATCCCGTGTGAGCTGGTGCACGTTGCAGTGCCTGCTTCTGCTGCAGGATGGAGCATGAGCTGTGCTGTGCAGGGGCACCTGCTGTAGCATAGGGGACACACACTGGTAGTTCCCCTGGGGAGATGCTCTGCTGTTCATACCAGGAACTACTACTGGGTTTGTTTTTCCAGTGTTTTAAGCAGGTTTTCTGGTGTCACAGCAGCACTGTGAGTCAGGAGTAGTGAGTTGTGTCTTGTCTCTGGTGCTGATACTTTCTGTGATCACAAGAAATTCTGTTCTCCTTCAATTGCTTCAGTTTTGCTGTTCTAAAATTCTAAAACTTTTTTTTGCCTCTTACAGAGGTTTGAAGAAAGCCATGCTTGGTACTTGGTTTGTGTTATGTTATTTCTTGGTAGACTGCAGAAGGTTACTAGTGAGCAAATTATCATTAAGCTTAAATTTGCTTAACAGTAAGAGTTGCACTTCCATTGGAAAAAGACTAAGATAAAAGACAAATTGAGGGGGGAACAAAAAGTATTTTTAAAATACTGCTTAGCACTTGAACAGATATTTTTGTTTCTGTACAAAAGTTCAAACTTCCCCACTTCCTGTGCTTGAAATTCGGTGGCTCCAAGTGCTGAGTTGCTGTTTATGTTCAGCATTTGTTGGTTCTTTTTTTTCTGCAATGGCCCAAGAATAGAGGCTGTTCTGCTGTGTTGCCCCACAGTCGTTCATGCATGAAGTTCTGTCCCAGAGTATGGCTCCAGGTGCTCAGTGTCTTGCTTCTCTAAAGTTAAGCAAGAGGGGAAGGAGGGGCTACAAAAGTAACAGATACAGATAAGATGAAAGAAGCAGAATTGTTTATGAAGATGAATGCAGAGAAAAACATAGACACAAAGGAAAAGTAGTTTTAAATTAGAAATAAACAGGTTGTTTCGTCTCTTCAAACAGTCAGAAATGTGAACGTTTTACCATGTTTTCCATGCAAGCTGAGAAATTGATGCCTTTTCAGGAGAAGATACAATCCAAAGGTTAATCCTGTGTTGTAAGAAGTGAGGAAGTTTGGGGAATAGAGTAGATTATGGGAATTTGGGACATGTATGGCACAAAATAATAACTATTTTGAGACCCTTGGCTAGTGTCTTCCTTTGATTTTTGATCTTCTCTGTATAAAAAATACTATTTTTTTAGCAGCAGGGAAAGGACAGAAGACTGTCAAGGATTGCTGTTGGGCACTTTGGCTACTGTCTGCTGCTGGATCATGTTTGTGTGATTTTACTGGAAAGCTAATTAATTTCAAGCTGAAAATAATTTGAAAGATTTGTCATCATCAGTATCTAGTTTTCAGTACTGTGTTCTGATAGCAAATGGTTTCTGCAAACTAGAAGAAATACTGTTCAACAGAGTCCAGTTAAATGTAAGAACAAGAGGTGTTTGTTATTTGGTCTTTTTTGTTCGTTCCTCGACCTAATCACGACTATCGTGACATGCCGTGTTGCCCTCACTAGAGGGCGCTCACATCCTGTGAAAAAATATCTGGTCGAAGACTCAAAAGTTGAGATTCTGCGTTCTCTGATACTATTTAAGGTTGATTTCTTTGGGGTTGTGGAATGATACTAGTGCAAGACTAGAAATGGATAAGAATTAATTTTTGAGAGCAAGGGAAATACGCCATTTGGAAAGCAGTTAAAATCTTGGAACATTAAGGAAGATCTAAGTTAAATGAGGAGAAAGATGTGCAGTTCTTGCCATAACTCAAGGTTCCTCTGAGTACCTATAATCAGATTTCTTTTGTTTTCTTAACTGCCAAGATGTAACAGTTTCATTTGAATCCAAACTGGCATTTCGTTCCTCATCTGACTGACCCAGCTGCTGGAAATGGCCTCGGCCTCCTGAGGCACAGAGGAAGAAACAGGAAGCCAGTGTAGTTAGACAAAAAGCTTTGCTCATTTATGAAAATTAAATGTGCCCAGGGAACTCATAATTTTTCAGCTTCAGGAGAGGAGTTGGTCTCTCTGGGAGGTGGCTGGTGTGTCTCTTAACATGATGTCAGCTTTCTTCTGTGCTGTCTCTGTGTAGGAATGCTTCCTGAGCATCAGCCAGGATCTGGGATCTGACACAGAGATTCAGCTGGATCTTGTGTGGTGCCTATGTTAAATGATGGTGTGAAAATTTGCTGTCAGGTCTGGGTACACAATGATTTTAACATCATTGAAAAATGATGTTAAATGTAAATTTAATCTAGTACCAGTCAACAGTTTCTTTGCATTTCTATAGTACAGTTTTAGTGGTATGTAATATTGGTTCTTCTGTTCCCCAGAGAAGACACATTCCTTTCCTCTTGCTGTTTTCTTTCCCATGTTCACAGGTAAAATGAGGCAGGAATTCCCTGCCTGCACAAGTCTGAGAGTCTGAAAAGAATCATGTCCCTTACCTCAACGCAGTATAGACATAACATTTTTTTAAAATTACAGGTTGGAGTAGAAATAACTGGAACATCAAAAGCATTTATATTAGTTGTAAACTAATCAGTAGCTGTGGGATTTTTCCCATCTTCTGTTTCCATTATTTCACTTTTTTTGGCCTTTGAATTTCAGAGCTCTTTCATCACAGTTGTTTAATGCTGTGACTAATTTCTGCAACACCTCCAGTCAGCTGTAGTTTCAGTGATTCCCACCACCCTTTGCAAATTTTGTTCCTCACCCTTTTCTCCCTCTTCTGAAGTGCTTATAGAAATATTGAACTGCTTGAGTGTCAGTACACATCCTGCCTGGCTGTCTTTGGCTGCTGAAAACTGCTGAACTTCTAACTGTGGTTTTTTGTCTTTCCTACTAATCTGGAAAAGGGCCTCCCGTGTTATTCTTTATCACCTTAGTTTCTTCCAGAGTGGTTGGTAACTTCTTCTACACTTCAAGGAATTACAGCATGTTGCATGGAGTCATCTACATGCTTGCTTATTCCTTCCAAGAACTGTGATAGATCGGAGGTGTGGTTCAGTAATAAAACTGTGCTGGCTTTTCTCCAGTAGAAATTACTCAGCTGAAAATCTCTGTTCATTCTGAAAGTTTCCATCAACTTGCTGTTTTGTTATTGTTGAGATTCTTGATAAATCTGTTACTTGATTTAATTGCATGCCACATCACTTTCCATTCCTGTGGTGTAGAGGCCAAGCAAGAAATAGGCTCCGCTACAATTAATGATTTTGTATTTCCATATGAGTTTCATTAGGAGTTAACACTAAGAAGTCTTCCCTAATGACATCCTCAGTTTTGTTCCAAAGCCCTTCCTACAGAAACTTGGTTGGAGACAGGGACTGAAAATTGTTTCATGGAAAGAAAAGCTCCAGCAAGCTCCACTCTAGCAGTGCCCATGCTCCTAATGCTCTTAAGCACCCCTGTGTCACACGTCAGTATTTACTCCTCCAACTTTAGACAGCAGTAGGTCATTCCCTGTTCAGCTGATTACTCTTCACTGCCTGCATGAGGATGGGTATCCAGAACTGCACGTGGGTGGTTGGTGGAAGCAGTTGATAGTCAGTAACAAATTGGATGTAGATGTCCTCATAAACTGTTTGCAGGCAGGTGTTACTGAGTTTTGGAGGGTCTTACATGAAAGAAGGTGGGAGTTTTTGCTGTCAGGCTCTTCTTGGCCTACTTGTATTCCAAGCTAAGAACCTCTTGTTCACTTTGCGATACCTGTTCTGTGTGACTTGAACCTCACTTGTACAGAGCAAGAATTGTTGTTGGTTGCAATACCTGGAAGTGTTCAGTCTCATTAAAAACTTCATTCTAACAGACAGAAAAACTTCCGTGGTACTTTCATTGTACCCTTTCCTCATATGTATAATTGCAGCCTGTAACAGGGTGAAAATTTTAACTAGTCTGGGCTGGTCATTAAAAGGACATGAATTAACCAGATTACTGTTTAGGCATAGAGCGTTAGTAAATACCAGTATATGTAGTAGTGTAGTATATATTAGTATATAGCAGCATATATTCTCCCACTGCAGTTTTTTTTTAATTGAAAAAACACTTTCCAAAAATTATCTTTGGGAAACATTATTCACAATCTGGAAGTCTTAAGCTGCTGTTAGTGTACAGCAGAACTGGCAGTCTGAATCAGAATGTTGCCCTTTAAAAAACATTATAAATATTTCTGCATCTGACATCTGGCTTCTTGCCACATTTTACTGTCACTTTTGACTCTCATTTGCTGTTTGGTGTCCTAAATTCACTTGGTACAGGATTAGTATTCAAAGATGGTCCTAGGAAATGGGAAGCTAAAATTTTGATAATCCTGTCTCCTTATTTTGATTCAGTTGAATGCTTTAAAACTTTTTTAGAAGGGATTGTTTCTTTTTACTGTCTTAGTTTGGAACTAAGATGAAAAGCTGAACATTAATTGCTAATCTGCTTGTTGTTTAAAAAAGAACACTGAGTGCTATTATTTTGCTGTGTTTTTTCATTACTAATTTATTTATATTTTTATTTTCTTCTTGGTAATTATTATTGCAGAAATTTCACTAATTGCTTGTAACTCATTTTTATTATTGATAATTTTTTGGGGGTATCTCTTGAGGAATCTTTATGAACAAGGGGTTTATGCTTTGCATTCATCCATGAAAGAGAATTCCTGCCTAAACAGAGAAGTCATGAGCTGGAATGGGCAATATTGTTATTGGTGAACATCTTCAGATTCCTAATTAGTACTGAAATAAGTCAGTGTGTAAGGCTGATGTGAATAACTGAATATTAATAATAACAGGTAAAATGTATGTTCATGTCTTAAAAAGAAATTAAAAATTTTATATGTAGAACGCCAAAAAAAGCAGCCTCTGAAATAACAAATGAAAATCCTTTTGTGAGGATTTATTTTCCACACAAATGGGTGCCCAGTGAGTCTGGAATCTTCTGTTCCCCAGCAGTCCCTGGAGTGCTCTTGCTTTGTGTGTCAAATGCTTTCTGTATGCATTGGTGGAACTGAGAAACAAATAACACCAAATAACCAGATTCCATCACTTACTCTGTCCTGAAAGTTTATTAAGCCCATTTGAGTGATGTGTTAAAAATATAATTAGTAGTAATTTTGAATGGATTATATTCTGAAAAATTTAAAATCAAAGCTTAACTGAAATATTGGAACAAGGAAAGTCTAGACTGTGTACCACTCTGTTCCAAGTCAGCTTCTCCCAGATTCTCTCCTGAATTTAATGGGAAGTCATTCACCTGGAACAATCAGTAGGCCTATTGTGAGATGAATCTTTTGGATTTTGAATTGTCTGTCTGTCAATTTGAAGAGCTTTGTGGATATGCAGATGGGATATGGAGTTCTCAGGATTTTTGTGCAGTTGGTCTCTCACTGACTCTTGCAGGATATATTGAAAGGATTTACAGTGACTGTAGCTTAGAGATGGGATGATCACTTGTCTGAACAGTTCAGGTATTCGCACACAAAATGGGTGAATGTGTGAATTCATATGTAATTACTAATTATGTGCAATATAATTAAAGTGTTACTGCTTAGGCCCTTTGTACTCTGAAAAATTATATTTGATATTCCAGTTCTAAAAGAAATCTTTATGGTGCTTATGGTTCTTATCTTGGTGCTGGAGCCAGTTCAAAATGCAGTTGTAAAGCAAATATTAATTGTTTTTTGTGAACTTCAACATGGGAAACACACCATTAGAAACATAGGATCCATATAGCCCCTCTCTCTTACATAAGCTTTTGAGCTACAGCTTCATTCTCTGAATGAGAACTGATTTTGATTCAGTCTTTTAATATTAAAATTTTTATTGCAGCATAAAGTGACTGCTCTTCAGTAAACATTGCTGTCTTTTAAGAGTCTGTTGTGTTTTACTATAGTCCCTTATATTTATACTTGAAAGTAGCTTAAGTAACTCTAATTCTTACTGTTTCAGCCTGGAGTTGTGGGATTTTTTGAGTTCAATGCTTCACCTCAACCGCCTGGTTATTTAACGTTCTTCACATCAGCATTACATTCATTAAAGAAAGGTAAAAGCTCCATTTTCATAATTTAAGGCATCTGTGAATGAGTTATGTCTAAGTGCTTCAGTAGTTTTTTGCAATATTTAGTGTTTGTCTTGTGCAGCATGTTCAGTGTCAGAGGCATTGGGATGAACTTGGCTGTGTCAGCACTCGGTAGCTGAATTCAGTGATGCTGTCCTGGGTGGAGTTACAGAGCTGCTGCAAGGCAGCCTGAGCAGGGCTTTCTCCCCCTCTTGTTTTGCATTGATAATCTAAAATACAAAACCTCTTGTTTGTGTTTACACGAGCAAACTGTGTGATGATCAATACCTCCTTTTTGGGTCATGGATTTTGAATGGAAATTCCTCAAAGTTAAGATTAACATGTTTTATAAATATTCCTTGCTGTCAGCAAATGAAGGAGATTCATACCTTGAAATGAAGGAGATTTTACTGTGCCACTGATGCAATAAAGAGCCTGTTCTATGTTTTGTTCTGTGGTTTTCACGTTTATATGTCGGATTAGTTCTTTGCAGCATAAAGATAAGCAGTCTGTCTTTATGTGTACATATTTATAAATGTAGAATAAATGTTTATAAATAATACATATTTAATGTAAATGTTCATCACTTAAACGGTGTTCATGCCTTTCCCTTACGTGTATCATCTTGGCTTTTGAGATGCCATAAACCATTGCAAGGTGCACCTATGATACCAGATTCTGTATCTCATAAGCAAATTGGGGATTTGGACAATTCAAGTTAAATAGACAGGACTCTGTACCTGTGCAGGACTCTGTACCTGGAGTGCAGAAGAGGAACATGTTTGTCCTTCTTGCCATCTTTCTTCTGCCTTTCTTTTGCCTTTCTTCTGCCTTCAACTGCCATCACCAGTATTGGCAGTTGCTATTCACAGATTTCCATGCCTTTACTTCTGGTTTGAGGGTGGTATTCCAGGGCTTTCAGGAGAGTTCAGTGTGTGTAACTGTATTCAAAGATTGCACATCTGCCCTTTCAGATTACCTTGGGACGATACGCTTTGGAGTGGTCACGGATAAACGTGTGGCAGAGGAGATCTCCCTGGTGCATTCTGGCAGTGTGTATTTGCACAGACATGCCAACACATCTCTTGTGAGTATCACTGTGTGCTGTAGGGACTCTGATGTGGTACAGGGATGCTCAGGGATCAGAACTAGAAGACTACTTGAATGAGGATATGGACAAAGATTTTGCGGAGGGATAGTAGGAACAGTGAAAACTTGGATTTTGTCTTAAAGGTATAATGTGATGCTGTTTAGAAAAATCACACAAATTAAGTTAGTGAATTTATAATAACTCTTAATACATGTTACCTGTTTTTTGAAAAGCTGAGGCTGAAAATACTAACTTTCAGATTTACTCTTTGGCATAGAGACACTACCTACCCACACCGGCACCATGAGTGAAAACTCTGAGGATAGGTATTGTGATGTGTATTTTATTCAATTGAGACTAGGGAAAACAGGGATATTTTAGGTGACATAACATAAAATACATCAAATTACTTTTGTCTATGCAAATTATTTAAGATAAACTTGCTTTAATATATTAAAATTTATCCTAGAAGCTGTGAGCACTTTATATTACAGATTTCTTTTCTCTGCATTCAGGAATAAGAAAGACCGGTTTTAAATGCAGTCTTGATGTTTGGGTCTTAAAAGGCTTAATTTAAAATGAGTTACTGAGTAGTGGGAAAAATATTCTGTAAGTTAAAATATGTGATGATACCAGCTTAGAGCTCTTTCACTTACAAAGAAAATTTGTACTATTGAGAAAAGTCAAGATTTTAAAGATGCCGTAAAAGAAAGAGGAGCTTCCCTGGTAGAATCCTTTTTGCTTGTGGATGTTACTATAATCTGATGAGCATTTGGAAAGCTTTTCCAAAGGAAAAGGGCATATGAAATGCTGAGATCGCTGACATGCGTTACATTTAGAAACAGAGTTCTAGTCACTGCAGTAACAAAGCATGCCATACTGAAGAACTGCATTTGTTACTAAATCAAGTGAGGACAAAGAACTATTTTTTTTCCCCTTCAAGATCTATCCAAAAGACATCATGAACTTCACTGCTGAGAACATTTGCAAGTGGGCTCTGGAGAATCGGGAGATGCTCATACGTTGGCTGAGACCACATGGTGGGAAAAGCCTTCTTCTAAACAATGAGCTGAAGAAAGGACCCGCACTTCTCATATTTATACCTTACAATCCCTTAGCAGAAATTCATCCTCTTTTAGATGAAGTAAGTGAAATAAGTTTTTTTAACCTCGAAACCACTAAAACTTGATAGCTATAATCAGGTATCTGAGCTTAATTGTGACAGATACCTCATTTTATTTCACTATTCCAGGGATCCAGTTCTGTTTAAAACCACTTTCTCAAGCCATATTATCACAACTCTCTTACACTGGTTTGTGTCCCACACAATGTGTCTTTGTCTCACTCAACAGCTGTTTTGAACAAGCATCTAACTCTTCTTAACTTCCTCCTTTTTGTGGTGGGTGCTGTGTAAGAAGTGCAGATCTTCACCAGCTAGAACTGATGACTTGTGTGTTTTGTCCACCCCATTCTATTTCTCCTCTCCTGTCTTTCCAGAGGTGTAAAACCTGACAGTGTTGTTTGAAATACAGCCCAGTCAAACTACTCAGAGCCAATCTGATTTTTATATTCCGTGTGTTCCTTAGTCCCCCTCCAATTTTCTCTTCCTCTGAACTGCTTAGGACAGGAGTTTGTGGAGCTGTGCAGAAATGAGATAGGGAGACTAACTTGGTGAAAACTAGTTTTTTGTCCCTATGCTATTTTTCAGCTGGAACTCATCATCCCATTCAGTATAACACAAAGCTGCACATCCCAGTGGTGATCACGTAGCTCTAAGCACAGAGTGGAACAGGACAAGCATCTGTGAAAGACCAAAAGCAGGCCTGAGTTTGGTGACAGTGCTGACTGACTTACATGGCATCTGTGTCCTGGAATGTGTAGTTTACACAAGGAGGCCTAATTAATATTGCAGTGTCTGAAACAGTAAGGGAAAAATGAAAATAACTTATGATACAGTATTTAGCCAAACTAAATAGACACAACAAAAGCTACACTAGACAGCTAAAAAATAGGGTTGGGGAAATCTGTGCCTGGGAAAGAACTGCCATTACTCTTGTGGTAACCTGTCTTCTGTTTGGCATGCTTAATTCAGTTGTGCTTGTCACAAATAAAACATTCCAGTATCAGGTACCACTTATTTAGATCAAGTCAGTGCAATGTAAGATGGATGTTCCATTTCAAATTTCATTCTACTAAATAACAGTTGATCAAAATGTGAAGTGAGATAGAAAATATTCCAGTTGTCCTTGCATAGTTTCACTTTGACAGAGAGATATTATGCAACTTGTTTACCATGGAAAGAACTGTTTACTGCAGCCAGCCTGTGGGTTTCGTCAAGCAGTGAAACCACTTGACTGTAAGGCAGTTGCAGGGAACAGGGCTCTGAAGTTGAATGTTGTTGAAAGATCTCAGAGCAAATTTTTTTTTCTGATCACAGCTTACTGAAATGAGATTTCTTACTGCAGATCTGTTTTTGTGTTCATGGTATCTTCTCATGTTTCTCTAGGCAGTCAAAATCTCCAGGCTAGATCATAGTGTGAGGGGCCAAGTTTTTTTCAAGTATTCAAATAAGAATTTTCAGGATGAAGACTTCGAACAACTAATTCTAAAAGACTGTAACAAAGTGTTGCTGTAGATCACATGTTAATATTGATGGCCCTGTGACACAGCAGCCCTCCTGGATGTGACATTTCAACATCCCTCTGATAATTACAACAGTTTCTGTCAGTTGTAAGCAGTGTGTGTATGTTCTGTATTTTGTTAAATGTGTTAATAAGGATGATAGGAAACTTCCTCTTTCATTGTTCCTTCTTGCATGGTCTGTTACTTGTCTCCCAGAAAGGGAGTTCCTTTTATGGTCCATACATGTACCTCTTTCTCTACTTGTTTACCCTTCCTTATGAAAAGCAAAAAGGTGCCGTAGCATAGGAATGTTTGCATGGAGGGACAGGTTGTTTTTCTTCCTGTTTTCTTTCTTCTCCCAATAAGTTACTCTTTGCAGAGTACTCTTGAGTTTTACAGCTATGCCTGTGCTTGGGAGAATATAAATATTGCTTCAGCATTTTTAGTGATTGTGCAAAATCTGTGCACTACCTATGCCAGAAGAAATCTATGTTCCCTTTTCATATGGGAATGCTTTGATTTATTTTCTCCTCTTCTTGGAAAATGAGGGAAATTCAGGAACCTCTACTCACTAATACTTCATGTAGTGGGGTTTAACCATAAAATGTAGTGCTATTGCACTGTAGTAAATCTGATGCATAGAGGATCTTGCAATCAGTGGACCGAATAATATTTTAAAGTGACTTTGTTGTTTTCTGTATACGATGTTTATATGCTGAAATACCTGAAAATATAACTTTGTTGTCAAGTCAGAGCCCCCTGTAATTTTTTGTAAGGATGAAGATTAGTCAGCTTTGTGTTTCTGAATTCCATCTCTAATTGCATATAATGTTGTTAAACAGATAACTGCATTTGGGTGAACTGTGTAGAGTTAATCTTGATTTTTTTCTTCTCTCTCTTTTGTTCCCCCCCCATAGATTACCAAAGTGGCCTTGGAATACCACAAGTGTAATAAAAGCCAGGCAGCTGAGCCAGATCTTCAGCACTTAGGAGACTCTGATTCACCAGCTTTTGATTCCTCTGTAACAGATGCACATCTGAAGTTCTCCCAAACATTTCCCATAGCCAAGTACCCGTGCTGTAACACGGTGGTGCTTCCGCAGTGGCACTCCATCTCCAGAACTCACAATGTCTGTGAGCTCTGTGTTAACCAGACTCTTGGTGTCAAACCAAATAAAGTCCATGTGCCACACTGTAACTTTTTAGAGATAGAAGCAGCTTTGGACTCTTTCTACCTCCAGGAACATACCTTTTTTCAAGTAATATCGAATACCATAGAATGCAGCAATTTCTTAAGTTTCTATAGTCCCTTTAGCTATTACACTGCATGTTGCAGGACAGTAAACAGGCATTTTTTAAGTTTCATTAGTTCTGAGAAGACCATCTTTCAGACCCCCAAAGTAGCATTTTCTTCCCATGGGAAGAAAGATAACACTCAATTTTCTATTCCTCACATTGAGGATAGGAATTGTTTTATTCCTGACCTTAATATTAGTAGCATGAACATTACTGGTCTGAGCTGCAGGACCAACAAAACCTTGAATCTGTATCTACTGGATTCAAATCTTTTTTGGATATATGCAGAGAGACTAGGAGCATCAAAATCTACTCATCTTAAGGAGTTTGCTGCCATTGTTGACCTGAAGGAGGAAGTGCACTATGTCCTGGACCAGAATCAGTCACTTGTTGGACCTTCCCTGGGTACAGTATCCACTATACAAATGCTTGAATTCAGACAATTATGTTTCCAAGCAGGAGTGGAAAACTTACTGCCCTTTTGAAAAGTGAGACTATTTTGTGAAGTTAACATTGTGAATTGTAATTTATTCTGTTCCATTTAGTAGTTAACCAGGCATTTATGAATGATTCTGTTGGCTAGAACAGAATCATGTTCTAGGTGATGTAAGAATAAGTTTCTTATACCACAAGTAATTTGCTGTATAAGAAATCAACCTTAAAATGTGTGATTCTTGATTGCCTGATGCATTGGTGTAATTGTAAAATCTGAATTAATTTGCGTGTGGAAAAAAATTTCTATTCATCTAAAATATTTGATATTGCAGAAGACATTTGTATACTAATGGTGGTATTGATGTTTGCTCAGCTGTTCTTTGTACTAAAATATCACAGAATTTTGGGACATACTGACCACTTATCAGCAGAGACTTCCTCACCCTCTTGTCCTCTGAAACCAACTTAAATTGTTTTAAATTTAGTTTGAAAAGTGTGTCTGTTCTCAAGGTAGCAAGGAAGAGCTCTGAAGTGGTTGTGGCCAAATCTGCCAATTATTACTGTTTCCTGTCTGAATTGGAGGAGAATACAAAAAAAAAAAAAGAAAAAAATCAAAAGAACAGGAAAAAAAAACCACCCTGACCAAACAACCCAAGGATTGCAGTTCTGATTTATTTGCAAGTTCTTGAATAAGACAAAATATCCCTGACCATGTGCATTTGCCTGTCATGCTGATGTGCAAAACCGAGTCTACCTTCAGAAAATAGTACATTTCTTAATGTTAGCTATGGAAGTAAACATGGAAGTAAATTCAGGTATTAAAATTAATTGCTCAAGAACATGTATTGGTATAATTCTTTTAACACTAATTACATTTTTGCCATCAGTCTAAGTACAAAAGTATGCACAACATAGAACAAATAGCTGTGTTCTTATTAAGGATCATGTGCAGCCCTGTATCTTGTCTCTATCCCAACCCCTCAGGACAAGACTCTGGAAAAACAAACAAAAACCTCAGTGACCAGAAAAGGATACTTAGGAAATATTAAGATCAGAATGAGGACATAAAAATTTCCTTCCCCTTTGTGCTCCCAGTACTTTCTGTCTCAAACATTTTTTAGGTCACAGGATTTCCTGAGCACGATGAGGGTTTCTCTGCAGAGTAAGACTCAGTACATTTCTGTTCCATCATTTAAACTTCCAGAAAACTTTTGCTTCTACGCATTTTGTCAAGGAGTCTCTGATTTATGCTTGGATTTTGTGCTGTTTATTTAATTTTTTTAAAATTCCTTAAGATCTTAACTTTTAATATTTCATGATATCAAAACAGATTGGTGCTTAATACCTCAGATCTCACTCTTTACCGATGGTTTCTAGAAATTCAGGAATATGTCTGTTAATTAACCCCTTCCTTTCAGTTACTACTTAATCATGCATAGATATTCCAAATCTGGAGATCTAGAACGAATAAAAGCCTCTTTTGGCTTGTCGTGAGAATTTAAGGAAATGCTGAATAGTAAATAAAGAAATAAATGTACTGCTGTTTGCATTTCAAAGATAAACTTGATGATCTGGCGTTTTGTATGTCTGTACAAAAGTGCCAGTTTTACTTGGGCTTAGTTTTTGTGCTGGAAATACAAGCACAAGGTTGTTTCTATTTGATCAAACAATTAATTGCTTTTCATATTTTACTTTTGTCTTGATTGTTGAATACTCTTATTTTTTAATGCACAGAATAGTATTTCTCTGTCCAAGTTGAAAAGAAGTATATTGCCAATACCCTGCAGCAATTGAGAGAATGTAGTTCAGGCTCAGAGTAGTGTAGCTGAAGGTAGTTGAGGGCTTTGGAGCTTATTTTACATTTTTACCAGTGGCCAGCTACTTGTTAAATATCTTAAAATTAAGGAGAAAATAGAACAAAGAGAAAGGTGGTCACTGGCAGACAAAAGGGGGTTGGTCATATTGGCATGGTAATAGCAGATATTTAAAGGTCAAAAGAGAAGAATTGCAAAGAAAGTAATTAAAAATGGAAGAAAAAATGCAAATGAATGTGGAACTAAGTGGAGCCTTTCAAGATATAATGTAGAAGTTAACAAATGGAGACGTTAATATTTATGGCTTAGCAGGTGTGTGGTTAGGAGAATAGAACATTATTAATATAGCACATTGACACAAGAGTAAAGTCTGGTGTGGGAAGTGACAAGACTGTAATGAGCAGATTAAAAAAAAGAACAGTGAAACTTTATCCTGTTTTCACATCAGTTGTGGTTACTTAAGAGTTGATACCAAGCTGTTAAAAACTACTGACATGAAACCAGGTTTCAGTTTGTGTTTTCTCTGTACATTCTTCTGGATTCTAAAGCAAAAACTGCCAAAATCACCTCTGTAAAACTGAAATAACTTTGTTGTGTATCAATTTCATTTCAGAGAATTTCATTAAAAATTTCAGTGTTCTCTACAGTCCCTTGAAAAGGCATCTGGTTGATGACCCTTCAGTCCATTTTCAGGAACAGCATGTGGTCACTGAAGTGACTACAAACACCTTTCACGAGACCGTGTTCCTGAGTGCCAAGGTACACCTCGATACTCAGCAGCTTCCTTGCAGATAATGGCACAGATTTTAAGGAGGGGGTCTCAGTCTTGTTTAATATTGGTATGCTTTTCTTACTTGTGACATAAAACATGATGTTTTGTAAAAACTCAAAAGCTTTCCCATTGCATGCCATGAAAATAGATGTCATCCTGACTACAGTTAAATTACCTTGATTTTTTAAAATACATGATAGTAAGGATTAATATCCATTGTCGTTCAAGTCTGCAGTGAATGTGTGCATCTCCAGCTGGTTTCCAGCAGCCCCAGCCCCAACGTTGCTAGTTAGAGGCAGAAAGCAGAAGTCTGGACATAATTTTTTTTCCCCCCGTATGAAGTGTTCAGTCAGTGTTAGATATATAGGAATTTAAGATTGCAAAAGAATCTTGGGAAGTGTAGTAAAGTTTGGTGCATTTTCACTTAAAGGGAATGATCCTAAACTAAATAATCTTTTCATTTTGACTTAGTGGAAAGAGAACTCCCCAAGAATTTTTGTGTGTTACCTCAGTAGTCAGAGGGCAGCAGTGAAAAACTTCGCATAAAGTTCATTAATATTAGGAAAAAAATTTGCTTTCACATTTCAAGAGTTCCTTGAACTGATGTTCCTTGAGTGCTAGATGTTGTGAAAACTAGTCCTCCTTTCTGCAGATTTCCTCCAATAGATAATTAAACCCTTCTCCATTTCATTTTCTAGAATGTCTTGCTGCTCTATTACGCACAGTGGTGTGGATTCTGTGCTTCTCTTAATCACATCTTTATTCAACTTGCTCGGCTTTTGCCTCCTGACACTTTCACCGTGGCAAGGTAAAAAGATTCTAATTTCATCTTTCCAGAATAATGTAAGATCATTGAGGTCATCAGCCTAGAAAATAAATACTTTTTTTTCTGTCTACAGCCGTGCAATATAGATGTGAATGTCATCTGCTTCATTTCTCTTTGAATGCATGGTTTTGTTTTCCTTTGTATAAATTTGGTGGGTTTCAATCTCACTGCTGTAGTTACCCACTTTCATTAACATTCATTTTTAAACTGTGCAATTAACCTTGAAACTTCCTAATTTCAGAAAGTGAATCAATAACTTTCTGATGATTTGTAGCAAATAGTAATATGCTATTTGTAAATCTGTCTTTGTTAGCAACACCATTTTCATCACAAATCTAAAACAGCAACCTACATCCTACTAAAGAAAATTAACTCTATCCCAGCCAAAACCAGTTTACAGAAATATATCTATATATGCATGTGTATAATGTATATTTTCAATATGTATGTTAAAATACATTTTTATATGTAAAAAAGACACGGTTTTCTTTGGTGTTTCCAGGGTTTTTAATGTTTCAGTGCAACTGAAACATTCTTGTTCATGTATGTGATAATAATGCATAAATACTTAAAACATCTGCTCTGATTGCATCTTTATTTGATTCTGACTGAACTTACTCCAGGAGACAGCATGAGATGTAGAGAAAAAATAAATCAATTAAAAATCTGGATTTTCACCCCCTGTTTATAATTGTGGCTTTATTGCCACAGATGTGATGCTATTCCCAAGGCTACACCCATTCTCTTGCTTGACTTTGAAGTTCTCTCATTTGCTGCATTATTTTCACAGCAGCATTACTGATGTGATTGTCTGTTTAGTTCTATAATATTTTGTAATTAATAAGAATTTTATTTGTGAAAAGAAACCCTAAAATGCAGAAAAAACCAATAACAAACAGTTGAACCAATTGTTCCTTTCTACACAGAGCTTTAGGAAAAAAAGGTGCCTTTAAGAATGTGCTTGTCCTTGGAAGAAGCAAAGTAATTTACTCCCAAAACTGCTCAAGGGGACAATATTAAGAGAGATGTACTTGAGGAACAAATTAATGAATAGAAATAACTTGTCTTGTGTTTGGCATGTCTGTCTCAGAAGGAAGGTGTGTACACACTGCGGGCACTGTGTACGCAGTGAGCAACTGGGGTTTAATTGCTAGCTGAGAGCAGTTGCAATATTGAACATATTTTTCTTTTTTGTGGGAGAAAAAAACCACACAGATATTTCTTAAACTGACAGTCATCATCTTGAATATTGGTAATTAATTCTGCTGACTCATATGCACAATGTGTTTCTGGCATAACACATTTAGACTTACTTTCACAGATACTTAAATTTCCTTCTTCCCAGTCCCTAAAATGGCATTTTACAAGAAAATGCAGATTGTTTATCTGTCTGTTCTCTTCATCAGTGTGTCTTTTCCTCACAGAATTGATGTAACTCGAAATGACCTTCCCTGGGAATTCATGACAGACCGTCTCCCAA
This sequence comes from Oreocharis arfaki, assembly GCA_013398015.1. Lineage (NCBI taxonomy): Eukaryota > Metazoa > Chordata > Aves > Passeriformes > Paramythiidae > Oreocharis > Oreocharis arfaki. The sequence goes on along the minus strand of VZRR01004734.1, from coordinate 154,617 downwards.
CCATTTTATTTTTTCCTCATCAGAGGTAATGTAATTCTGTTCCCTGTGGATTTTTAACTTTCATTTTACTAAGCTGCAGTAATTATCTGGTTACTTGTCTTAGTAGAGAAAAAAGCCAAAGTGTAATTCATTTCCATATATGCATTCTTACTTCATACATATTCTAATTTAAAAAACCCACCAGCAAAACAAGAAAATAACCCAACCAACAGTCACAGATTTCCACCCTTCTCCCTCAAGGAGTCTTACCATCAGCAAATGGGAATTCAGGCTGCTGGTACTGGGCAGTTACCTACCACAAAATCTTTAAACCTGTTCCTTAAGTTTTGCCATTCATGTTTTAATCCAGTACAGAAGGAGAATATATCAGTTCTGAGTCACCCCAACTTCCAACTGATCATCTCCCTATTTCTTTTCATAGGTACTCATTTTGTTTTGCTCTCTGTAATGCTCTAGACAGTCTCTGGACTGTCTTAATAATCTTTAATAAGATTATTTTTGTAATGTTCCAACTGGTTTTATAAAGGTACCTTACCTCTAGTCATTGCTTTCACTCCTGCTTTTCCTTTCCAGTGTTTTTTTATATATTGCTGCATGTAGGTAATCAAGAAAATTAGCATCTGATAGTATTTTGTAGTATCTGTAGCACTACTAGAGTAGTCACATATTCATTTTGGATATAAAGGTGCCTCATATTAAGGCTTTTTATGCAGCTTCTTATCCATTTGCCTTATGCAACAATTTTTGCAAATTAACTCTGTTCTCAATTTCTTAGCACCACATGCTGTTAATATTTTGTTCTGCTATTTGTTTTAAATAGCCTTTTAGCTTCTTTGATACATGCTGTGGTTTTGATCAATAAAACTGGATGATGATGTAATAAAACATTACCACAGTATAATGAGTCAATTTTGATTTAGTGTAGACTATTTTTTGCCTAAATCATGTCATGATTCATTAATCTGGGATGGGAGCTGATTGTCAGCTGAGAAACTGCTGATGGTAATTACAAGAGTAACTTGGTCGATCACCAGCAGTCTGCAGAGGAGGAGAACTCATGGTGCTTACTCTGCCAGAAATAGCTTAATCTCGATGAGCAGGGGCCTCATCTGACTGAAGTTCTTGAATTATTGATAAAATATGGTATCTGTCTTCTACCTGAAGCACAGTTTTCAGGAAATGAAATGAAATGTTTTTATATCCCACATGCTTATGAGTTGGATTTCACAGAAGGCATTGTTGAGGGAAGTGTTAATTGGTAACTGAGGAACTCCCCTGTTGCAGATGCACGTTGTTAGTGATTCAGGACATAATGTCACACCCAAGGGGACACAAGAGTTATCTGTGGTGTGTGTCGTGCAGGAGCACCACGAGGCTTTGGCATTATCTGAATCTGACATTCTTGCTTTGCAATGATTTTTGTTGGGACTTACACTATGTCCTTTTTCTTACTTGTGTAATTAACCCATATCTGAATGTATGCTGCATACCATTACTCTAGGGATGAATTTGACAGCCAAAGGGAAGTAAACTAAGCTTTTCTTGTTTCGATGGCTGCCTCAGGAAAGAGAGAATATGCTGCTGGCTGGCAAAGCTGGAGCAGATCCCAAGTGATAAACTATTAGCTGGCTTCCCAGTTACACAGAGTGAAGTGGAAGTGGCTGTGCTGCAGGAGGGAGTGAACTTGTGTTATACTGGAACATGCTAAGTGAAAGGTTGAAGATGGAACTGGTTCAGAAGGAGAAGAGCAAGAGTTAGTTCCAGTCTAGTCCTTAGGGACAATTTAGCCTCGTATATGTGCACAGGGTCTGCAAAGGGCAGTAATTGCAACATTTGTCACAGCTGGAGCTGGTGTTTTTTAGTAGTTGGTAGTCCCGAGGAAGAAGTTTGGTACTTGGCTGTTCTTGGCCTCTCTTGCCAGGTTGTAACAGTTTATGGAGTTGCAGGAAGCCTGGGGCGTACCTGCTCCCTATGCTGGGCTTAGTCTTCACAGCTTCACAGGGGGAGAACACCAACAAAAACCAACAGAAAAACCTCGTTTGGTTTGCTTCCTTCATCACCTCTGACCTAAAGCAGTAAGAGGAACAAGTAAAGAGATTTTTTTTTTTTTTAACAGCAAAGGGCCTTAATTCTGACTAAGGTGACTTACTGTTTAAAAGCAAACTGCTCCCTTGCAGTGGCTTTCAGGATAAGAGACAGGTTCAAAATAGTCATTTCCCATCAGGTAGCTTTATGTATCTGGACTTAAATTCTAATAATATATGTAGACTTAGGAACATTTAAATGTCATCTTTCAACTTTAAAATACTAAGGGCAGTGTGCTCTGATCACACAGTGATGCTGCTGTATGTACTTCAAGCTCATAACCCATGATCATGATACTTCTTTAAGAGTGAAATCTGTTTTCTGAGATTTAACAGAATTTTTTCTTCAAATACCAGTAAGCAGAGATGCTTACAGCACCCAGACTGGAACACAGGGAAAAGTGTTCATCAATCTGTGTGCTCTGTCTTTATTACAGGAGTTTAGGTTTCTCTTAGCTGCTGTACTAACCATACTTGATAAAAAATAAAGATACCAAGTTGCAGTTGAACAGCAGCTGCTTAGATAAAATCATCATTGCTTAACCTTCCTGAGCATTTTACTATTAACTTATGTCTTTGTAGGAAGGATCAAAGTGTCAAGTTCCCTGAAGACTTCTCAGTTAACCTTCCTAATCTCCTGAAATTTATTTTACATCACTCAAGTCTTTCTTCATCAGAGCCCTGTACCAAAGAATGCCTACATAAAGAGTCAGTTCTACAGCAAGGACACATCTCACATTTAGAGAGAGAAATTCAGAAGTTAAGATCAGAAATCAGTGCCCTTCATCAGGTGCATGACCAGCTTGAAGCACAGCTTTCTGAAGCCAGGAGAGAGGAGCAGAGACTACAGCAGCAAAAACACACGCTGGAAAAGCAGCACAAGACTCTGCAGCTCCACAGTGAGCAGTTACAGGCCACATATGACCAAAAGAATCAAGAATTGTTGGAAATGGCTGAAAAGCTTCAAGAATTAGCTGATGCATCAGAAAACCTCCTTAAAGAGAATGCTTTACTGAGAATTCTGGTGGCATCAAAGGGAGGAAAGCTACGGAGCAAAGATGAAATTGAAGAACCCCTTCAATCTGAGCAAACACTTTCTGAAGATAATGATATATCACTTCCAACAGCTACTGGCGCTTCAGAGGAAAAAAGGATTGACAATATTGATACCATAGAGACAGAGCACAGTAGTGGAAATAGGACAGAATAATTGCTTACACAAAGTCAAATGATGCAGTATTGGGTAGGTATTTATGCAAATTTTATTGACATTCATTGTAAATAAAGACTTCTTCCCCCACATGATCTAGAAAAAGAAAAATCAAATGGAATATTTTTATATACTTGAACAACTTATTAGATACCCCCATCTAAAGAGAAGAGGAGAATGGAAAACACTTTCTGCACTTTACTATTGCACTAACTTGCAAACACCTATCCATTTAAATTAAAGATACTGGTTTGTAGGGGCATCAGTGTGAAGCACCTCTGACTAAGGACCAGTTAGTTTTCACTGGCTTTCTCTTACAGCTGCTAGAAGGGAAATTAGACCTTTGATTTATACTTTTCCATAATTACTGAAGTTTGCCCTTTACACTGCATTCTCTTTGCTGGATTTAAATAGATACTTCATCTGTGTAATCAGTAAACTTGAATGGACAAAGTCATCTTGCTACAATTGTTCTGTTCTAGAACTTCAGCACTTTGTATCACTTTTGTATACCGGTATTCTGACTGTCCTGGAAACCACAAGAGCCATGTGTGAACTGTTCTCTACTGAAAACTAAAGGAAGTTTTACTGAATTAATTATTTTTTCTTTGCTTTTGAAAGGTCTGGAATACAGCAATTGAAGTGTACAGGTCTGACTATACATGCAAGTCTCTTGAGAGTAGTATCTTAAAAAAGCATGTGTCAGGGTAAGAACATTTTCAGCTGTACCCCATATGTTGTGCTCAAGAGGCAACAGCAGGAGCGTTCTGCTACTTTTTTGCTACTGACAGCATTTATTTTGCTTCAAACTACAGCTTTCAATTTAAAAAAGGCAAATGTAGCACTAACAAAGCAATTCAACCTCGTAAGTGTTAAAGAAGGGGACAACTTTTGGTCTAGGCCATTCTTGTCTTGCATATAGTTAGAATTCTCAAGCAAGCGTGCTAGGCCTTAACTTATTCCATATGTACAGGTACAAGAAGCAAGTCTAATGCTTCCTCTGGAGCTCAATTAAGGCTAGGCAATTAAGTGTTTAAAAATACCAGTATGCCAAGGAGGCCATGTATAAAGTAATAGAAAACAGGCCAGTGACCTCTAAGCATGTGTGCCTACACAAAGAGTTTTAGAATATGTAAGCTGCCATTGGTTGCTCAGTATTGTTCCTTCTCCTCCCCTTTCTGGCTCCTCTCTTCCCCCCAAACCTTTGCAGTCCAGAACTTCCCATTTAACACCTTTTTACAGTTCCTATAGCTGAACTCCAGCACAGAGCAGGAAATGTATGTTATCTAGAAGGACTTGGCCATGGCTAGCTAAAAACTTCTACAAACTGACCAGCAATAACCCTTGCCCCTGTCAACAGTAGAAAAGACTGAAACTTCTCCTGTTGTAGTACAGTTCAATCAAAAGTTATATACAAGATACATTAACTGAATTGTAGAGTTGGCTGACTGTAGACTAAAATACCTTTTTATAACAGGCTGTTAACATACACCCTATCCACTAAGTATACAAACCAGGGTTCTGGGAAGAATTCATACTAGCTGCAGTTAAGGCAGTTTTGCTAAGTAACTACTACAGTTTCACCACACAGACCTGTGGAAGAGAAAAGCCTGCTCTACTGCCATTTCAAACACCTGGAAACCTTCTGGACTTTCCCTGAGGGTTCAGTATCCATCATTAGTTCCCATGTTGGAATCCATCAAAATGGCAGTTTCCTTGCAGTAGCTACATAGTAAACTCAGTTCTAGCAGCCAAAAGCTTAACCAACATAGCTGCAACTAAAGGAACTCTTCCTTTCTTGTAGCTCCTGTGTTTCCTCCCTCAGCATATGACTGAAGGCTTATCCCTTTTCAAGTGAAGTACTCTGCATCATTCCAATAAACCGTTCAAAGGAGGAGTTCTGACTTAATAGCTGCACACTCAATGTAGTAGCAGAAGCAAGCTTTAACTGCAGATTTGGTTTTGAAGGTCTGGAGACCCATCCATGGTTGTGGTTCAGGAGTCTCCTTGTGTATTATATACAGTTGCATCATATTCCCATATGCTACAGAACACAAAGCAAGAAGTTTCTGGCAGCCTATTTACAGTTCACAGTTGTAAAGTAGTTCACATTACAGTAGCAGATCCATCAAAATAGGCTCAGCTAAACATTCAAGTAACAAAGAACAGGAGTAGTCTCTTCACACCAGTGTATCCCTGTGCCCATTGCCGGCAATGGACGTTACGCCAGGTGAGTCAGCTCCTGCCATACAGGAATCAGGATACACAGTCGATGCAAAGTGCAACTTCTCAGTGCATGCAGTTGCAAACAAAGCTTAATTTAATTCTCATCAGGGTGTTTTCTGATGAGTGGTGTGCATGTGACCAGGTTCTTCACAGTATTGAGATGCTTCTGCTGGTTACACTTGTCATGAGCATAGTCCATGGGCACTGTTGCTCCGAGTTAGCTGTGTACTTCCGGGCCGTTCGGAGTTAGCTTTGCTTTCCTCTCCACACAGGGTCCTTTAGCAGAGTACTGCACCAGCAGAAAGGGCTCTTTGGTTTCTCCTTCGCCCACAATGCTTTCCTCATCCTCAGACTGGCTGATCTTCTGCAGCCGCAGGTAGCACCAGCAGCCCAGGATCAGGGCTCCCAGAGCCGCGATAGCAATCAGGATAACGATGACAGTCACCACTCCGGTGGTGGGGCTGTGATCCGTGATAGACATGGCCAGTAGTTCAGGCTGTACTCTTCTTTAAGGAGATTCTTCTGTCCTCACTATCAGTCCTGAAGCATCTTCAAACTCCTGCAGGGTTAAAAATAAATAATGAAGTTGTGCTGTTTTACCACTCTCAGCAAGATACCATGGCTGGTATCCCCCCACAGCATGTGAGCCTCTTGCACTCAGTGCTTTGTGCTGCTCAGTCATAGAATCACAGAACCATGTTTTGGCTCTGGACATGCTTGTTGAGATAGCACATCGTCAGCCCTACTAAGAGGTAGCAATTTTTACTAGGAGATGCCAGATGAGAAAGAAAGCTGTATGGAATTTACACAGTTTAGTATAGGGAGATTTAAGACTATTGATACAAATGCTGTGTCACAAGTGAGATCTCAAATCCATAACAAGGTAGCAATTCAGCTACCTTTAGTTTTCCTCAAGGAATCCTACAGAAAGAGTACATTTGAGTGTCTGGCCCTTTTAAAAATTTAATTTACAAACATCCTTGTTATATTCTAAGAATTGCAGGATTGGTAAGCTAATTGTGAAGGTAATTACAGTGCTAATGCATTACTGTAAGTCTGTCCTTAACAGTGGTCTCTTTACAAGGGCTGAGTACATGGTAGTTAATTGTTTGTTCATTGAGCTGATAAATGCACATCAAACATCTGTTGCTTTTTTCATAAAAAGCAGGTAGAGCTATACTTTAAACTAATGAAGCAGAATGGGAATATCATTATTTTAAGCTTCTGCTCCTCTTAGTGGCTTTAAAACCTTAAGAGAAAGGCAGCCTGTTAGGAGTACAGAGAAGTGTACTTTGGAATTGGAAGAGAGGCAACAGGAAGAGCTCCAAGACTTCTTTAGTTTGCTGTAGTTTGAGCAGGACAAGTATACATGTAATGTCTTTGCTACTTCCCCTTCCAAATTCACAAACCTATTTAAAAAGTCATGTGAGCCTTGTCTTCAGTTTCCCAAGTTACTGTCTACAAAGCTGATAGCTTCACTTTCCTTCCTTAAGCTAGGACATGAGAAAGTCATTCATTCATTACCTTTTCTTTCCTACTACCCTAGATCTTCAACAAAACACAAACTCTTGGAAGACTTTAGTAGAGATCAGAGCCAGTCCTACCCAAGAACATCTCTTACCTCTGTGCTACTGAAAAAATCAGGTTAGGGTTCAATACTGCCATTTCAGGTACAAAAGGTGCAGTCCCCAAAGGCTCTAAGGCAATCTCTAAGTGCACATCTGCCTTTCTCCTGACCGGTGCCCAATGACTGGCAGTGGGGTGACAGGAGTATCTTCTGGCTGCCAGTCTGTTGAGGGTCACATACACCTGTCCAGGAAAGGCTCTTCCTCACCATCACTGCTGCAGTCTCAGCTGCAAGTGCAGCAGTCAGTCTTTAACCAACCTTGAGCCAGGACCACCGGGTTCCAGTGAGTGTTACTGCACCAGAAGTCTCCCCCACATTTCAACAGGAGTCAAGGCAATTGCAGTGCAGGATCTTTACCAAGACAGCTCAAGCCAGAGACTAATTTGTTCCCTCATGTCTCATGGAATGACAGACCCATGTGTATCACCATTTCAGCAAGGACACCTGCACTACAGAGGAGTTCAGCATGTGTCATTCGAGTCCAGTGTCACATAACTTGCAGACGCTCTGGTTATGTTCCCAGCCCTGTAACTACAGCAGTCAATAGCTTGCAGTGTATCTGATACAACCCGCCAAGTTCTGCAGACCCAATTTTGCCTAAGTAGTAAAACCAAACCTGACCACACCACACACCCTCAGCAGGGCTGTGTGCCCACTGCAGCCAGAGAAGTGTGCGATTTGTCATAATCACCTTGGTTCTGCAATGCTTATTCACCACAGTGTGATCAGCTGAGGGTGATTAAGAGTGACTTTCATGTAGTTCATTTTCCTCAGGGCATGTCTGAACAGCAGCACTGTTTGATCCAGCCAAAACAGTCCAGCATCAGCATAAAAGATAGTTTACCTTGCTTCTCATGCAGGCACTGCACAGCCACATTGAGGCCTTTTCTGCAGCTTGCACCATTGCAAGCAGCAATGACAACCTACTCTACAGCAGTTTGGGGCAGCATATAGCCTTACCTTAAGCAGTTACTGTCACCTAGAAAATAATTTTTCACAGTGGAAACTATTGCAGATGCTGCCCCTCTGCCAGTCTGACTGAGTAGACAGCATCAACTATACAAAGTATGAAACTCTGCACATCACCAGCCTCTCTATCACCAGGATCTTCTGGGAATCTTGTTTCAGGATGCACGAGACTGATTTATGCTGACTAAACAATTTTGAGTCCAAATTCGATAACAACATAGCAACTAAAGATCCCTCTTGAAGATCTTTCTTGGCCAAATCCATGGGTTTTTAAAAATCCAAATGTTTTCTATTTGATTTAGAATTCAGAGAACTTCACTTCTCAGTGATAAAGTGTAGGCATCATTCCTTCAGGCATATCCTCTTCCCACTCAGGGACTGGAGAGCCAGCACCCTATATGAAGTCAGGTATTAAGCATCTGTACAGATTTACAGTGGCACAGACAATAGTGCATGACTGTAGCTGTAGATAGTTTGAAAGCTATAGTGTTGTTGCTAGCTCACACTGCTATTTTTTTGGCTTAAGGCTACAACTAGTTCAGACTCACTTTCCCCTTACAGCCTACCTGAGCAAAAAAATCCCCATGAGCACACCAGGCACAGCAGTGCCTTCATTTATCACTTTTACTGTAAGATATTAGAGGCTGTAAATTCCTGATCTTCAAAGGGATTGCCAGCACCATCCATATATATTTGGTGGCACTTGTAAAGCTATGTCCCTTCCCACCACACTTGCTATCAAATTAAGCATCTAAGCATAGTTACTCATTAGCGAGATTAGTGAGATCACTGGTGTGAACTGCAAATAGCCTATTTCAGTTCGTACAGCAATCAAGCAGCAAAAACATCAGCTAGAAACCATTTTTCCATAAGTAACTCGCTTTTTTTTTTTTTGCCTAATACCAGCTTCTACTCAGAAATTCATTTGTGACGTTTTATTATCCAATACAGAAGCTGTAACTAGAGGACAAACAGGCAGGTTAAACTGCAGAAGGCTGCTAGGGGACAAATGCAGTGCGAGACTGGAATTAGTTTCTAAACCAAGTTTTTCATTATTACAAGCATTATGCTGCTAAGTTCACTATTGTTGATGCCTGCAGGCATGTTTCATTACTACCATTCAAGCCAAAGCTATAGGAGGAGGCTTCAAAAGCAATCTACTATAGTTCACCCAAACATACTGAAGTCCTCATCAAGCGCTTATGTTCAAGGTTTAAGTATTAAGTCTTCGGGCTTTTTTTTTTGGGGGGGGGGGTCGCAGGGAGGGGAAGAGATGGGAGCTACTGTATTATAGTATTCCACCTAAAGTAAGTTAAATGGGGCACAGTAAAGGAAATGAGAATAAAACTACCAGAGTGGCCTTCAGCTTAAAATTTAAAAAAAAAAAAAGAATCAGTAAAAGCTGTTTAGTTAAAAAGCCTCCAACAACAGCTTGTAATCAACATGCTTCTAATTGTGAAAAATGCTTTCTTCTATTTCTGCTAGTAAAATCCCTTTCGAGGAATGCAGCATACTCATCACAATAGCATCCTTCTTGCCAATGGAAGACAAGGGGAGAAGCTACTGGGAAGATCAGTGCTGTACATTTACCACTGGCACACAAGCATGTACAGCACCCACGCTATGCAGCCACAGAAAGCAAGGCCTTTACAAGACAGGAGTGCTCAGGCTTCACTGCTTGCAGATAAAAGAAGTGGCATCACTGTTATTCTTCATTAACTCCAGTTAATACCACCTCTTTCTGATAATGGCAAGTTACCTTGCACAAGCTGGGGCTTGGCCAGAGGCTATTTTAGAAGCAGAGAGCTGTTAAGTAGAAGGCTTCAATGCAACTCTTTTCCCAACCCTTATAGTTCTGATGAGGAATAAGAGAACAGGGCTTTTCTGTGGCTAATTAGCTGTGGACAGTATTCCAAGAACTTAGCATTCAAGCAACTGTTAGAAACTCTAGAACGAAAGCCAATACCTAACAGCATTGGCTGGAACAGCAGTTAGTTCCCACATGAGGTGTAGTGGTACCTTAGACTTGATTAAGACTCACTTAAAGCTTTGCACCAAGCTAAACCACACAGAAGTTGGTAGTTTACAGAAGACAGCAAGATGGAGAGATGAGAGAGTAGCAGTCTGAGATGTTTTCCAGACATGACGACAGTTTCAAGAGCAGACAGACGTTCTCAGCAGCACAGCAAGTGGAGGTGGTTTATGCTGTAACTGCCTGTCAGGCAAGTCAGCCAGTTAATGCAGACCTGGAAACAGGCTTGTAGTGTTAAGACCATGTTTGGTTCAGAGGCAATTGCATGGCTTGCAAAACATCTGTCAGACTCCAGATTTTTATCTGTCAGTGTCACATCCACATGGAGCTCTAATGAAAAGTCTGTCCTGACATGATAAGAGTCACTTCTGACATTCCATTACCAGAAGTAACATGTTGTATAAATCCCCTGGCATGGCTTAATTCTTGATATATAAGAAAAATTGCTGAGATGCTAACATTAAGTTTGCTGATAAAAACAAGTTTTTTAATTTAGATTCAAGGTAGCTCTCCAAATGTGTAGTTTTGGGGGGTTTTTTTAATGACTTTGTCTAACAGCAGCTACACAACACCCGATGTTTCTGATAGTCAAACAGTTTTTATACACAGCTCAAATCTTCAGACAGTAAGTACTCCAGGAGTCAGTCACATACCTGCACCCAGCAGCTCTGGTTAGGAGTCCTCTACGCAGAGTTTCTGAGTCACCTTATTAGAAAGGCGAAGGTCACACTGGTTTTGGATCTTGTCTGGCAAGTCTTCCTTCTCACTCTTCCCCTGTGGAGAGGGATCACATTGATCTCTATCTGCTGTGCATCCTGAGTGCCTTTCACTTTTGGCTTTCCAGTTACATAATCATGTTTAACTACTGGCTTCTGGCATAAGCTGTCAGGGAAAGATCCCTCACTGTTTCACCTACCTGCTAATCAAGGCAAGAGTCTCACAAGTGGTTTCAAGTTCTCTATGGTTATTCAAAAGCAACACCTACTGACAAATGTAATGTCTACACCTGCATTTGTGTCAGCAAAAGGGAGAGCACGAGACGGCACGGTACACTGCAGATACTCTGAGGAAGGAACAAGATTCAGTTTGAACAACTTGCGTTACCAAAAACTCCCGGATTGTCATCATAAAGGTCGGTTTGGATATACCCTGCAGCACGTACGGAACTCGCATTGGGCGAGCAGGGACGAGCCTCTCAAGCCTAGAGGAGCCCGGCGCCCACTGCGAGCAGCCGCTGACGAGCCGTGTGGCATCGCCTTGTGACTGCAGCACGGCAGGGCGGCTGCAAACCGCCAGGAGACGGGGCCGAGTCCCCGGGCAGACGGCGAGGCGGCACGGGCCGCCCGGGCTGGGGGAGCCCCGACTCACCCACGGGGTCCACACGAGGCCTGCGGGGCACCCAGCACCTCTAGGAGCCCAGTAGGGCCGGGCGCGGACCCTCCCGCGGGCCGCCGCGGACACAAAGAGCGGGAAAGGGCGGCCCCAGCCCAGGGCGGAGGAACTCGGGGGGAACCCAAGCGGCCCCGACCCCAGCGCGGGTCCCTGCCGCTCTCACCGACCCCCGCCCCGGCTCACAGCACGGCGAGCCCACC
>VZRR01004734.1:36582-142768 GCA_013398015.1 Oreocharis arfaki | reverse complement strand
CCACCGGCCTCGCCGCGGCAGCTCCTCCCCCGCCCGCGCCGCCGCCTTATACCGGGGGCCGGGCGGCGCCGCGCGGCGCCAATCGGGGCCCGGGCAGCAACAGCTGACGGGCGGGGCCCTCTCGGCCCTTCCCTCCCTTTCCGTGACAGACGCGGTGGGCCCTGCCCCGCGAAGGGTGAGAATGGAATTACAGAACAGAGTCGAGAAGTCAGAGAATCATAGAGGCACGGAATCGTGGAATCATCAGGGTTGGAAGAGACCTTTAATACCGTCTAGTCGAACCGTCAACCCAGCACCACCACAATCAACCCTAAACCTCTAAAGCACATCACCCAGCGCCACATCCAGATGCCTCTGAAACACCACCAGGGATAGTACCGCCCCCACCTCCCGGGGCAACCTATTCCAGTGTCTGACTACCCGAACAGCCCCCGTCTCAGCTTAAAGCCATTTCCACTGGTCCCCTCACTGTGGGCACGGCAGGGGAGACCGGCCCCTAGCAGGTCACCAATCTCCTTTCAGCAGTTGTAGAGAGGGGTGAGGTCCCGCCGAAGCCTTCCTCGGGACTNGGGATAGTACCGCCCCCACCTCCCAGGGCAACCTATTCCAGTGTCTGACTACCCGAACAGCCCCCGTCTCAGCTTAAAGCCATTTCCACTGGTCCCCTCACTGTGGGCACGGCAGGGGAGACCGGCCCCTAGCACTCAACAATCTCCTTTCAAGCAGTTGTAGAGAGTGATGAGGTCCAGCCGAATCCTCCTCGGGACTAAACAAACCCAGCTGACTCAGGCACTTTCCATAGGACGTGTTTTCCAGACGTTGCTTGGCGGGTCTCGGCGGTGGCGGCCCGCGGAAGGTGAGGGTGAGCTTAAGGGCTCCCACGAAGGGCTGCGCTCCTTCCCCTGGCCGCCTCAGCCCTCTGCCCTCGGCCCCGCGCGGCGTCGAGGCGAAGGCGTGAGGGGCACAGCCGTCCCCGCCAGGAACTGAGGGTGTCAAACGTCGCTAACCCAGCCCCAGCACTGTCCTCTCCAACACCGCCGGGGTAAAACCCCTCAGACACCTCCGTGACTCCGCAAGAGGCGCCTTCTCGGTTCGCTGGGCAGCAACAGGACAAGGGCGCCGTTACCGGAGGCCACGCCTGAGCCGCCGCGGTGTTGATGGCACGGACGGCCCCGCCGGGCCCGGCCAGCCCTCCTTCCGTGGGCCCCGAGCAGACAGCGCCGGCCTCCCTGAGGCTGTCTGCCTCAAGCTTCCGGTAAGCTCTCGTTCCCAGTATACCCGTTATATTTGGTAATTCATGGTATGGTGTTGCAGTTAGGAAATTGCCCAGTGCGGGAGTTTGGCACCCTCTGGCTGAAGTTGGTCGTTACTGGAGTAAAAACGGGTATTGGGACTCCTTTGATGTGGTATAGTTACTGGTAACACAGATTTCAACTTGTTTGAGGTTCATCGGAAATCTGGCAAAATGAGTTTTGAGGGAATAGACTGTGACAGAAGATCAAGTTTGGAAGTCACCATGACTTATAGAAAAACTTGTTTTACAACACAGTTTCTCTCGTTGTGGTTTGACCCCAGTCAGCAACCAAGCTCTCCATCAGCACGATGGGAGAGAGAATCAGATGACTTTATTCTATTATTCACTTTTAATTATCAACCTCGCTTTCGAGGCAGATCCAAAACCTAGCCCTACAGTAGCTACTGTGGAGAAAACTCACTCTATTCTAACCAAAACCAGCACAACTGTAAAATTTTCTGTGGAGTAAAAGTAATTTTTCCTTCCATAAATGCAGTGTCCACCATAAGCATGCAATAAGGTGCATGGTCTCTTTCCATTCTCATTCAGTGGAAAGCTAAATATGGCCCAGTACCCACAAGGATGCTTCCTCCTCTGCTTGCTCTCTAAGCCATCAAGACACGAATAATCTTTTGCCTGGGAGCTGTACAGCCCCCCTTCACATATGGTGGTGTGTCAGGAGACCTTCCTAAGATGACAGGTAACTCTGGACTGCTCCCGAATCCTATCTAGCCAGTTTGCAGCATTAGCAGAGCGGCTGTTTCGTGGTGCACACTGCCCTAAGCACACCATCATGTAGTTTGTTTAATCAAAAATGTATGGTGGCATGGAATATCTGAGATACCACAGCCAGTTAAAAACATTTTTATAAAAGTCATTGTTTAATGTAAAATTAGTGGTTTAAGATTTGGATCTAATAACTGTAGTGCAACATCAGTTTCTACTGTCTTTATGCATCAACTGCCATAGAAGAGATGATAAAACGCTACTAAACATTAAAAGCTCAAAATCTTTTTTGAAAGATGTGGAAGAGCAAGCACAGACACCGGGTTACTTTCACTGTTGGTAACTAGTGGTCTGGATTGTCTGGCAAAGGAGTATTGGCCTTGGCAGTAACCTTCTGTCAGGTGAGCAGATGCAGAGGTAGCCTTTGGGCCAGTATTTAATAAGATGTCTAAATCTCATTTAGATCCTTGAATCTCTACAGAGATGCCTGTTTTACTTACATAACCGTGGATGGAGTCTCCACTGTATATAAGTGTCCCAATCCATTTCAGTAAGAAGGGTCATGCCCTTTTGTACAAAAATCATGAATGCAATTACGACAAAGCTGACTGGTAAAAGCCATCCAATAATAGCACAGTCTTAAGAGAAGAAGACCAGCAATCTCTTTTGGTATAATTTGAAAACTTTTTGCCTTTGAGAAAGTTTTAATAGTCATTTTGTATCTCATATTTAGTAAATGGCATAGAGAACAAAGCAGGTTCATTCACATCAGTTTCTCATCTTTGTAAATGGGCTGTTTGCTCTGTGCAGGCTTGGATGGGAAATTTCTTGTCTGCTATGGAGAAAGTACAGGGCTATTAATCCTTCAAAGTTGCTTAAAAGCTCGTCTTACTTTCCCACCTTCACCCATCCCCAGTTAACATTTAAGGCTTTTAGCAAGGGCAAGGGTCTCACGATCTCAGATCCACACATGGGGAGTAAAGAATCCACTGTATGCTTCACCAGGAGCTGCTGAAGCATACTTAGTTAAAGCCATTGAGTAATATGTTTTCAGCTGTGCTAAGGATGAAAAAATGTGAGTTTTCTCTCATTTATTTACTGTTGCTCCTTAGCTGTGCACAAGCAATGTACAACTGTGAACATGCAACATGCTAGTGCAGGAGATAGTTTTCTCTTCCTGGGAAAAGAATTACAAGTTTATCAGTAAGATTTCTTCCTCAGTGTTCAAAACTTACACAAACAGATTTGACAATTTTCTGAAATTATACTACCATTTAAAGCATACATTTCTGCTTTGATGTTTTCGTATCACAAGCACTCAGCAGTTTAAACCATTGTACATGCTATGGATTTCACTGGGAATTACACACAGAAGAATTCTGGGGTCAGTTGTAGTTGCCATTGTCACAGTCATCTGGCTCTCTGCTGGAGTTACTCTGACCCCAGTACAGTTCCCAGCAGTGTTGATTTTATGTGTTGCTAGTTACAGAGATTCTTTGGTTTCTCTTCAGAGACGAAACCGCTGTCAAAGAAATTAATGACCAGATTATGATTTTCCTGTATTTTGTTTTGTTAGAAATAAATTGTTTCCATTGTTGCAAATTCGCATCGCACACTCCTTGTCTGCTAATGTGGCTATTTTAAAAGTACTTATTTTTGGAGTTTCCTTCTGTCAGATCCTGTGCCCTGTAAGTATATTCTTTGTATATTCATTACCCTTACATTTTGAACAGTTACTGCCAATATTTTTTCCTTTAATTCAAGCCATGTGTTATGTTACTTCTGAGATGGTGGCTACTAAAATAAACCATGTGCTTCCTCCATTTCCACTTGCAAAGACAGTGAATATGCAGGAGATGCATATTACACCTATAATATCTATTCTCTTTGCTGTTTTTCTGTAGGACTCCTTGGTGCAAAATGTGTTCAGTAATCATTGTGCGCTCTACAAAGTTTATCAGGGAAAGAGACCCCACAGAACAGTTTTACAGGCCTGTAGGGGGATTGTTAAAGAGGACAAAACACTGCTGTCTCTATTTGAGGAGGTCTAAATGACAACTTGCACCTTGACTTACAGGTCACTGGAGAGCACATATAGAGAAAATGGGACCAAGCTGACCCTCTCCAGCAACTTGAGCAGGTTTTATCTTTTCTTATTTCACCTGAAAGAAATGCATGAGAAATTATTAATCCAGCTCTGTGCATGAAGAGAAATGAAAGTGTATGAAGAATTTGTACAGGTCAAAGTTTACTTTTTATAAGTTTTAGAAAACCTCAGGGTAATACTAAACCAAGATCTGCTTCCTCTACCAGGGCATGCTGTACATGCCCCCAAAGCTTTTCTTGCATTCTTCTGCTGTGGAACCCTACCAGCTCCCCTTAGCCTTCTGCTTAAGAAAGCATCTGTTGGGTTTTTCACCCAGCTATTTGTAATTATGGGTATGACTCATGAAGTGTAAAAGCATTTTTAAGATTAGTGTGAGAATAGACTCACTGTGCATCTGAATAGTAGAATCAATCCACTTCTGCATTCGTGCTAGGAATACCCACCATACCTATTTGAAACAAAACATTTAAAAGATAGTTTTTATATGACAGCATAACTGAATGATGCATTTTTAAATTTTGATTAGTGCTGTAGATGGTACTTCATGATGAGAGACTGTGAATCCAGGCCAGGGAAAATGGGCTGTTTTAAACCCATTTGAGCATAATCTTTAATTTAGGATTCTGAAGGCTGTGGCCCTTTTTTGGCATGGAACCTAAGTTGAGGCAAGAGGTGTTTCTGCTTGGATGCCTTGCCTTCTGCCCTGAAAGGACAGCTTTTATGTGTAACTCCAGAGATGATAAAAGGTGAAAACAGTGCTATACGTCATATTGACAGTGAAAAGTATAATCTTTATTTTCCTGCCACACTAGGAGATAGCTGCAGCTATCTCCTATTCACTTCTGCTGCTTCAAAATATGAAAAAATATTAATTTGCTGTGTTGAAACATCTTTGTCTCATGCTTTGGAGACTGTTTTTGTGCTGAAAACTGATGAGCAAGGTACAAAGCATTTTCTTTGTGCAGCAGCTATTTCTAAAGCTCTCTGCCAGAGTTGTGAGGCCTACTGAGAAAAGACATCTGATGAGAGTGCCACCATCTCAGGCTCACTCTGTGCATCTGGGTGCAGGCAGTTCCCCATCCTTATGGGTTATTACTTAGCATCCAACAGCCATTTTAAAACTTGTTATTTTAAACTTCACGCCAGACAGGTTTTAGCAAAATCAGATGTTGCTCTGTAATAAGACTGCAGGCCCGATCTGTAGCAGACAGGAGAGGTGGCAGTTTCCTAGTTGAAGGATCTGGCAGTGTGACAAACTTCACTTTGCAGGAACAATGTTAGCTTGGCACTACAGGTAACTCTGTTATGCTGAAAAATACATTCCTTGATATACATTTGGAAAGCACATTTGGTAGAGTGGTTCAGCATTTCCTTCAATTTAACTTTGCCATGAAGAGATTTACAATGAAGCTATTCCCTGTTGCAGGACTGGAAGCAGAGGCAAAAAGTTTTTATTTTCATTCCTTCTCTCATCTATGGATAAAACTCCACATATTTTATGTTCCTGTGTGTAGTAGAGTAGCCTTTTCCTACTCTGGAAGAACCTAGCATGCTCTTATTTCCTTCTGTCATCAGTAATGTGGCCCAGAATATGAAATACCTTTGGCAAAACAGTCTCTTTTGTTTTTTTTTTAGGACAAGCAGTCTGCAATCAGCTTCTCTCTGGATTCTTAGCAGGAAGCTGAAGGAGTGCAAAAATGGAAGATAAGCTTGATCTTAGCAACCTTCATAGCCTGCAGATATTCCAGAAGAGCAGGGACCAAAATATAAAAATTATCTTGAAAAACGACATTGCTAACCATTATGAGCGTGGTTGGGTTTTTTGTTTTCTTTTTTTTTAGAAGAAACATTTAATGAAAAATGGGGTGATTGAGCTACTTTCTGGAAGAGTTGGTCACATGAACTACTATAGAATAGTATGGAAATACACAAAGATAAAACACACTGCTCTCCTTTTACCAGATAGTATTAACATCATGCTGGGTTTATCAGCCTTGTAAAACCAGTGAATGTGACCACACCTCCCCACACCCCCTTCCACCCCACTGAAGAAATCAAAAGCATTTTTTTCTGGTTTTGCTTCTTACTCCTTTGGGACTAACTTCATCTTTAATTCCTTTCACTTTAAAGCTTGCAGATACTTACAGTATTTGTGAATTTCAGACTTTCCGTTCCTGCTTTTCACTGTAGATATTTCCAAGGGTATCTTCTGGAAGGACTTCTTTGTTATGTTCTCTTTATCCCACCCTTTCCAGAAGAGAAGCATGTATATAGGTTTGAAAAAGCATTCATCTGTTCAAATCAAGTAATTACAGTATTAACACAGCCAAAGTAGTTTGGCTGTAAATCTCTTCCATTTTCATTCTCTCTGCTTCATTTTCATTTATTGATTTATTTCTGAGGTTACACTTCTTCCAGTTCTCCAGACACCATAAGCTTGACAAGAAAAATTTTTAAAGTAATACCAGAATGTCTTTTAAAAAGCCAAGCAAAAAAACCCCACAAACCAAAACAAACAAAAAACCAAACCAACAAACAAATAAAAAACCCCCACCTCCCCAACCTACCTGTATACCTGCTTTTAGAAAACAAGTGAACCACAAACTCAAGCTGCAGTCACACTTTTTCACCTTTTCACTTACATATTGTAAGGAAGGCTCCAAATTTTCTTTTATTTTTATAAATTAGATCAAGAAGGAGAAAAGGAACAATGGAGTCACATTTTTAAGTGAATCCAGAAGGAGGGGGCAGTACAGGGAGAGCAGTACTGAGGAGATATTTGTCTCTGAGAGTCCACAGCCTCTAGACTATGGGCCCTTAGATTTCATTAAGTAACTTCTTTCTTCCAGGTATTAAAAAATCCAATTGTGAAGTCTTTAGTGTTTATGTATGGATCTTGTTAGACCTTGGCTGATTTGGAGGCATGGATGAGTAAGTGCTCCACTTGCTGTACACTGTAACTGAAGCTTTCTTTCTCAAGTTTACCATGTTAAGTGCATTTGATCAAATAAGCAGAAAGTGGCTTTGAACATCTACCGGATTTTTAGCCCTCTCCTTGTTTACTGCTTCCCCTATTTGAGCCGTATTTCCTGTCTGGTCTTCAAGACACGTATTGCATGTGTTAGCTGGGGAAACCCAAAGAAAATCTGTTTAGATTGCAAATTTGTGTGTTTACAGCACTTTTTTTTTACCTTTTCAGCATACAGAGTAGAATTTGGTCCATATGCTTCACAGCATACTTGAGCTACATTCACATGGAGGTAGACATTCAGATTGGAGTAAGATTGTTTTGAGACTGAGTAGTCAAATGTTTTGTAACTTCTTGACAGTCTTATTAGAATTTATCACCATAGTTCTGCTTTTTACAGCAAGTGCTTCCTGTAACAGTGTAAGATCAGTGACACAAATCAAAGTGTCCCCCAGTGCATAGTATTTACTGTGACAGATTGCATTGCAGTGGAACGTCTCTCCAGATGAAACCTCGTTTGAACCTTCCCTACTGAAGCAAAGAGAAAAAGAAATCCCTTGTTATCTCTACATTTGTGCCAATTTGCCTGACTTAGCCTTGAATTTTAGGAGCACTTCTGAAAACGAATCACAGTAAACAGTTCAAACTGGAAGTGTCAGCTCTTATGGAAACCAGAGAACACTACATGGCTGACCCAGAATGGAAATCTAATGAAACATTTGCTGCTGCACTTTAGGACTAACTGCTTGGTGTTAGGAGAGAAGCTAGGGGTGGTTTAGAGACAAAATGGGGGTTTGAGTGATGTAAGAAGGGAAGATGGAAATAATCTGGAACCCTAAACCCAAACTGACAAATCAATTCAGACAGTTTCGTCTAGTCTCTTGATAACTTTGGTCATAATTTGTTTTTCTGCAAGTTTCGTGGTGAATTTTGACTGGATGTTATTGTTTACTCCTCTGAGAGTAAACACAACCTGTGAAACCCAGGATAGGAATATTGCACCAGAGCAATCCGAACATTTAACATAGGCAAGTTGCAATACATGAAGGAGCTATTTTATCTACTAGCAGGGAAGACTATTACAGTTGTCTGATTGTGAGTAATTGTTTGAGTTGCAATTAAGATCTTCAGATTAATTTCCTGAATGCCAGCAATTACTCACTATACTACAAGCCAAGCCATCTGCTGTTCTGATGCTGTTTGTTTGTTCAAAGGCCTTCACTCTCCTTCAGATTCCTGCAACTTAATCTATGTGTAACTTTCCCCTCTTCCCTTTACTTCCATTGTTTCAAGTGTTAAGTAAAGATTTTTTTCCTCCTTATTAGGATTAGGTGTATTCTCCCTCTGAAAATCTGCAGCTGGACATAACTTGGGCTGATCCTGCTACTGTAGCTGCATTATGCTGTGTCAAATACTAAATGTCAGAGTATGTGCTTTTTGCTACATTTTAATTGTTGGTAGCAT
Organism: Oreocharis arfaki; assembly: GCA_013398015.1. NCBI lineage: Eukaryota > Metazoa > Chordata > Aves > Passeriformes > Paramythiidae > Oreocharis > Oreocharis arfaki. The sequence goes on along the minus strand of VZRR01004734.1, from coordinate 134,209 downwards.
TCTGTGACCAGTTTAGACAGGGATAGCAGAGATGAAGAGGGTGTGAAATGGAAGCTTGCAGTGGTAGAGGATGCCCTGGTCACTATGTGAGGATCACATCTCCTGAAGAAGGCCACAAAGCTGCAAGGACCACAGAGTTCAGGGTGTGAATCTAGGGAGAGTACTCCAGCTACCAACATATGCAAATCCTTAGGGAAGGGGGAGTTTGAAGACTCAGGAATTCAAGGTGTTAACTCTGCATGGTGAGCAGTGCACGAGAAGTCGGCATTGGTGTTTGACTATTTTGCAAGTAAAAGTTTACATCCTTGTTTCATCAGCTACGATGCTTATTTGAGCAGTGCCAACTCCCTCCAGGGAGGGCAGAGTTGTGAGTGACTGTGAACTGTGGAGGGATCAGACCAGCCTTTCCTCTAGTGACCTAGCTGTTTTGTTGACTCAGCTTTTAGAAAATTCTGTTTTTATAAATTTTTATCTTGAGAAATGTGTGTTGTGTATGTCAAAAGTTCAGTATAAATGTGATTTTTGTGGTGCTTTTGTTTGGAATAGCTCTAGTTTAGAAAATCCTTTATTGCAGAATTTGTGCAGTGGCAAAGCTGTTCCTATGGAACAGTTTACAGTAGCTGTCAGCATCAGATGTTTAGTAGGCACTACATTTGCCACCTAGCAACCACAGTAGGGTAATTGTGCTGCAAGTCATCCATGTGTGCAGCCCTGTCAGATAAAGGCACTCTGCTGCAGGACTACCCACCAGTCATTAGTCATTAATGACAAGATATCTTTCTTATAGTACAAAGTGCTCTAGAGATTCCCCAGGGTGAGTGCACAGGGCTTCAGAACAGCACTGCATTTTTCTGTAAAGGAAAACCTACGTGGTTTTCCTTATGGTGAGGTCTCCAGTCAGCAGTTATTCCCTGCAAGGCAACTTTTGTAGGAAATATTTGTGTGTTTTTCTTCCACTGCCTTTCAGAATTCCAAAGCTGGAAGTGCATATTCTTTGAAGCTTATATTAATTGCTGTAAGAAATCAGATTCCCTGTGCCATGTGGGAAAGTATATAATCCTTTAAATACAATGAAGACGTTCTTCTTTTTTCTGTCTATAGATGCTCTTACACCCCCTCTGAATACCTGCTCTCCATTTTAGAGACCTCTTTCTTTATTGAAGAGTCTTATTTCTTCTCGACTTCCCTGTGAAGCTTCTCTGCTATTACTCATTACTGCAGCTATACTAATGATGGATATTCTGGACAGCCTGGACTCTCCAGAGTTGGACACTGTAGCTGTTCCCATTTTGGCAGCTGGCCATGGCTCTGGCTGAGTGCTGGCAAGGACAACATGCTGTATTGGGGCTTGTGGGATATTGCAAACTGAGTAACAGGACTTACAGTGAATGCTGCTGCTGGGAGAGCAGTTACTTATGAACATGGCAATTCTCTTAATTCCTTTAGTCTTCTAAAGAGTCAAGGACTCTATGGTAAGAACATTAGCAGGAAAAACAGAGAGCAGGCAATCTGAAGGACAAGAAAAATGCTTAAAAAGCTAAAGGAGAATACAGAACACTGGGAGGCAGTGTCAGTATCACCCCAGAAACTTGTGGAGATTATCCCAAACCTGATAGCTCCTCTCCGTTTTACTTATTGAAGCACTGTATAGAAAGACTGTAGCTTCAAGTGGGATATAGGATATCAGACATGAAGTGATTCTGGGGATAGTCTTCTGGATTTTTTACAGAAAAATCAAGAAAATGTGTGGATATTCAAAGATGAATAGTATTACTAGGATGCAGTTTGGATCCGCTCACAGTTATAACTGAGAGCAGTTTAGCTTTATATAGTGTGTGGCTTCTCTTGGAACTTATTTGATACCAGATATCTGGATAGGGATGTGACCAGTGTTATTATTTGGATCTCATATTTCTATTTTATGTAGTAATAGTTACTTCTGTTTGCTGGAGTGTCAATGTGTAGCCAGAGTTCCTTTTCTTTGCTTTGATTCCCATCTCTGCAGAGCTGTCTGTTCCTGGCAGAAACACTTCTGTTCCAGTGTAGGCTGGTTGTGTTTCCTCAAACAAGTTGACTTCTTTCCTTGCATACAATTTTGTGTGTGGCAGAAGAGTGATAAAAGTGGAATCCTTGCCTGCACTGTTTTAAAATTAACCAGGGATTTTCAGAAGATTAACAGCAAGATTTCAAAAGCTTTTCGTTTGTTCCAGTAGAATCCCCGTTTCTATTGTATTAGATTACTATTGGCCATGTATGCAGTTTTAGAGATTTGAATTTTTTCTTCTACTTTCCTCCAGACCTATCCTTTCACTTAAGCAAACCCAAATCTACATTTGTATTCTAATTACATAATACGTAGCCTAATAAAAATAAACACCACCACCTGTCACTGTCTACACAGCAGCAGCCAGTGACAGAAACTGTGGCCCACATTCATATGTTAGCTAATTTACTGTACTGAAAAGGAAAATCCATGACTGGAAGTCATGAGAGGGTATTCCAGTGAAAATCACATTTAAAACTGGCTAGTACAAACCTGGTTTTTCTTTCTTTCTTTTTTTTCCCCACCTTTTTCCCTTTCCTTAACCAAAAACCTTGCTCTGACTTTGTGAGGCTAAGGTAATGGTGGCCATGCAAACAGTAGAAAGAATTCAAAGCTTGACTGAGCAGCAGTGGGTTTTTTACTCACAGTTTTGCACTGTCTAGGTCAGTGCTTGTAGCCCAGTTTTGTTCAGGTGGAGATGCTGTGACACAACGCTTCTTCAGATGGCAAGTGGGATGCTCTCTAAATCCCAACTGCCAAGTGAAACCTTGGAGCTATATTTAAGTAAAGGTACAAAAAAGGGGTTCCTTACCAGCATGGAAGAGTCAGCTTCAGACACTTAGCTGCACTTACTATGCAGCCAGCCATCCTACCCTGGTGTACACAGAAACTTTATACACATTTATCAAATGTTTAAATTAGCTTTTGTCTGGTGAAAATTAAGCTCTTTTGTAGGAGGAGGCTTGCTCCTACTCCGTTGCACTCTTTTCAGGGCAGACTAAACATATTTGTGTTCTAAATGGTTTTTTTCCTCTCTTTAATTTCCAAGTTCTAAAGGGACTTTGTCATGTCAATGCACCTAAGCCGTTTTCACTCTTTGTAGATACTACATTTGCCCCTCCTCCCAGTGCTTGCTTCGCCTCTCCCTTCCAATACGCAGCGAAGCGCCTATAAAAAAGAAGGGAAGGAGCTGTAATTAGGACAGCAAATTACTAGATACACTTAACAGCAGAATTAGAGATCAAGAACTTGGCACATTAAATCTGTCTTGGCTCAGCTTTTTTGGTTATTGCTGAATCAGCTTAGGGCACAGCTTTAAAATTGCATCAGCAACCTTATTATTATAAATGAGAAATTCTGTTAGGTTTTTCAATTGGTGTTCCCTCACAAAGACCCATCTCTTCTGGAAAATACCTTATACAACACCCCCATTTTCTGCTGTTGATGTGTTCTTTATGAACAGTTCTTTTGTGAGCTAAAGGAGTCACATGAACTGTACCAATGGCTGGAATCACAACTTTGCAAAGCAATGCTGGCAGAACTCTTCAAAAGCCCTTCAAATGCTCGTTTCTCCTCACAGCATGAAAGACTGGGCATGATGTGACCCCTGCAAATACAGATGATAAATGGGTTTTTTTACATAAAATAGCTTAACAGAAATTTCCAAATGCCACGTCCTGTAACAGCAAGCTTGCCTCTATCTTGAGCCAAGTGTTCAAGGTGTCCGAGCTTCTCTGTGAAAGGCTTTAGTGATTTGCTGCTGCAGGAACTTGAAATAACTCAGCTATTTCCATGTCTGCATCACCAGAGTCTGGAGTGGTGACACATGCAGAATGCAGTGCTGTGAGAGGAGAATATATCATACACAGGACTAAGTGCTGTGACTGGAATTCCCTTTGGGATCGACCACTACCGTGATCTGGGAACTGGGAGAGTTCCCCCACTTATCAGGTGTGTGTGATCTGTGGAAATCTGTTTTCAGAACAAACCATGTCTTCAACAGTGACAAGCCCTTGGCCATAATCATTAGGTGGCATTAAGCTACAGGATATGTGCACACTTTATGACCCTTCATGTACTTTCTGAGTCTCCTCTGGCTGGAGTGACTGTAACATCAGGCACTTTGTTTTGACAGTAGTGGGAGAAGCCTCCAATATCCATGTTAAAGGTTCTGGGTTGATTCCTGCTGACCTCTCTATAGGTGGGCATCTTATATATATATATAGATGATTCACTGTCTTTCAGCTTTGTTGGATGTTCTAGGTCTTAAATTTCTACCTACAAATAGGTTGCAGCAGCACAATTTATGGGGGCACAGTAACATCTCTTGAAGACACAGATTACCATAGTGCTTTCCCCCCCACTTTTTAAAAAATGTGCTAAACTTTCAGCAGTTTTGGCTAGTTGACAGCTTGGCTTTTCAACAAGTGTTTAAGAAAATGTTAGTCAAACTCTCATGTTCTAATGAATTGTTAATCTCTGTAGACTAGACAGAAAAAGATTACTACAGGATCTCTAAAATGATTTTTCTGGGGAATGGGATTGTAGCTCCATGATATTACTTGCTATAGGAAGTGTTTAAATGCATAATGAATCTCTTTGTATTTATATACCACGTGTTAGTTTATTCAGACTTTTGCTTTGCTAGGTAAAGCAAATCAGGTAATGACTTCTATTTGTGATTAAACATGGAAAGGGTCAAAAGCAATAACTTAAATACTGAGAAATGCATACATTTTTGTTTAGAATGAGACTGATGCCATGGTTGTCAGATGTATGAAGAGTGAATTAGAATTACATGGGAAGGAAGTCAGACTTTTTCACAGTTATAAATTAGACTTGCCAACTGCATAAATAATTCTTTGTGTGCATATTATTAATGGGTAGATAAACACTATTTTCTAGTGCTTCTATTAGATATGTCACATGCCAGCTAGGTTTCAAAAAAACCCCAAAAACAACCCCACAGCATTCTAACATAGACTTCAAAGACGGATTTACTAACTCAAGGCTCAGATTCAGGTAGTAGTGTAGAACCCTCAGTACAGTATTATTGCACACATTCATATGAGTGAAATGGCTTGTTTGTATAATTCTACAGACCCCAATCCTCTTCATTTTTGGAGCTCCTGAGCTCTCTTAGCTCCCCAGGCAGCCACTGAGATCTCTGTGTGCTCAAATATTCTAGAAATCCACCTCACTGCAATATAATTCTAAACCAGAAAACACCCCTGTTCTGCATGACATCAGTCACAAGATTTCAGTTATTTGGCCTCAAGTAGAAGAATACACACAAAATCCCAGCCATTGCCCCTTTTTACCTCTTGAAAGCAAATTATTTTTCTTCTCTGACACAGAATATAAAAATAATACTGAACTCTCTCATATGCTACTAAAAAGAGTGAGAGAGCAGATTAAATTTATGGAAAGTAATTGGCTCCATAGGAAATGCATGCCTTGATTCCTACAGCATGATAGGTCTGAATGCTTGCACAATCAGGAAAGCAAACACCAACAGATGCAGGAAAAAAAGTAAAAATCAAGATTAGTATTTTGTGGAGGGGAGGGAAATGCAACTTACTATTTCCTTTTCACCACAGTTCTTTAAACAAAACAGAAACACAAAGAAACTGTGAAATTTGTATATTTCTAAGATGTGCAATAAGATTCAGATTACTATCTGAATAGTGTCAGGTTACTAGCATGGGGAATGAACTTGTGTGCTGCTGTGCTTCACAGATACAGTAGACTGCTGACATCAAACAAAGAAACACAGTAAAAACATAGCATTTATGTGCTGGATGAAAAAGGATTAATTTATGACTCTGCAGCTTTGAATGTTCTGACTCTCTTTGAACTGTCAGTTTTCAAAATGCTTTCCAGAGCACCTCTTTTATTTATCCTCTCTGCCCTGAGCAGAGTGTGGAAGCGCTTTCCCTTTTCCCTGAAACGTGCATCTGATTGGAGATGTGAGGACCAAAGGGAAGTAAAACTGTTTTAAAGATTCTGTACCAGCCCAGGAAATGCCACAAGGCCACTTCAAACAGTTCTGCAACCTCTTCATCCTGACAAGCCAAAGAATAAAAGCCAACTCAGGAGCTTTAAATTCAAACTTTTCAGTCTATTCTTCTCTTCATGTAAATAATTGTTTCTTTTCACTTCTACCCAGTAGTCTGGATTTGCCTGCACAGCCAGTCCAAATTAAGTGTATAGTTTTTAAGCACCTTATTTTAAAATAACCTAGATAGTGGAACAATGCAGAGATACTATCTTACATGTGATGATAAGAAAATTATTTTTTCTCACCATTTGATACCTACATAACGAAAGGACAGATTTCAGAAAACTTGTAGTTTTTGGTCTTGGTTTAGATTGAATGTCTTTTCAGATGAGAGCAACAGAACAGGGCATTTTAAGGCGTCCTGAGTGACCTGTAAATGTAACAGACTGTCAGTGGGTTAAAGTCCTTGCCTGGCAGAAAGCTGAAGTTTGAAGCCTCGGTCCCTCCAGGCAGTGGGATGCAGTGTTGGCTGTCTCTGGAAACCCTTCTTCCCTTGCTCTTTGCCTTGAGCTCTGTGCACTCTTCACTGGGTGCATGGCAAGGGCTGGGAGCCAAGCATGTTACCAGTACAGTGCTGGCTGTCTCACCCTGTTCCTAACACACTGAAAGTCCTCTCTCTCCTGCCTTGGGGAATAATGGTCTGTTGCATGGGGATATTGGGCAGACTGCTTGATGGTTGGGAAAGAAAATGCTTTTGAAAATGTAGAGAACAATATTTCATTTGCTAAATTTTTCCTTTCCACATTTTTTGTCAGTTCCATCCTATTTGGTGTTACTATCTTTTTCATTCCTCTTTTCTATGTCTTGTTTTTTCCTCTCTATGCAACCAATACTGTTTCAATGACATCTTAAAGACTTCTGCTTTTCTTACTCACCTGTGAACTAATGTGTAATTGGGTTAAAATAAAATTTTTGCTATATTCATAAGTAATACCAGGAAAAGGAGACTGTACTTTGTGAGTCTGAAGTATATTTTTATAGGTAGGTGAGTTATAAAACCTCTAAAATAGGAGGCTATTAGAATAGAAATGCTGAGATAAATGTTACTGAAATGACCTGACTGCAAGGAACTGAACTTAAAGTTCTCTGAAAATGATGAGGAGTTTTAAGTATTGCCACAGTAACACAATACTGGTATTTTCATTTTAAATGTTAGAAGCTGAGTAACTGGATTTACTTGATTTTCTCTTGGCTGTTCTGTACTCAGTTCTGCTCAATCTCTTAACCCTACACTGCCTTCAATGACCCATGGCTGCCCTGAACAGCTGCTTACCTAAATGGGCACTAGGAAAAGGCTACACAGCATTCAATTCAGCACAAAAGCTGCTGCTTCCTAAATTAAAGTAACAGTTCTATTATCTATCAAGTGAAGAAATTCATTCAAGAACAGAAAAATTGCAATCTACCGGCTTCTCTAAGAGCATCCACCAACTTATTCTTGCATATTTCTGCAGCTAGTGCTCTTTGAGGTTGGCATGGCAGCCCTAACCATTGATCTCTGCAATTTGGCGCTAATCAAACTGATACCACTTTTTATCCCAAAGTTGTACAGAAGCTGATTGTATAGCTTCATAATTCCAAATTATGATTACAATAGGCTGTTTATTTTGAGGAAATACTAAGATCCTCATCTTTTACTCATATTAGCTGCTCTGGTAACTACATAGAGTAGTGGATGTAACTAGGTTAAAAATAGTAGTTGTCTCATGATGTTTCCAGGAGCCTTTAGGGTGTCTATTCTGTGTTGGATCAACACTGTGCAGCGAGCCAGACAATCTCCTGTGCCTGTGATTGTAGTGCAGTGTCTGATTCTGTGCTTGTGAGAAACTGCTCAAACAGACATTCAGTTCATGTCAAAGACATTCAGAATAGCAGGGGGATTTTCATACTCAGGCCCTTTTTGAAGAAGGGCCTAAAATATTGCTGCTGGCAGAAAGGGAGATATATTGACAATTCCTAAGCAAGGATTAGCATTCCTTTTCCTGTTTCTGTGAGTCAGCTTTAGTTGACTTGACCTTTTATTCTTTAGTATTTGCTTTCACATTTTCATTGATGTTGAGCCCTCAGTGGGAAGAGACAGTGATTAAATTCTTCCCAAGGCTCTGACATGGGATATGGCAATTGAAGGATGATAATTCAGTGAATGGCTGTGCAATTTAACCAGCCAAGGGGCAATGCAGATACATTGTGGCAGCACTGTATGATACCCTAGAATATCTCCACAATAAACAGAGCTGGTTTTTTTCAGTCCTTTACTGGTGATGCAGATATCCTGGTGGTTTTGATGGCTGTCAGATCTTATTTGCAGAAAAATTAACTATGCCAAAACTCACCATGGTAATGTAAGCTGCAATAGGCAGTGATGTGGGTGCAAAAGCAGCAACTATATTGACTGGCTGTTTTTAAAAACCACATTGTAGAATTTTAAGTAAATATTTGACAATATCCTACTGCAGAATTTTGTAAGAATCTATTCTGATCTTGATAAACATAAGGAAGGAAACAGCAGGCTGCAGAGGTGAACAGTGGAGTTTGGTGAACAGCTGAATATGAACAAACAGCAGATCAGCTCTAGGAGCACATAAATTGAGAGTATGACCAGAAAATAAGTAGGGGTAGATTAGGAAAGGTTTTGGAGAATGAAGGTAGGAGAATCAAAAAAGGATCTTTCAAGCAGGTTTTGACAGAATCATTTAAAAACTACCAGAGTAAAAAGTGTTGTTGAAGGAAGTCAGTAACATAAAGAGACTGAAACAACAGTTTTAATTATACCCCTGATATATTAGGGGAGAAACAAAAGTAAAGGAAAATTCAGTAAATAAAGTAGAATAAGTCCAGAATGTATTAAGATCACTGTGCATGGAGGAGTTTTATAGTACTGCTTACAAGGGGCCAGGAAAAGAAAGTGGGAGAAATGAAAACATTCGGAGCGAGGTGATTTCGGTGTCACGGATTTATCATGAGGAGCTGAACAGTGAGATAACTGCACATCAGTATAGCTTAGAGAAACTATGGAAGCTCCTGTAGCAACAAAATAATTGCTAGAAGCAATTTTAAATTAAATTGATTGCACAGAAAAAAAAAAATCAATGTGCAGAAGTCAGTCCAGAAGAAGGACTGAGCTGTGAGGGGAAAAAATCTACACCTTCCTCTAGACCTCATTAATCAATTTCATTCTTTGAGTTATACATGTAAAATATTATGCAGTTCCCTCTGGGGCTGTAGCAGTGCTTGCTGAAGGGAATAAAGGCAGCATCTGGGCTTGAATGCCCAAACACTTGTGGGGGTGTATGAGGGAGTATTGAGGAAAACTTGTTTACCAGCATTTCATCTCCCTTTCTATTACCTTTTTTTCCCCAGGAGGTAAGTCAGTGTAAGTTTGACCTTTCTTCTCAGTGGCTGGTTGCAGCCAGTGCACTGCAGGAGTTGGAGTGTCTTCATAATTTCCTGCTGCATAATACCTGGTGATCTCACTACTGTGTATCCAAAGCAATCTGATCAACATGTATCAAGATTAGCAGTTCTTAATGATGAACAAATAATGGCCAATACGAAAGCATTCACTGCCAACCACTATAATATTCTCTTTGAAGCCAGAAGAATTTCCTCAGGATTTAAATTCATTAACGACTTTTTTCTTTCTGCTGAGCCAACTGGATTCAGTTTGTCATGATCAAAGTTCCCTGGGTAAAAAGAGAATGAAAAATGAAGAGAAGCAAACAAACACTTTTTCTTTCCAGAAATCTGCTCTGTGTATCTAATTTGTTTAATGTATCCTTCAAAAATGCTTATAGACTTTTCTTATTTGCCTCTGTACACTTCTTACAGTGAAGGGTTTTTCTGTCCGTATCAAAATAACAGAAAATTTATTAAAAAAATAGGAAAGTCTTCAGGGGGAGCGGATTTATCCAAGGAAAGCAGCTGCTTTGCAATCTGTACATCATCATCAGAAAGGCAGAAATTTATTGTATGAACTTATGAGCAACGAAGTCTTGTCCAGAAAAATATACTGTGTCTCAGAGTATCTGAGTGTTATTTCTGGTCTGAGTCTTCTAGGAGTGTAGGATTTCTCTGGACACTTCCTCTATACTAAGGGAGGGTAATGAGAGGTTCTCTTAAATAATGCTATTTACTGCCTTGATTAGGTATTTGCTTTCTTTAATTTGGATCATAACAGACACTGTAGAAACTGCATGCTGGGATCAGACAGGGTGAAGCAATGAACACTTGACGTCCAAGTGTGTGGTTATGCAGGATGCTGGCTGCTGGCCCCAGTGAACTGAGGAAAGGGTTTGTGCAAAGACATTGCCAGGATCTCCCAAAGACACACAAAGAATACGAAATCACGTGGCATTAGCTCTACATTCCATGTGCTCTGCTAAGAAATTCTCAGCTCAAATTGCTCAGGTCAGTCCCTATGTGCAGCTGGAGTCAGGTTTTGAAAAGTCCATGGAAACTGATATTCCAAAGTGACCAGTGATTTGGGTACCTTTGTTTCCAGAACTGAATGTGACGTACTTAAAAGGAACTCATCTTCTAGCGTGGCATTCCTAGTCCCTGGTCACAAGCGTTTGGGGATTATGGTGTTGTCTCATCACCAATTCCTTGCTGAAGAGGTGCCAATGGGCCGGGACCATCTTGGATACATCTATGAACTCTGCTTCTGACAAGGGAGAGGGAACCCCAGGCAAGCTCCCTATGGCAGCCTGTGTGACCCACAAAGGTGTCGACACTACACCTGTATTTCAGAGGATGCTTTCCTGAGGATGTGTGTCATGAGATCCCGTGGGTCCATTGGGATCAGCCATCCCAGCTGAGTCCCCCCCTAAGTTCTCATGCACCCACAGCCTCCTTGCTGGCGAGGTGGTACAAGAACAGAAAAGATAGCTGCTCCTGGTGTAGTGTTGGAGAACATTGTGATCCTTCCTCGGGGCCTGAAATAAAAGTGAAAGTAGGTCACTTCTCTTCATTTGGATAGGTACTCGTTGGCACATTATCCAATTAAATTATTCTCTTATTAAATATTTCCAGAAATTGTGACCTAAATGGGTGTTGTTCATAGATAACTGGCAAAACCCCCTCCCTTTTGATGTATCCAAGAGATGTTTTAGCTTGACTCTCTTACAAGTGTGGCAAATGGTAAGGAAACCCCCTTCCCCTCTGCTGGAGGCATCGCTCTTGGCTCTTGTCCAACAGAGGCAGAACAGGTGTTCTGATTTTGCTCCTAACACAATCTCTATGTGACCATCCATGAATTTAGTTGAAATCAGGTTGTCCATCAGTGTTGCCCTTTCCTGGAGTTATTGTGAGGTGTTAGTGAACCAGTATGTTTATTTGCATTGAAATTAGAAATGTGCAAAACACTCTGTTAAAATATACTGAATGTTTATTTTTGAAGTTTCACAATGAAAGTATGAAGTATAGGTTTACTGGTTTTGTCTCATCAATCCATCAACACTAATAGATGCGTGAAATGTGAAAGGTGTATTCCTACTGCTTTACAGTAATTTCAGTGAACATGTGTCTGATGTTCCTTGTGTATGTTAAGAATATCTTGAAACTCAAATGCTGATTTCATACGTATCATGAGAAAACATGCTTTTATGACCACATAATGTAAAATGTGAATAATCTAAATTATTATAAGCTTCAAAACACTCTTATTCTTTAATGACCAGAAGAACCGAATAACTGTATTATCCTGATCAGCTCTTTATTATGATCCTGCCTACAGGAATTAAAACCCAGGGTGAATAGAGGAAAAATGTCATCCAAATAGATGTGAAGATAATAGTTCAGTCCTGAGTGCAGTAGATTTATATTTGTAAAATATTCTGCCTTATAATGCATCATTTCAGTTGTTTTTAAGCCAATTACATTTCAGTTTTTCAGACTATTTGGTGCAAGAAGGGAACTGGATTGGACTTGTAATCCAATAAATATTGAGCTGTGTTATTCTAATGTGCTTTCTGGTTGTGTTCCATCTACCCTACTCACAGATGGTAGGTCAAGCTGTACTGGCTCTACCAATGTAGATACTGTGTTCAATAGACCTTCATGCACTTGGCCAATGGAGGTGTTTTTAATTAAAATATATAATGATTCAAATAAAAGATAAACAAGTAAAATAAAATGCAGTTTTTAAACATAGTTCTGTAGTTCTGTTAGTTCTTTTGTCAAGAATCTATTTTAATTCCATCTTTTACATGGTAATGACTTTGCCTTTTTGAACAACATACATCAAAGATTAACTGCTCTTCCCTTTCTTCTCTGTTCTATATAATGTTTAATTCCAAATGTACTGAGAAGTCCAGAACAGAAAGAACTTGTATGAGATCTAAAATTCTGTAATATATATATAAAAATACAGAAAAAGAACTACTTGGTTCCTAATGCTTAGATCTACCTCTGCTGTCATATTATCCTTCAGTTGTAAAGATTTATTTTGCCTGGACCAGTTCCAAACTAAACCTTAATGCTGCAGTGTCAACAGATACTGATATTTTCAAATAAAAATGATTCATTTGTGTTTTTAGAGAGCATCTATCTCTAGGTTTAATATTGAAGTTTATAAATTTGGAAGGAAGACGGTCTCGTGATGAAAAGTTTCTAAAATGCTGTACTGGATCTGACAATTTATTTGCAGAGACAGCTTTTGGTCATTTAGGTCAGGTCAGAACTGTAAATACAATCTGCATTAATACAGCAAAAGAACAGATCTGAAATGTTATTAATCAGTCTGTGGATGAAGACAGTCATCACTGCCCTTAAACTTGATGGAGGGGAGGGAAGGGTGGAGAAAGGAGGGGGAAGGAACAACATGGAGTCTACTGCTGACATGTTGTCCATGTGACACAGGAAAAAGTCTGATTTTTCCATAAGATACCTGGAAAATTTGGACTTGGCCAGTGTAAAAGAATTAGCTTTCCTGTGAAGGGCATTGCTTGCCAAACTAACCTTAAAATATGCACCAAACCCAAAAGAAATTACTAAAAAATATAGGCGTGGAAGGAAAAAATATACAATTTAAAAAATATATCTACGGAACATTTTTAAGCCTGCTGTATGTCAGTTTCGCCTTTCAAGGACTAGGATAATACAGCTATTTTTATCCTCTTTCCTCTCCTCGTCCACTGCCTAAAATATCCCAGCCAGCAGAATGGATTAGCATTTTCTGCTCCACAGAACTTGATAAGAAAGCGTTTGGTCTGCAGAAGGTGCCGAGAACTTGGCTGGCCCTGCTTTGTACAGGAATCAGAAGTTTGGGACCAGAGGATTAGGCAGTAGAATCAATATATTTGTTCTATTTTTGCCATGGTACTAAGAAGTCTAGAGTCTTTTAAACCAAGGAGAAAGTTTGTGATATATTTTTGGTACTATCACTGGGTAGTTTGCTTTCTGTGGAAAGTAACATCAGCCCTGCACTTTGCTTTCAGTCAGTGCCTAAAGGGACAATATCTTCATCTGCTCCTTTCTATTTATGGCATGACTGAGGGCAGCCCTTTAAAACAACTTGCCAAATTGTTTCTAAAGGTCACGAAAAACCTGCTCAGCTTGGTGAAGTTTCATTTATAAGTTTCTAATTTTTTGAGATGTGGAAGGAAGATTAAAAATTGAGTCCACTGTATTATATCTTCAGCAAAAGATTTTTTTGGTCAATTTTCAACATTTTTTCCATTAAAAACATTTTTAAAGTATCTTTTCATTTAAATGAGGCCTTCATTCTTAGGTGGTGTGCATAGATCCATCATCATGTGTATTGCTTTTAAAAAGTTAACTTTTTAACACCTGTAATGGTGCTTCTGGAGCAAATGCTGCCCCAATAGACTTTGGAACTTGCCAAGGGATATCCAGGATGGACCTCTGCTTTGAATGCCTGTGGCAAACTGTGTGAAGTGTTTGGAGGCTGGTTTAGGATACATCAGTATGCCTGGAGTACAGATAAGTGCACAATGAGTTTAGAGAGCCTCATCTCCAGTCTAACTGTCCAAGATCAGAGTGAAGCCATCTTGAACTTCAGATTTCAGACAAAACTTTTAGAAATTATGAGTAGATATCAGAAGTGCTGGTGCATTATGATATCAACTTGTTTGACATTTGAAACATTTTTGCATCCAAACCATCATAGCCAGGTTATTGTTCATAAAGTATAAATATGAACCATCTTGAAATAGATATATTGATACAAATTTACTCCTCAGTTAATATGAACCACAACACATTTAATGCAAGACAGAAAAAGTAATTGGTAGTTCTTTATAGCTCCCAAGTGGCAGCTAATTTCAGCTAATGTAAAGCAGATAGTGATATCTCACAGATGGGTAAAGGATATGAAAGTATGCTTCCCCTTTTGAAGAGGATAACCCTCACACTCACAGCTGGAAATAACTAACTTTTTGGCATTGCTTTGCTTCGGTGAATAAACCTTTGCAGGAATGCAACAGATCAAATCACACTGAACAAACTCTAAATTAGACACTTTGTGCTACCACACTGAACATGTAATTACAAATAACAGCTCTGCTGCCGAGTGCTTGAATCTTCCTCAGATAAAGTGCGTGTGCACACATTGTGATGGGATAATTACATATAACATTGTACATGTCCACCTGCTCGAGGGATATTCTTCCATTTTCTGGCTCGGTTTCTCCTCCATCTCCACCAAAAACTAAGTTTACCTTTGGTACGAACATGTTATGCAGCATCTGTATACAGCCAATGCCACTTTGGCCATCTTGTACTGTGTAGAATATATTTCACTGGTTTTGTTTAATCCACAACTCTGTGGAGAAAAATGTAAAGCCAGAAAAAAAATAGCATTTGCCTTCGAATAAAATTCTAATGCTTCCTTTGTATATCGAAAACTGCGTTTCAGACTGGGTAAAACAATTGTCTTACTTTCTTCCTGAATGTCTTGAACTGATTGCAACAGTTTTTAATTTAAAGTGTAATTGCTTTTCCTCATCTTTTTTAATGTCCTTCTTCCACTCCTAGAGAGAGATTTTCTGTACTCAACAAGCCTTAAAACAACTATTGCCAAAATCTGATTGTTGAAGATAAACAGTAAATGGCAGCATGTGTAGCTGCAGTCTGCAGTGCCCTGTGAGCCCAGGCTGGTGTGTTTGTGCTGCACTCACAGACTGCCTGAGGCAGGAGCAGAATTGTCTATTTGACCCAAAGACTGATTATTTTTTCATTCTCTATCCTTCCTGTTTTTGCTGTCTGGCACTAGCCTCAGTGGCTGGAGCAGTATATCATCACAGTGTCTCAAACCCAAGTTCTGATGTTAGTTCTCAGCACTTTTAAAACCTTCTGCCTCCTGAGTTTGTCACTTCTTCCTATATCTGCATCCACAGTCTGGAGTTACTGCACAGGTCATGGGGCCCATAGGTAGCTGCCTGCTTTAGGCAGGACAAAGCTTATCTTGTGCTGGCAAGTCTGATATTTACTGTAGCTGTAGATTTGGCTCTTGTCCTCAAGAGAAGAAATCGTGGGTAGTTTTGTGGCAATGAAATGATTTCTGAAGCATGAGAAACTGGCATCTGGTGTAGTGCAATAACGTCTGTGCTCACAAGATTTTGTTAATATCTTTAAGATTGCATTAGCGTTCTGTTTTGCCTGTTTTGGTGGTTTTCAATGTGTTAGGACTTTCACCTGTCAGGTACTTTACTCTGAAAGTCAGAGTTAAACCAAATTAAAGGGGAAAAGAGGGGAAGCTCTGTCAACTTCACCTGTACTCAGTATGAAGCTTCTAAAACTTCTTGCCTGGCAAGAAGTTAAAAAAACCCAACAACTCCACAAATGTAAGGATAGGATGACATCTAAGTACTTCAAACAGCTAAGTGCAGGGGATGCAAGTTCATTAGTATTTTCAAAGCATTTTGAGGGAGTTCTGGGGCAGGCTGTCTCTAATACCATCTCTCTGCTAATACTCTTGCCATTACAGCATCAAGCTGAAGACCTGAGCAGTCGTGCAGGAGCTGCTCAGGGAGAGCAGCCAGGAGCTGCAAGACCCCATTTCCCAACTTCTCTTTCCAATAGGTAGCAAAGATTGAGGCCTAATTTAGTGCACATTGTCATTGAACTAAACTTCTGTTTTAGTATTGCTTTCAGTGGAGCAAAGCAAGGGCCTTGCAGTTCTAACTGCAGTTATAATATATGGAAACTGAATAGAACAGAACAACATGAATAGAAACAACTGAGGGCAAAACTAATTCCAGTATTTGGAGAGAGGGAGAAAGTTGTACATTTGCAATTATGAGGAGCCAAAAATATTTAGAATTAGTCACAGGACATTCAATGTCTTAATAGCACAGTTTAAGACCCTAACATAAATAAACTCTGCTTGTTCAGAAATTTGTATGCAAGGCAGCAGTAAATAGGCTGAGCTAGCAATCCTGTAGAAATATTAGCATTCTCACTGGTTTCAAAGCATCGGTCATCTACAGTTATGTGTTTGTAATAAACCACTACTGAAGGCTGAATTGGAAAAATAAAGTAGAAGATTATTTCACTGCTGACACAGGACTAGTTGTATATCCAAACCTGGACATCTACTTTCTGTGAGTAGAGTATCACGCCTTTAGTAAGAAAGGTATAGAAAAGTTTGGTATTTTGAGCAAACCCTTAACAGCATTCCATGGCTGATTTCTGCTTTTGTCATACGTTTTCAAGCACAAGATATAAGAAATACTTCTGAATTCAAAAGTACCCTTATCAAGAGAGAGCTGTGTTTGTTCTATTCATCATGCAGTTCTTGTGTGAGGGGAAAACTCATGCTGCAGTTTTGTGGAGTTCTGAACACAACAGTTTGAGAAAACCGTTCCCAGCGTAGCAACTTTCTTGCACAGAACTGGTGTTTATTTATTTACTTTTATGATTTTGTATATATTCAAGATTTCTGCAATTTTGAAATAGCTCCAAGCTATTTCTCCAATTTTTCAATCACAATCTCTACATTTAGACACTGGTGCTTAATTGAGCATCTTGTGGTGGTACTTCAGTGATTTAAATGATTGCACACAGATTGTCAGCATGCTGCAATTGCTTTGAAATTCACTTCCCATAAATGTTTTTGCAGCTAAATAGAGTTCTTGGTCTTGCATCTGTATTCAAAGGACATCCAGTCTCCCTATAGCCTGTGAGATAGAACTCTAGCAGAATAGTCACAGAATTATTTAAAAATAATTATTTGAGCAATCCATTGTATGATGGAGCACAAAACAGGATCAGATCAAGAACTGAATGTGCAGTTCCCCAGTGTCCTGAAAGCCCTTACTAACAGCAATTAGAAACTCTGGCAGCAGCAATTTGCAAATGTGATTAACCTTAAATGGAAACAATTTTATTAAACTAAAGATCTGATTAGCAACTGAGCTGCACAATTCAGATTTTCCAGCAGGGGTTACAATACTACCACAGTCTACAATTTAATGCTGATATGAGTTAATTTGTTTCTTAGCATAAATGCTGTGGTAAAGAAATTTTTTTTAAACCAGAAATGTCCATCCTTAAAATAATTCCTGGTGGATTTATTGTTGCTTGTCAGTGGGCTGTGTTGAAAATGACTTACAGAACATTAGGGAAAAAAGGAAGATGGCAACTCATTCACACTGATGGGCATCTCTTGTTTTCTGGGGTAGGTATAGCAATAGGTATTGCTGCCTCCCTTCCACTCTCTGTAGTGATATTACAAAATATCCACAGTTTATTTCCAGTATCCTTCCTTCCACATTGCCCAGCAGAATTAATGAACGGTCCCTGTTTGAAGCTGTAAGAAATTCTGAGATCACGTGCAATCCTGTTCCATAAATTCCTTGCCTGTTTGTTTTTAAGCTGTTTGTACATTCAGAACTACCCAGCCAAGCTGTGACAAACAGAGGGAGACAGAATATTTTAGCCAATATCTAGTACAGTCATAGCTTTTATTTGTTCAGTTTGCGTATTAGGCTTCTCCAGAGAACGTGACATACATTCAAGTCCTGACACACCTGGAATCAAGCTCTTATGTAAGAATCCCCACAGATCTAAACCCACCGTACTCAGTTTTATGGAAGCAGGGAATGTAGGCACAGTTCATGGACAAAGGAATACCATGGCCTAGGTATAAAAAACCAGTAAAATGAGACCTCCTTAATTTGTAATTTCTAGGGATGTTATTCCTCAACTTTTCTTTCTAGGGCTGTATTCTATACAGTTGAAGAAGAGCTCTACAAAGAAAGATTTTACCATAAATTGACACATCCTAACTTTTCTTATAGCATTTGGCCAGTTTTCTGTGGTGTTTAGGTAGCACAACATACCAGTCTTTATGAATGCATGTGAGTGGGTGGAGACAAAGTCCTGTTTACCATTTCACGTGGGAAGTGAAATGTTTATGCAATCCATCAGCAAAATAAAATGTATATGCCTTTTGATACTTCAAGGCTTGTTATCACAGTGCAGTGATGTAGACTTTGACATACACTGAGCTTTTCTTGTAGGGAATCCAATTTTTGTTTTGTGTTTGGGTGACAGAAGTTCATTCCTTCCAGAGGAATGAATGGAGCATTGTGTGTGAGGTGCGGGGATGTCTAATCCTCACTCGTGAGACTTCTGGCATTATAACGGCCTCTTTTGTGAGGGGAACAACGTTCCTGTTCCGCTGCCTTCCCAGTTCCCTGGCCAGTGCTGCAGTCCATGCAGTCCTTCTGCCACTGCTGCCCTGTGTCTGCTGCCTCTCCACTCCCCAGCATTTTCTATGGGAAAGGAATCTCGTTCCTCATTCAGAAAGCTGAGAATGCAGCTCATTAGAATCTTGGCAGCATGAATGAAGCTTGTCATTTAACATCAGATCTCATTATGGCTCAACAGAAGATATAAATCGTCAGATAGGGAGAAAAAACAGTACATTATGGATTTAGTAATCTATTTTCCCCCCTCTATTTTCACATGCTTTTTGGGTATGAAGTAGAAGAGTTTAAATCTCTCACTGAAGTGTTTTTGAAAGTGATCTAATTTCTTCTAGATCTCCAACATTACTGTGCTGCCCTCTTTCTGCCAGAGAATCCAAAGGTGCTTAAGGAAATTAAGTGCTACAGATATGATGCAAGAGTTGCTGAATGGCAACTCCCTTAACAGGGGAAATGAGTTATATTTATACATTTTCCTTCAATTCCCAAAGTGTCTCCAGGCATTTTGGACATCACATAGAGGATGCCACACTTCCTGCCAATTCTGGGGTGAAATTCTTAGAGCCTTGAGGAATGTGCACAATCTTCCTATCAAAATCCTGTGCACATTCTGGAAAAAGGCACAATTTGCTCACTTCCCAATTTATTATCCTCTCTAGTATGTTACTGTTGAATTCCTTTGATCTTGAATTATTCCATGTTACAGTTTTAGGCCTGTTTTGCACCTCTGTGTGATGTCATCCCTACCCACTTACTCCCACTCCTTTAGTCAGACCTGCTGCTGTACTTCTTTTTTGCCATCTTTTCTAAAAGCACAAATCCTCTGTGTATATATCTGTATATATAGTGCAGTTACAGTTGGAGAAAATGCTTTGTTGCCTTCTCTGTCGTACTTTTTCTTGATGAAAGCTAAGAAGACTGCAGTTGGGAAACTTATTGTTAGTGGCGGAAGATTCTTAAGGTACAAACACACATTCGCTCCCTCAATCCATGCTGCTCTCCAGGGCAGTCTGGCCCTCATTCCCCAAAAATTCCTGCCTATGGTGAGGGGCAGGCAGCTGCTGTCCTGCATGAGCCCTGCAAGGGTAATGACACAAGGGAGGGAAACAGAGGCAGGTCGTTTTGGCATTACTTTAGTCTTGAAAGCCTTGCTGATGGAAATCTGCAGTGATACCTTCAGCACTAGCAGAGCGTCATTTACATTGATGCAATTAGGCACAATCTTTCTCTTCATTCCCAAAATGAAGGAATGAGGAGGGAAAAGAATCCTGACACAATCTGCTGTGACCATTGCAAAGGCGCTGGTGCATGGAAGGAGGTACTCACTACCCCTCTTAGCCTCTGTTGTAGCCAGTTCACTGAGTTTGAAATTAATACAAAGAAAAAGAATCAGAATCGAGTAAAAACAAAAAACATGGTAAAAACAAGCAAGATGAGGTTATATTATTGAGAGAGAAAGAGAGAGAAGCAGAGAAAGAGAGAGAGGAGCTTAATCCCCACTGTTCAAGCTGCAAATATCTATGTCATCTATATATATTTTTTAATTTCCCGTTAACTGTGTCCATTTCTGTGATACCTTCTCCTGTTTTAACAGGTATTCTTCTGTCAATTATGCTGTACATGAGTCTCTGTACTCATGTCATCCATACTTACAGGTGCAAAGTTCCACTTTCACAGTAAATTGAAATACTGAATGTCTGTGAGTCAAGTGACACAGCTTCACTAGATGTGTTTAAGCCAGTGTTCTCAGAAAAACTGGAAGATCTTTTAATGAAAAAGCACCAGTTATGATTTTAGTTATTACAAGGAACAAGCTGTTTTCACTTGTTCAGCTTGTAATTTTTGAGCATTTAGAGTACCAGAAGGTATATGGACGTCTATAGCTTAGAATAAATAGAATTTTGAAATTACTCAAATCACACTGAAATTCATTTCTTAAGAGTCTGAAGCAGCTTTTAATGTTTAACCATGAGTATCTGCAATAGCTGAGCTGCAATGAGACAATCTGTAGAAATTAAATTAGTATCCTTGAAGTGATTTCCACTGATTTAACTAGATTGGATGTGATTCATTTTGTTTTAATTTAAACTGCAGTTTAGACTCAGTAGCCATCCTTTGTGAGCAAGGCCTCAGAACTGAAGGTACACCAGAATGCAGTCTCAACCAGCCCAGCACATTCATCATCACTTGTTTTTAAATTGCATCTTTCTTCTCATAGGATGAGGAGGTGCTAAAGAAGTGCCACGTCACAACACAAGACCCGTGGTTAAGTCATCCCACAGTCTGGCAGGAATGAAACTGGCAGTGTCATCTGTCTTCCTTTGTTTCTTAGCAGACACACTCCGAGTTTTCCCTGAAGCAGACTGTCCTCTGAGCTTAAGGCTGGGTGTGCTCTCTTCAGGGCACTTTGCCCCTGTGTTTTGTTGGAGCACAGAACTCAAGTACTTTGCAAACCTGCCAGTCATTGATGCACTGAGTTCTGACTGCAAATAACGGAACTGCTGTAGAAAGGCGTAGCTTCCCTCCTTTATTAGACAAAACACAGAAGTAGAAAGTTTGTTAAACGAAATCATGAATTACAAAGCTGAGCACTTGCTAAAAGATGCTGTCTTTGGGCACCTGTTTTGTGCAGTTTGGGTGACTGTATTAACAGTTCAGATGCCTTAGATGCCTGAAATTAGGTGGGATGAATAAAGGTCTGAACCAGTTTCAGCCAATTACCTGATTTGCTATGGCTTCTGCAGCTAACACTGCATAAAAAAACCTGTAGCAAAGATAGAGTCTCCAACAACTAAGCCAGGGGTTAAGGTTTATGTCAAATAAAGAGTCACTATAATTTTCCCTGCATGCTGGATCGTTGCCTGAGGTCCAAGGGCTGGTGCAGTGTGAGCACTGCTGCAGGTTCTGTACTGTCAGTGCTAATTGCTGTGGAAGCAGAACGAACAGTGAGTTCTGACTGAACAGGTACTCGAACTGACTGAGAAGGAGAAGCAGAGCCCTGCCATTACCATGAGTTTTGTTAGTAGATAAGTACTAGTACTTCATACAAGTGTGTGTACTTATAGCAGAACTCTGTCTATGCAATGGTGGTGGTTGTGTGAATGGGGACTGACAGCAGAAAAGCTTCAACCCGGTTTATGAAAAGCTTAAGTACTTTCTCTTATCTAAAAAGTACACTCAGCCAGTAATGCAGCCTTGTGATTTTATCATATGCCATGCTGCCTAGCTATTTTGGGCAGAATAAAAAAATGTTTGCTAATAACTAAGAAGTGGGTTTATACAAATAACCTGATCATTAAAAAAAAATTCTGTAAGACTTAAATTGATTTCTTTCATCTACTATCCGGGCTGTGGTGCTATCATCTGTTTTTGTTAGGGCATCACTGAAAAAACCATGCTAATTATTCCTTATGGTCACCAAGCATTTAGTAGAGTGGAGAGGTTATTAGAAGAGGTTATTTTAGCTATTTAGGCTTGGGTACTGGGTTTGGAAGTGTAGCTCTTCCTTTTGCTTTCAAATGTTTTGTTGGGCTATTTTGTGGAGTATTAGTGTTCTCTAACTCCTGTGTTCAGAAACTGCATATGAAAACTTCCATTTTACGACTAAACATCTGGAAAGGGTAAGATATTAACCTGTATACAGCCAGCCTAGTTGTATGGAACATAATAGAGAGGTGTATGAGATTTCTCTGTAGTGTTCTGGTTTCGTATTTGAAAGTGTCAGCTGAATGCTATGGGTATGAAAAGAGACAACTCTTCAGGGCTTCGAAGTTCTTTTTAAAAATTTTGTCAAGTTTTCCTGCTACCAAGCAAACCTAGTAGCAGATGTTGCTTTTCTAGTCTAATATATATCCAGTGTACATTTTTATCACTGCTGATGACAGCAGAGATTCCTCGTGGTGTGTTGCTTTCAGTGAGGTAGGGACAAAGGACAGGATCCGATGGCTCTGCTGTAGGGTTGACTCACCCACACACCTTGAGATGCTGGAGATGGCTGCCCTGGGGTTTGCTAGCACAGCTCGTTCAATCCAATGTTGTCTCCTGTGGGAGGAAAGCAGTGCAGGGTCTGAAACTTAACGTACCTACTATAAGGTATTCGGAGGAAAGATATTTGCAAGTGTTTTGTTAAATTAAAAAGAGATTGTGGCTCTCTGGAATTTTTAACTTTAAAGATGCTTTTCATACATTAAGCCTAGTTTTCACTTTATCAAAGGGTTTAAATGTTATTTAAAACATTGCTAAGCAATTATGTCCTAGATACAAACTACCCAGTTCTCTCCTTACACGTACTGCAAAGCTCAGTATAACTTGGTGCTCCTGGCTGCAAGGCATTATCTAGGCATGTTTGGTGGGGAACTACATGCCCTAGAAAGAAAATTAATAAAGATATCTGCTTTCAACTCCTAAATTTTCTGCCTAGTTCTTTCTGTGATTAAAAAGCACCTATTTTAATATATGCAGTCGTAACACTTAAAATTACACAGTCCGTTTTTTTTGTCGTGTCCAGGACTTCAGTAACTCAAGCCATTCATGAGAGAGTAGTGGGAACCTTTGTATTATCTCTTCTTTTCCAGATGAGCTGGACCAGAGTAAATAGGCTGTATACAGCTCTGAAAAAGCAGCTTGTTTCAAAGGGATCCTTTCAGCTGCAAGCCATTATGTCATTGCCTCTGAAGAGCTGCCCAAGCCTGCAGCTCTGGGAGAGCTCACAGTGCTTGTCCTGGGGCTGGCTGGACAGGCTCCAGTATTTGGCTGTAGCTTGGGATGCTGGGTGAGTGGCACATTCACACTGGAGCTGGAGGTGAGAAGCAGAGTTGTTAGTGGTGCTGGCAAGGCAGCTATGAAAAAAAGGATTTATATTGCATCCTTTAAGAATCTAAGATGTTTTTATGCAGCCATTCTTTGTAGCAGTATAACCAAAGTCTCATAGAATGCTGTGTTCTCATGACTCAGAATACGTCTCCTGCAGTCATTTGTTTGAGGACTCACCACTGGAGTGTAAAACTGGCTTATATTAAGATCTGTGATGAAATGTTACTTCCATTACTTTTGATACATAGGCTTCATCCACTTTGTTCACTGTGGCATGGCTTTGGTAAACATCCATCTGTGTGTGATACACAAATTCTTTCCTAAACTGCAAAATCTGCAGAAGCAAAGTTAAGTATTTTTGACCCCTATGTTTCTTCATCCTTTCTTGTATCTCTTTGGGTAAAACTTGCTTTTTTTTTTTCATGAACATCTTTTTTTCATCTTTGTTTTAACTGGTGATTTCTCTTTCATCTACTACTGTTACTTGGTACATCCATAATAATTTTAAGGTGCAAAACGTTGGCAAAACTTTTTTTTTTTCTTTCGGACAAAAAGTTTAGTTTATGAGAATGTGAGATGTTTTTAGTACCTCTTTACAACGAAGTTTCTCCAAATTGCTGTGTCTGGGGGTGTGATGTCCAGATTACCCTATGGATTTCTAAAGGGAAAGAAGGAGGAAGATTTTTGTACATGGTTTCAGGAGAATCTAAGTAAAAGCTTAATAAACTGAGATTGAATGCCCTTGGTAAACAACTGTACAGTACCATGCTTAAACCCACTTGTGACTGTGTTACATCTCTCTTCAAACTATTTACTCTTTATCTACTGGAGGTTAATCACTGAATTAATGTTCAGTTATATGGTAATCAAGAGAAAAGCAAGGCTATAAATTAGCACTGAGATTAGATGTGGTCAAACAGCATTTTGAATTACTCAGAAGCATCTGATGAGCTTCAACCACTTTGGAGGATAACATTCTGTATTACTGGCAACCTTGAATGCTTTTGTGTGTTTACTTTTTTTATTTCATGTATATTATTTCATGGTCTTAAAGCAGGTCTTGAACTTTGGTGTATTTTGTGTCACTTTGAGAGAAGATTGAGGAGCTGTCAGAGTAATTACTGTGCAGGAGCTGCACAGTAATTTTCTGCAAATAGGTTCTTTAACTCGCAACCTGTGAAAATCCTGTTGGCAGCAGGGATCCTTGAAAGTATAAATTCCCTTCAGAACACGCATTTAATGGTTTGAAGAAACAACAGTACCTTGTGGAGCTCCAGGCAGGCCATGTGTAAAGGAAACAGAGGATTGGTGCTGTGAGATGAAGCAGAACAAGGCTGCAGGGCCAGAGGCCGTCCCTCCTGTGGGTGCCACGGCTCTCCCATGGCCAGCCAGGGCTGTGTCCTGCAGGATGGAGGCCAGGGAAGAGCTGCTGTGGTTCCAGAGGTGGGATGGCATGGAAGCACAAGGGGGAAGAGAAAGATGACTAGAGGAGCCAGAGTTGATGAAGGGTCTTGCCAGGAGTAGGAAAGTAATAATTTCATAATACCTATTCTGAATTTTCCTTTTTGTCTTCTGTTCTTGACCCAGAATACACCAGCTGACCATGAGAGGGGTGTTACACCACCAGCTGCAGTTAGGTGTTATTTTCCTGGTACACTGGAATCAGTCTGTGTCTCTGAGCATTTCTAGAGAGTTGGGTCTGAAACCTCCTGAACTCAGCCACTTTCAGAGATGTCTCTAAGCGAAGCCCATGTGTACGAAGTGTTTGGAGATTCTTTCTGATAATCCCCAAAGAACATATCTTGTGCAATTTCTGGAATAGTAATCCCAGATATACTGAGTTCTTGCACACAGACTATAAAATCAGAAAAAAACCGCACATGCCCTAATCTGCAGCAGAAGCTGCTACATGTAGAAACAAATTTCTGATCCCAGTCTGGTGTACAGAGCCCTTTCTTGGGGAAGGCACAAAGCATAGTGGTAAGGAAACACAATTCCCACTGACTTAGTTTAAAAGACACTTCATTGATTTTCATTTTTCTCCACAATAACTAATTCATCCACATTAAATGAGACCCATTCTATTACCTCCAAGAAAAACAAACAATTCAATCTGTAATAAAGGCTGACCTAAATCCACACTTTATTATATACCACTGCAAAAGACGTTTTGTGGGAATAGGCTTGAGCTGGAATAAATGCAGTATTTTGCTCTATGCCTTGCATTCAAAACCTGAAAGTTGATTCATTACTATAATAAAAAGATAAGCTGTAATTTCTTAGACTGCTCATTGTAGAGCACTGAAAATAAAAATGAAACGTGTTAGCCGGAATTTAACCAATTTTCCCATTTTAATTCTATTTTCTTGGGTACATTTCACGTTCATAACTAATCTGAAAAGTATCGACAGGCTGACATTTAATTAAAAGGTATGTCACATTCCTCTGCATGGGGAAATTAAATGCTGATTTCACACTGATTTAACATTGCTCTTCTAGGCTGCTTTTGCAGCAGACATTTGTGTCTTTCCTCTGGGTACCCAAACCCAATGTCTGAACTAATCAGGAATGGCTGGACATTGAATGGTTTGGGCATTCTGGAACAAAGTAGGCGTATTCCAACTCAGAAATAAATGAATAGGAAGTGTGTTAATAGTATCATATACAGTTAGTGGTCTACACCTACTGATTTATAGGAGATAAAATAAAATGCCTGGTTTGCTAGACCAACTTTTCATCTAATTTTCCAAGTTCTCAGGATAGGCAGCACACTGATACTGCTGCCAACAGTCTCCAGTAACTTCATGGAGCAGTATAACTTCAAATGAGATGGAATACCACAGAGAATTTGTGTGCCTGAAAAAAAGATTTTTCTCATGGGGATTTCCATTACACACTGTGTAAATCTCTCTGGGCTTGAAATGGAGAGGAATTAGAGCTGGAAGAATTAATTTGGATTATATTTTTTATGTGTGTGTGTTATATAAGGTGTTTGGGAGGATTGGGGGCAGGTTGAGTTTTTTAGGTTTTATTATTTTTAATGAATAATTTGTATAACTTCTACCTCTGCGCCTGGGTGATTTTTAAATTGTTTTTTTCCCCTCTGTTTTGTCATCAAACACTAATAAATAATGGACTGTCCATTACATTTGCTCAAAATACAATCCCATAATAATCATCTGCAACAGAAGAAATTCCATGTTCTGTTCCTATTGATTCACCTCATCTTGCAGCTGTGGATGTGGCTTTCCCATGTAGTTTGCTGGAGGTCACCTTTGTGGGCTCTGAGTAACAGCAATTAATCTCATTTTGTCAGTGGCAGCTCTGTGCAGTGGAACTGGAATTACTTTGTTACAGAGCAATTCAGTGAAGGAAGTAGGAAATGAAACTTGGGTACTCAGACTACCGATGTTTAGTTCTACCGAGCAGCTGTCCCCTCACCCAGCTTTCTTATTCTCAAGTGCTTAGGGGGGTTCAGGTGTTTTCCCCAAGCCTCTAAGCAGACCTGATGCATGCTGAAGAGCACTTCCTAGGTGGAATAAAGCACAGGAGTGCAAAGTAGGAGTTGGAGGAGTGATGGTTGTATGCAATTCTATTTCTTCACTCTCACAAAGAGTCTGCTTTACATTGTGTAAAATGAAATTTAGCCCCAAGTTTCCATAGTCTCTTTAATTTAAATGTTAAAAAGAAAATGCCTCTAGTGTGTATCTGTTTCTCTTTCACAAGTTCTGTAGAGCTGTTAACCTTATAATAAATTTCTTCGAAGTGTCATTTCCACCTTACACTCACTACCAGCCAGTTCACAGCTCAGAGCACTGCCTATTCACTGGTCCACTGTAACTTCTGAGTGTCTCTGTGCTGAGCTGAGAGATGCCCTTGTTGGCATTACTTGAAGCCTTCACCTTTCACTCTCAACAGTCCGAGCACCCAGCTGATTTCTGCTCCAAACTTCAGCTGTGGCAGGTGGAGGAAGCAGCACTGACCCAGAACAACCCTTGCCTTGCAGCATGCGGGCAATTCTCTGCTCTTTTCTGTGAAATGGTCAAGAGCAAACAGAAATATGATGGCAGCATTAGAAAGGGGCCTTGTTTTGTGGGAGCAGTGTTGTACTTACTGCACCTGTTGTATTTGCTGTGCTTGTAATTCCATGGATTTTAGTCACTTCACATAGACATTGCTGAAAATACCTCCTGAGTGACACCTCAAACCCCTTGCTGGCCTCTGAGACTTTTAATACAGTTGCCCATTGTAGCAGGAATTTTTCACTCCCTTGAAAATTTGCCGGTAGGACAGAAACCAAACAAGTTTCCATTTTCTGAAGAGCCACCAAGGGACAGCTTCCTTCACACTGCTTGAAAGCAGCCGGGTAGGAAGACCTGCCCAGTTGTCTTGGTTTAGGCTAATTCCGGTTTGCAGTGACAACAAGGTCAGTCTGAAGGGGGGGGAAATGAACATTGAGGGATTTTATTTTTAATCTGAGCAGAGTGTGAGGGCTCTGAGAATCTGATGCCTTTCAATTATCAGGTATGTAGGGATAAATTCTTCTAGACTATTATTAATTTTATCTTCCTGTGAAGCACTGTTGCCTTCACTCTGAGTTTTTCAGGTTTGGTCAGTTCTTTAAACCCTCAGCCCTTTCCACTCTTGCTTGTTTGTCCTAGGCAGTAGGCTGGTAAAAACCAGATGTTTGGTGAGGTTATATTTCTCCCTGCCATGCCTTTGCCTCTTGTGTATGACTTAACTTGGTTCCAGCCACCCTGAAATCTTAAAGAGAAAAACTAGTTCCCCTGGATGACAGACATTTTCTGTTTTCCATGTGAACTGAAGTCTGCTTATCTCTGAGGCAAGCAAATTTTTGCATTATATAAGCAAACCAAGAAAAAATAATTACAGACAGGTTTTCTTCTGTGCTTGCCTAGAAGGATAAGGAAGTTAGGAAGGATAATTACCATTAAGGTTTTTTGTCCCACAGGTGTTACAAAGCACATTTCTGTGTCAGTCCCTTCTGGATACAGTGCATGCCATCTTGTGGCCAAATCACACTACGTCTGAATCCTTGAGACAAATATTTAAAGACCATAGTATTTTGTGTGTGTGACAGAATTGCTTAGTTATTTGTAGCTCAATTCAAACAATCTTTCTTCTTGGGGACTTACTTTTCTATTGAAGTTATTTGAGTTTGCTTGGTTCCCTTACTTTTGAGGATGCTTGATTTCCTTTGCTCCACTTGTTAACAGCTGTAAAACTGTCAAATGTAAAATTCTCTGCAGTTTTCTATTTAATTAAGTTTAAATGAATGTCCTAAAATGTTCACCTGCGTACAAATCAGAAGTAATTCTGAGAAATCTGTCGAAGCAGCATAATTGCTACATGCCAACAGTAGGGAGAAAATAATTTTAGAAATCCCCTTGCTTCAAAACTGAAAGCAAAAATACTCTTCTTATTAATGATGTAAACAACTTGTACAAATATTTTTATTTGAAGTTAAGATATATATTCGTTATTGATGTATACTAGCTTGATTGTTGGTAGAATGCAAGTGACAACTCTTATGTCGTTCTTTAGTGAGTGAAAAATCCTTTCCAAATGCAATAAGAACTCATTTTATGAGGAAGACTCTAATCCCCCCAATATTTGTCAAAATATTATGCTTGCTGAATGAGATCGTCTCCCTTTTGTAAAAGTCCTTTGGAAACAGGCCACTGCCTGTTTTTCTAAAATTTACGGTAAATGTTCCCAAAACCAAGTATGCAAAACTTAAAATAAATTGTTACAAAGGTGATATTTCTGCTGTTATATTGAAAGTACAGTTCTAATGTGAAACAGCTTCAACTGTTGGGCTGACTTAAAATCTGATTTGGACTCCTTTTTTTGTTTAAAATAAAAAAGACTGTAATTTAAATTTGATTTAATTAATACAATTTAGTAGACAAATACAGTATTGTCACTCCCATCTGAGTAAAGAAACATTAAGGTTCACTGTGCTAGTAGCTGTGTCTGCCCTACAGGTGGGCAGAGCCACTCCTGGCTTTGGGGCATGTGTTCTTAATTGCTCATGCAGACATGCTGGAAAGGTGGCCAATTACCAAGCTCTCCCACCATCCAGGTGTAACAGAATTAGTGCCACAGAGGTGGCAGCTTCTTAAATAGATTTGTGAGGCAACTCTGGAGTGCTGAAAGCTATCAAGGAAGTGCCAAAGCAGCTGGGTCAGATATACAAATGAGGGTAAGTAAGCCGCTCAGAGAACTGATGACTTACTAAACAATCATCTGGGGCTAAACCCATATGTTGCAAGTATTTGAAGATATTGAAATAGCTGGCTCTAATGACAATTAATGAGGTCGTGCACAATGTGATAATCATAAGCACATACTCAATGTGTTTGCTGACCATTGCTGGACAGTTATTTATGAGCTGGACTAAACTGAGCCATAAATTTGCAGAGAAGCAGTTTATTTTTAGTTACTGTAGATTCTATTGTGATTGTGTCACAGAACACATGATTTTGCTGCAGGGCAAATTCAGGAGGAGCTGTGCATACGATCAAGACTTGCAGAATCTATGCACCCAGCAGATTAGCCAGCTCTCACAAGCCCACGTGAGGCTTTCTAGTTCACTTATCTTTATTACTAGTCTTTGTA
This sequence comes from Oreocharis arfaki, assembly GCA_013398015.1. Taxonomy (NCBI): domain Eukaryota; kingdom Metazoa; phylum Chordata; class Aves; order Passeriformes; family Paramythiidae; genus Oreocharis; species Oreocharis arfaki. The sequence goes on along the minus strand of VZRR01004734.1, from coordinate 103,980 downwards.
AGCATATTCAATTGTTTACTGATTGCTTGCTTATCACAAAGGATCAGTCTGAAAAGACAAAGGTTTCATTTCAAACGAGGAGTGTCCTAAATATTTGGCATCCAGTGCAACAAGCCACTCAAGGCTGCACACAAATTTGGAAAAGTGTTTTCTTAGTGCGTAGCAGTGGCTGATGAGATTGCATTTCATCATAATTAGTCATCAGTTTGGTAAATGGCTATTAATGCTCACATTGCTGCTGCTGTTTTAGCTCTGTACCTATGGCACTTGTACCCAGATGATAAGCTTCCTGGCTTGCTGCTTCCTACAGACAGCCAGTGTCAAGTGACAAGATATGACATAGAATGTCTGAGTTTCTGAAAGAGGAACTGACCCCTCTCCAGCTGAGACTTGAGAGATTTGCTAAAGGGTCTTCAGTTAAGGCAGTCCTGCCAGAGATGGGGAACTGAAATGCTAAACATTATGTCAAAGCTGTTCTTAAATCATGCAACCTAAGTAAAAAAAATAGAGATTACAAACCAATACAGAATTCGATATCAGTAACTCATAAAGTGAGAGGAGCATAAGAAAATAAATGCTCATTGGAATCTAGCTTTGCACATAATGTGTGAGTGATGCTAGAAACAGACTTTAAGATAAGTGGATACTTGAGGCCTGAAGGAAAGCCTGATTGGGTAACTATGAATTTTTAATAATATGGTCTCAATCTTTATACATATTTCTGTATTTCTTCCCTATATCCCAACTAGATCACAATAATTCTGGTGTCCAGATGACAGCTGTGTGAATATTCTATCTGAATTATGCACAGGACAATACTGTATCATTCCTTACTCACTTTAGATCCACAGAGTTGGATCAAAGCACTTCATTAAAACACGTCTGGCTGCTGCCTTAAGCCAAATAGCAGGAAGCTTCACTGGAAGATTTAGATCAGTGGTCAGATACAACAAGAGCTGGCAAGGCTGATTTATGCCAAGACTATACCACAGGTTAGCCAAACAGCAGGTCAGGAATTATTCTGGAGGAAGGGTAAGAAGAAGGGATTTTTCTACCACTTCATGCAGCAATGACATCAAAGCAGTGGAAATTATACTTCAGTTCTGTCTACAGGAAAAGTAATCAGGCAACTTTATTTTTAAAAGAATATCCTTCCTGTACCCTGTCAAGGGAGTAGGAAGATGAAGTTGAAGGGTAAATGTTTGGAGAATCATAATTTTTCCTCTATGTTTTGTTATGGCATTAATAGATAATCCATCAAATAATGGATGACTTAATCAGGACAGATCTGCTGTTTTTAAATGTGAAGCTTTTCTGTCATAACCATTTCTTTTTGGTTGTTCATGCTAGGAGACCCATTACTGGCAGTGAGTGGTTATTCTCCTTGTAATTCTTTACATGAAGTGCCAAATGTTCTGAGAAGAAGAAATCTATCATTACCTCTTTTGACACCACATTTCTGTCTCACTCTAGGGGAGATAATATGATTTACATACTTAAATATTTTGCTATAGTGTGACACAGTATTGCAGTCTGGCAGCTGCTGTTATGATCAGATAACACTATTAGAGTTGGTAATTAAGAAGGAAGCAATACTAGAAGGACTGCAAAGTACTAATATTTAGGTTAGGATTATTTTCACAATTCTGTCAATCAGTTGCATTCCTGGGGGATCATCTGCAGTTTTAGACTTGATATGCTGCTTCTGTTTCACGTGATAAACTCATTAATATTCTAATCTTTTACAAGCATGTTACCCCACGTACTACCAACTTTTGCAGATGAAATAAATAGGTCAGGAAAGCTCAGCTTCGAGCCTGGCTCACCAGAGAGCACTGGGTGGATGTGTCTGAGTGGCTGTTGTGAAGGGGTGGGGTGGAGAAACTGGGAGGAAATGGGGACTGAGAAAGAAAATGGTTTAATGCAAGATAACGTGTCTGAAAGCTGACTTGAAGTCGTCATTTTCCTGTCATAAGGGGGTTTTTTGGTTTTTTTTTCTCCTTCCACCCTCGTATTGTTATGGAGGAGTAGCTTTGTTTTGATACATAAACGTAAGCAATGATGCAAGCAGTTACAGGGTAGTAGTAGTACTTCACTGAGTAATTTCTGAAAGGGAGGGTGTATTTGTGGTCTATCTAATCTCTTTTTTCCCTTTTTTTTTTTTTTTCTTCCTTTTTGCTCTGCCCCCTCCATCACAGAATTTACTTGGGGATAGTCTAAGTTGAAGTTATTAACTCCCAAATGAATGCTGCAAAGCCTCTATCACAGCTTTTTTATTTTTTTAAGCCAATTGTTTGGAAACCAGCATTCAAGGTAACCCACTTCCTGGCAGCATTGACCCCAGGCTCTGCTCTTGTTCACACAAGCACACCGCACCACATTTTCCCATGAATTTGGCACCTCTAATGTCAGGCTGTGTGACAACTGCACGTGTTGGTAGAGTTGGTTCTATTGAACAGAGCTCACCCAAGTGGAAACAAAACAGCAGTGTTACCTAGGCCTGCCTCTGCAAACTGTTAATGATTGAGTTGTTAGCTCTGAAGTATTTTGTGATCAGGAGTTTTGCAGTAATAATACATGAAAGGAAGTACATTATGGTTGTATTTAGTTTTAATTATTGCAGAAGGTTTTATGTGCATTCATTCAGAAGCAGCCTAGAGAATAAAACTATTGTTGGAAAGTGCTGAAGTTACCAGAGAGTGGCTCTGGAAGCTGATGAAACCCTTAAACTCTGAGCTCAACAAAACCCTCAGGCTCAAGTGGGTCCTTTAGCTATTGCTCCTCTGTCCTACAGGGTTGGAGATGACCATGTGGAAGTTGAAATTATTTTATCCAGTATCACCAGTGCTTTGAGGACACCTCAGCAATGTGAATATGCATTCTATACTGTGGGACCTTGTTGTCATCTCTGAGGCTTCTCATGTGAACTTCGACACTTGTGTCATTGAACTAACTGTTGAAATTGTGTTGAAGTTCTTGTTCTGTTTGCTTAGCAACTTGAATCAGGAATTGCAGCAGTGAGAGAAAAAACAAACATTCTTTCAGATTATCTGGCTTAATGTATCTGCCTTGCTTTCTCTTTACATCTATCTTTGTACATTGATTATTGGTCTGAAACTGCATTCTGGCACAAGTCTGTAAGTATCTAGTATTGCTGGAATGATCAAAAGTCATAGAAATTCTTATCTAGCTTCAACAAATCAGTATATGCAAAATGCCATGAACATTAAAAAAAAGATTCATTTGTATGTGTGGAAGTCCTGTGATTTCCAGGCAGGAGAAAATTAAGGAGAGATTAAGGCTTGCTTATTTTACACATTGAGAGCATATTGCAGTATGTAAAGTGTGGCTAACAGGCTTTTAAATGTACATCAACTTTTGAACTTCATTTAGCTTCTTTGACGGAAGCCTACTGCTGCAAAAGCAAAAGCTAATAAATCCAATTATTTTTGGGGCTAAGCTGACATCTGCTGGTGTTCTGTAATACCGTGTGTGCAATCAGTGTGATGACAAAACATCCGCTATATTCTGTGTACATTTCCATGGTGCTGTTCCAGCCCTGGTGATGACTCAGTAGAGTAGAGAGAAGCCAAACAGTGAGTAGAGCAGGTGGGGCTGCCGAGCACACCGTGCCACGGGACTGGGGATGGAACGGAGCTCTCGTGGTTACATCCTGCTGCATTCATATGCCAACCTTCTGAAACTGCCACGGGGCCCTTTTTTCTTACGATTTTTAAAAAAACAAATTATGTTTATAATCTTCAGGTACACAGCTCATGGGGGGTGGGGGGGAGATAAAAAGTTCTATCATTTTCTAGCCACATTTCCTTATGCATGCCTTGAGCTGGCACTGGCCGTGTCCCCACCCAGTCACCTGATCTGCTGCAGGAAGAGAACCTCTGTGGGTGCCAACGCGCAGGCGGCAGCTTCGGGGCAGCTGAGTGGGTTTGCTGGGGCAGCACCCTGCCTAACCCAGGTAGGCTTTCGGGCTGCAGCTCTGTTCCATCAGAGTGTGAAATCTGGCACAAAATAACCCCACTTGGGTTGGAGATCAGAGGGGCTGAATGTGGCTGGCCTTAGTTTCTGATTATTATCAATTTGGCACTGTAGTCTGGTTGTGTTTAATAGTCACAGATTATTAAATAGTCCTTAATCACAGATTCACGAATAGTGCTACTTACTGGAGCAACAGGAATACAGATTTGGAATTGCTGTTGATAAATGCAGTTACTGCATTAGCACCAGCCAACGGTTTCATGCTAAATTAAAAATTCAGTTTTTCATTACACTTAACTTCACAGTTAATTAAGCTTAGTTTCACCCAGGTATGGTCTGACACAGTCAGAGACACAAATCTTACTAAAGAGGCATCTCTGCACTGGGGAGCAGAGAGGAGCAGAACCATCCACTTGTCTGTGAAATGGGGTCATATTCTCATCCTCTACATGGAGGATTGCGAATATCAATTTTATACTTTCAGATAAATGAAGGTGGGACTGTAGTCAAATATAATTGGCTACCTGTCACTTCCATCATAGTGGGGGGGAAGGCACTTTCTCAGTTGCATATTTGTGTATGTTTCATATATAGATGAGGGATAATGAGGGTTTTGGTTACCTTTGGTCAGGCTGAGTTAGGATTTATGGGTGAATCAAAGGCAGAACAGAACCGTGATACTTCAGGCTCACTTTCTCCTCCACTTGGCTGAGGCAGCAGTAAAGGCCATCTGACCTTTGCTTGATCATCTTTACGCCCATCAATATTTTACAATTGCACATCAGCATCACAGAATCACAGAACAGTGTGGGTTGGCAGGGACCTTTAAATATTTAGTCCAAGGCCCCTGCAATGAGCAGAGACAACTTTCAGTAGACCAGGTTGCTCAGAGCCCTGTCCAACCTGGCCTTGAATGTTTCCAGGGGCATCCACCGCCTCTCTGAGCAAACTGTGACAATGGTTTACCACCCACATTGCAAAAGCCTCCTTTTTTATATCTAATTAAATCAAACCCTCCTTCAGTTTAAAACCATCACACCTTCTCCTGTTGCAACAGACCCTGCTAAAGTTTGTCTCCATTTTTCTTATAGGCCCCCTTCAAGTACTGAAAGGAGCAGTATGATCACCCTGGAGCTTTCTCTTCTCCAGCCTGAACAACCCCAACTCTCCCAGCCTGTCTCCATAGCAGAGGTGCTGCAGCCCTCAGCACATCTTCCTGGCCACCTCTGGACTTGCTTCAGCAGCTCCGCACCCTTGTTACGTTGGGGGCCACAGACCTGGATGCAGCCCTGCAGGTGGAGTCTCATGGGAGTGGAGCAGAGAGACAGAGAGGCAGGCCCTTTCTCGGCCTGCTGGCCACATATCTCCTCACAGGACCAGATTTCTACTTCTAATAAGGCCTGCTGTGTGGATAAGAGGGCTGAGGTCCTGTCTCCACACCAAAGTGTGAGCACACTCTCTGCTTCACTGAGACACTGGGCTGTGAGCCCTACTCTTCACCCCAGACACCATGCAGTGCTTAAGCCTCACTCAAGTCAGGTGTGAGGCTCAACTCAAGTCAAGCACCTCAACTCAACCAGCCTCATCAATTCTCCATAGCAAACCTGCCAGTTTTCCACAAGCTTGTCACTGAAAATCAGGAATAAAACTTCTTAACGCCAGTGTGGTATTAAGTAGCAGGGCATTACTTTTTATGGTGCCTGATGGACAGGATAACTCTGCCTAAAGTGCATGCTTGGCTCAAGGTGGTTCAAGTATTTATTAGCAAGGATATACATATTCCTCAGAAAAGTGTTACAGTTTGTTACTTTAGGTGGCCACAGAGCCCATCAACTGGATTGGGCCGATTTGTTCCACTAACCACTACGTAACGTTCCATTAATTGTGACTTCTGTGTAATTTTCCACAAGCTCACAGGTGCTGTGGTGACCGGGCCAGACACAGACTGGCTAAAGCTGATACTTCTTTCACCCAGTGCCATCCAGCAAAAGGACTGGAAAGGCAGGAACTAGCAAATGGTGAGCTAGGTGGAAAGGAGGATGGATAGCGAGAGGAAATACACTCATGTACCAGTAAATGGATGCCAACTGCCTATTTGGACATTTGGTGGAAACGGCAGTAGGGCAAAAAGGAGAAATGTTACTGGGGTCCCCAAGGAGGAGCACGAGCCAGCCTAGACTAGATGCAAAACACAACACATGAGAGAGCATGGCAGCTGGAGTAAGAAGGCTTTCAGTTGAAGGTCATGCCTTATTTTACCCTGGGAGATGTGTTCATGGCTTCTCTCTCCTGTGGCTCTTAAGCTGCTCATAGCCACCTAGGGAGGGGGATTTAGTTAGAGACTTAGTAAGAGAACAATTAGTCCAATTTTAGTTAATCCAGGGCACCAAACCCCAAATTATTCATGTTTTGCTCCTGAGAAAAATAATCTGTAATGTGATTTCTTGATAGTGGTGTAAATTTATTCACCTCTTAGTTCTAATCTCAGTGCTGATAAATCACACTCCACACTCCTCTCCCTGTTCCCCCCAAATCGAGGGACTTGGGAGTATTCATGCCCTCAATACTCTCAACATCTGATGACATCCCCAAGCACCCATACTTGCAGGTGATTCAGTAGATTACTGTGACTGCAGAGGTTCATGTTAGGTTTATCATCACTTGGGGTAAGACCCCCTTTCATCCTATAAAACCTGACTCCTTGCTCTAGGATGGGTTTGAATTGAAGTTTTATGCGTGTTCCTTAGGGCAAGGTTCAAGAAAAGATTTAAATACAAAAATCAGACTTTAATGGACTTTAGATGCTTTCAGCCAAAAGGCCTTATGAATTGTCCCTGCTGAGCCCGCAGGGGTTATCAGGTCCCTTTAGTCTGAGGTAGATTCACACAAACCAGAGTGTGAAGCAGTCCCTCTTGAAGCCTGTTTAGGGATCTGGCCATAATTCACTTTTTGTGTTATCTTGGAGCTGGATAGAGGAAGGAGTGGCATAGTCTTGTGTTTTCCAAAGACTGAATCCAATTCAATTGCTTGTAAAGGCACTAGCTAAAATCACTGAATCTTGAACCTGAAAGTTTTGTTGATAATTTTGTGTGTTCTTGTATGTTGTCTGAAATACCTGATCTGGTAACGTAAGGGGTATTGTAGAATTAGGAAAATGATTTTCCTGCAGCGTTACCAGAACATGGTGCTTGGCTGCGCTGCTGGCGGAAAAGTTGAAGATTTAATCTGAGCGAGCTCTTGGCGAAAGCCGCGGAGTTCCCGATCGCCGGGTCTGCCAAATGCGTCAGGAGCGCCTGTACTTCCACAAGCTTTTCACCCCTTCCCTTCCCGTCCCGCCCAGGCGCGCCGCTGCCGGGAGCCGGTGGGTCCGGGGGAGCGGCCGAGGCGGCTCCCGGGGCAGGGCCATACCGGGGCCAGCCGAGCTCCCGAGCTGCCCCCGCGGCGCCTGCTCAGCTCACAGCTCAGGGGGAAGGGGAGGAGGAAACGCGGGTGGGGACGGGACGGGACAAGCCCTGCTGACCGTGGTTGCACCCGGGCGAACGGAGCGGAGCTGAGAGGCGAGGAGGGCCGGCGGGCACGGCTCGGCGCGGTAAGGGCTGTGCCGCGCTGCCCGGAGCCTGGCGATGCCGCGGGCAGAGCAGAGCGGGGCGGCCGGGGGGCTTTGCTCCTCCGCCGGGGCCGCTCCCGGTGCTCCGGCCCGGCTGCGGGGCGGGGGAGCAGCCTCGGCGCGGGGGCCGGTCATCCCCCGCAGGAGCCCCCGGGGGCCGGTTGGGGCTTGGCGGGCCAGCGGTCTCCCGAGCGGCGCGGTCGCAGTGCCGGTCCCGGGACGGTCCGGGACAGGCCGTGGGCGGCGGCTCCTGCCCTCGGCGGTGCGGGCTGGGGGCCGAGCGAGGCCGGAGTTTCGTTTCCCCAAGTGTGTCAGGCGGAAGGTGGCCCTTTCCATAGGGAGTGCTCTCGGGAGCCTCGCGGCAGCAGCTCCTCTCGGACCGGCCGTGCCCTGCCCCCGGGAGGGGGTTACTCTCAGGAAGCCACTCCGGGTTATTCTGAGACTATTGATTTCTTGGTAAAAGTAACACACTAACCTCTGAAATGTCTCCTGCCAGGCAGAACACACCGTGTGGCAATACTTCTACTTCGCCTAGAAGCGAAGTGTGAATAGAATTCAGTGTGACCTCAATGCCATTGGTTCTTAATGAAATAATAATTTGTCAAAGTCTTTTTTTGTTGTGATTACTGGATTTTATTCTCTCACAAACGCCTGAGAAATTTAAACAACTTTGAGATAATATTTCTCAGCAGGTTGGTAAACTAGGAAGTTGTTGTCCGGAGTTCAGATGAAGTTGGTGGTCCAAGAGGGTGCTGTGTTAGAGCTTGCTGTGCACTGCAAAATCTGAGTGCTCTTATAAACCTGTGTATCCTGACGGGTTGTTAAAAAAAATTAGCCTTTAACCTGTGTTTCAATCCAAGTGTTGCTGATCGGTAGCTGTCTTAGACTCTGCTGTGCAGGGAGCCCTTCTAAACCACCTGTGGTGTTGGAGGGCAACTTGGGATTTCTAGTGAAGAGGACTGCGTAGGAATTGTTTAATTTAAGGGTTGAGTTGTGTCAAATGATAGCAAGAGATTAAGGGAAGGGCAGCAATATTTGTTTGGCCAGACTAGGTTAGGATAGCTGTAATTGTAAGCAGTTCTTTACTGGATGAGTTTTTGGTTGCTTCTTTTTTGCATACCAAGAAGAGACATGGGTTATTACCTTCTTTTTGCTTTGTCCCTGGCCTAATACTCAAGACCTGGAGTGTGAAACACATTTGCACTGGCTGTATGATGTGATGGTTCAAATATCTCTTCAAAGTTGACATTTAAAGCAGGAGAGGCGATAGAAAAATTAAATTGAAAAGCTGAAGTTGTGGTTACATCCACAATACTCAGTATTTTAAAGAGGCTTTTTTGTAGTCCTGATGTCATCTTGATGTTTATTAGGAATTTTTGTTTTGGTAGATAGCTTAAAGGAATTCATACACAGTTTAAGTTTTACGCCATTCACTGTAGTACTTTGTACCTGTTATTTGTGCTACAGATTTGAAACTTTAAAAGATGAAGGGATGCCACGAAGTATTGTGAAGACCTGAGACCTGTTTGCATTTGTCTACAGAGAAAGGAAAGAAAAAAAGTCAAAGTGCAGAAAAAGCATAGTGATAATGTTTAAATTGAAATGGTTTTTCAAAACCACTTGGTGGTAGGAAAAGAACATGCAACGTAATTTAAAAATAAGTAAATATCAAGACTAGAAGTGTTCATGCTCGAAGTTATGATCATTTTGAAATCTGTGAAAGGGTGTTGATTTCTTAGAGCTTGCTCATCTGTGAAGCAGAGCTGAGCAGCAGGAGCTGTGTGTTTAACCCGACCTGGCAACTGAGCACCACAGAGCTGCTCACTCGCTGCACCCCTGAAGAAACTGGAAGGGTGTGAGAAAACTTATGGGTTGAGATAAGAACTGTTTCATAATTGAAATAAAATAATAATTAAATTGTTGTAATGAAAAGGAAAGTAACAGAGGGGAACACAGTCCAGCAAGTGAAGCAAATGAGAACAATTGCTCACCACCAACCGACTGATGGCCAGCCAGTCCCTGAGCAGTATTTCCCCCCCAACAGCCTTCTTCCTGGTTTTATTGCTGAGCATTATGCTTTATGGTCTGGAATATCCCTTTGGTCAGCTGGGGTCAGCTGTTCTGGCAGTGCCCCCTCCTGGCTTCTTGTGCACCCCCAGCCAAAAGCAGCTGACTGACCCCCCCTGACTGGGGGCGATAGATCGTGATTCAGCTCTGTAGGTTAGTCACAAGGAGAGAACTTCTCTTTTCTAAAGAAAACAGGAGATCAGTGGTTTTTAAAAGTTTAGCTGTGAAATACTTGATACTACAAAAACTCACTGTGTTTCAACATCTTCGACTGCTGTCTTGGTGCCTCTCCATTTGCCAGAGTTGCAGTGTGATACGGGAGTGGTGGGAAGGAGCGATGTCTGTCCCAGGGTTACCACAATTACTGCTCCTGCACCTGTAGCCACGTCTGTTCTCCTGTACCAGCTCCTGTGGTAGTCCTGGCCACAGGGCTACTGTAAAACCCACGCTTGACTGAGCACACAATTCCCTTTGTAACACACCTTTCCACATTTCTGCTAAATCTGCTGGGAAGACTGTGGGATTCCTGAAATGCATGAACACTGGTGTTAGCTGGTGTATCCCCATGCCTCCAGTGCAGCAGATTAGTCCTGTGTAACCTGGAAGAGTTAACAAACTTGTGAAAGTTCTTCTTGGAAGTGTTTATAGACTTCACTGAAATCCTGATGAAAGCTGTGTTGTGTGAGGAGGATAATCAGCAGTATTCCAGGGACTTTTCCATGTTCTGGGAGAGTGGAAAGGCTTGTGTCATTGTTGGGAAACTTGTGTGCTGGTCTCACCCAAACTTTGTGTGGATGATGCCAGCCCTAAACAGATACTTATGTCTGAAATTCTTTTACTTTGCACGTTGTCTTTTGTACCTGCAAATTGCATCAGTGCAATTTCTCTTCTTTTATTCATAGTAGTGCTATGGGCAATTGTAGCTCCTGTATAACTATCGTAGCATCATAGAATTAATGTTCCAAGTACAGGTTGCCTTTCCCTGATAGTACTGAGTGAAAAGACTTGAATGTGTACAGAGGGGTTGTATGTGTGACAACAGAATGGAGTGTGGCTCTTGGAGAGCTGTCTGATGGTCCCTAGGAGGAGGGGGAAAAGGGAGATGCTTGGTCAGCAGTGACGTCATGAGAGCTTGTTCCACAAAGAAAATGGTGGGCAGAGCATCTGAAGTGGGCAGGTGAGGAGGAGGAGAGGAAGTCTGCATTGATACCACAATTGTTTCTTTCTGCTTTGGGAAAAGGCAGTGGTCAGCATTCCTATCCTCTGCAACAAAATAACAATTGGTGGAGGAAAAGTTGCACTACACACTCATTAAAACTTTGCTAAGAAGCAAAAATGGCAACCTTAGACATATTTGAGAGTTGTAAAAGCTTTGAGTTTAATTGTTTGGGTTTCTTTTTCCTTCAGTATAAATACTTCTTATTTCAAATTGCAGCACAGGTAAATAGTATTTTTTAAATATTTAAGCTTCACCACAAACCAGGCTCATGTTGGTTAGCGACTACCATGTGGCCTGTCATACTGTTCAAATTTTCAGGTGAACAAGAGGGATTAGAAATACTGCTCTTGGAGAATTAGGAGACTGCCAGATAGTTTAGTATACTAATAAAGATGCCTCACCTCCCTGCTTTAGTATTTTTAATTTATAAAGGAAGGATTGGTGTTGGGACAAAATGTGAAATCTACCCTGTGAAAAGGAAGTGGGACGTAGGCAACAACAACAGTGAAATCAAGATTAACATTTAATACTATCAGAAACACATACCAGCCAATTAATTTTATGCTGGTAAAAGTCCATTTTAGTCTAGTTATCTTCTTGCTGCTGAATTGAGCCTAATTATTTGTCACTTGCCTTTAATAAATAATGCCTTTTGTTAAGATTTTCTCTCTTTTGTGTTTTAGATACAATGTCTGCTCCAAGTGGCAACCCTGTCCCGTCTGCACCACCTTCTTATGAGGAAGCTGTAGGAATCAATATGAACTATCCTCACCCCTATCCTGTCCCTGGCCCTGGACAGAAGCCAGATGGGAAGGGAATGAATGCTCCCACATACATGGGACAGCCTCCACCAGCAAATAACCCCAGTAAGCCTCCAAAACTCTTCTGTACCTCATCTTAAGGTGGTGTCAAGTGGCTGTGTAATAGGTGCTGTCAGAAGATGAAAAATCGTGGTTCACAGGTGTTCCTCACATGCCAAAAAATACTTTTGAAGAGAATAAGGTGAATCAATTCTTGTGAATCCCTAAGTGTTCACTGATGTCAATAACATCATTTGGCTTTCTGCAGTTTTTAGTGCAGCTTTATTTTTAAGGCAGTGTATTTCTGCATTAGGAAATGCCATGGTGATTTCTCTCTGTCGTTGTGTATTTCATTCCTCTGAGCCCTGAATATTTCAAAGTTATACGTGGTTCAGAGGAAGTTGATCACTACTCTTTTCCCTTGTGTACTCACTGAGTAAACAGCCTGTTTCTCTGCTCAGTTACTGTTCAGACGGTGTATGTGCAGCAGCCAGTGCTGTTTTATGACCGGCCAGTTCAGATGTGCTGCCCTTCCTGTAACCAGGTGATAGTGACACGTCTCTCGTATGACTCAGGAGCTTTGACCTGGCTGTCATGTGGTGGCCTCTGCCTGCTGGGGTAGGTCAATTCCAATTTGCACTTTTACCTTGATCTTTTACAGCTCTAACATGTAATGGAGCTCTCAGCTTTGCTTTCTCTGTCTGGGACCTGAGCCTTCGTGGTTCAGTTATCCTACATCTGTGTGCTACAGGACCCTAAAGCGGTTCTGGAAAATACAGTAATGGACTCCATAGCCACATGTGTTCTTCCTAAAGTTTATGGCACCAGTTTTACTGATGGCTTTTGGATGAAATGCATTTTACTTCCTTGTGTATGTAAAAAGTGTAAAGCAGTGGTTCTCTCTTTTTTTGCCTTTGCAGGTGTGTAGCAGGCTGCTGCTTAATTCCCTTCTGCATTGATGCCCTAAAGGATGTGGATCACACCTGTCCAAAATGCAGTGCTCTTCTTGGTTCTTACAAACGTTTATAGGCGGTGTTTAAACACTGATGGATGAAGTTGGTTAGCACCTCTACAAGCCCTCTCTGAAGCTTCATGGAGACTTCCTGTTTTTTCTGTGCATCCTGTCACTGGAAACCAATAAAAAGTAATGTTTATTGCTAGATGGTTTGAATATGCATTTGCTTGAGAGGAGTTTCACTTAGGTCTGTAAAAACCATACCTAATCTGTATGGGCCACTCAGTCCAGCACCCGTGGAGAGCAATGGAGTGTTTTCCTTTTTGCTTTATACCAAACAGGTTGGTGATGTTCTTCAGTTAATCTTGTCTCAGTCATGTTGCGCATTGTGCTTGCATTCAGACTGTAAAGTCTCAGCACAGAACAAGAGGAGGACATGTATGGGGAACTATTTAGGCTCGTGCTTTGGCAGCAGCACTGTTTACAAACCGGCAGGGAGTTGCCTCAGAGACAGGTGATCCTCTCTGAAAAAAGAAATGGTTTGTTGTGATCTTACTATGAGCACTAGAATTCACTTTAAAACTTTCTTAGTTGGAAGAGAACCAAACCTAAAGGCTTCTTCCTTCTTGGAGGTAGCTTTTACAAATGGAGAACTCAGGTTATTGTGCAAAAATAGTGATTGAATCTAGTATCTGAATTTTCTTGACGGTTTCAAATCTAGTCATATCTCTAATGTGAAGTGAAGATGTTCATACAGAAGATATTTGTCCAGTGTTTTTTGTTTGGCTGGGGGTTTTCTTACTGCTGATGGAAAGTCTGTGAAGTGTTCTCTTCACCCCAGTGTAAATGCCCAGAGAGCCTTGGTTAGAACATTAGAAAACTTCCTTGTACATTTACGTAAGTCAGCTGATCAATCATAAACAAACCTCAGCCTTATCTTAAGGCTTGAATTCCACCGGAAACGCATAAAAAAGACACCTGGCATTTAGTTGTTGATCTGCTTGTTAATTATTGTTTCTTTATTAAGAAGGTAAAATGTTTGTTAAAGAGTTTCTCTGATTTTTCTAAATTAAATGAAAGATGAGTTTTGCTTTTAGAAACTTAAGCTGGATATGTTTATTTAAGATTATAATCACAAAAAATTAAAGAATGAGGCTCTGAAGGTTTAAGTAATTTCTGTGTCATAAGCAACTTCATCAAACAACATCTTGATGCATATCACAGAATCAGAATCACAGAATCAACTGGGTTGGAAAAGACCTCTGAGATCATCGTATCCAACCTGTGTCCCAATGTCACCTTATCAACCAGACCATGGCACTGAGTGCCACACTTAATCTTTTCTTAAATACCTCCAGGGATGGTGGCTCCACCATCTCCCTGGGCAGCCCATTCCAATGTCTAATCACCGTTTCTGTAAAAATCTTCTTCCTAATGTCTGACCTAAATGATACCAGTCCAGAAAAGGCAGTCAGGTGTTTAAGAAGGGCTGTGTTGGTAACATTGTATTAATGCCTGTAACAGCAAAAAGCTAAAATAAATACAAATAAAAAATACTGCATTTACTGTTCTTGCCAAATATGCCTTCTGTGAGTATTTGGTGTAAGTTAGTTTTTCAAAAGTCTTTCAACACTTTATATTTGAAATCTAGTAATTTTGTAGATCATGTACAATCTCTAGGCCTGGTCTTAACTAGGTTTTGTAGACTGCTGCTGCTTGTGAGTCAGTCTGCAAGTGATTTAAGAGCTTCCTTGTGCATTTGGAAAAGGTTTCTGGTCTCCTCATACCATAAGAATTTACATCAGCAGCTACTAACTGGCAAGAGAATGATGGAGACAAAAAGCTGGTAGTTTTGCAGCTTTCCACTTTGATGACATGGTACCAGCACGTGCTTTTGTCTGCTGGTGCACCACCATAGTGCTCTCTGTGTTCTTGAAGGGCCTGGGTGATGCTGCAGTGAATTTTCTGGTGTGACATGAGCAAGTCCTGTGCCTTACTGGGAAGCAGAATTCTCCCACTGTCGCAGGAAATGTGCTTCTTGTCAGTCAGAGCAAGACAGAAAGAAGCGATGAAGCTCACAGCATTTCCTAGCATGGTGGGGAGGATTTTTAATTTTTTTAGTAGCCTGTCAGTCTGATCTGGATAGTCCTGCCATATATTCATTTGGTGAGTCTTCCAGTTGTTATTCCCTTAGCTCCCCTTTTCTCTCCGAAGTGATGGTTGGTGATGAGGTGGTGGCACTAGAATGCGAAACACTGACCAAAAGAAAGTGTTTGTTTTCATTTAAGTGCACAGTCCATTGATTCTCTTTAAGTTCCATGTATGGATTGAGAATAGGACACACAATGCTGGCAGCTCTTCCTTCTAGTTCAGCATTCTGCAAAGCTTTCTGCTGCCCCTTCTATAGTTGTATTTCCTTAAACGCAAAGCCTGTGTTTGTTCTCTTGTGTATGGAATGATCTACAGACTGTGCCTGAGTAACCTGCTTTGTTAAACCTACCTTGGACACACAAATGCAGGATATAACTTGCTTTGTGTGAAAGCGCTTTGTGTTGGATTATGTTGAAATTACTGTTTGTTTTTAAAACTGACTCTATTTAAAATAAAAACTTTGTCTTTCCTATCTGGTGCTTGTAATTGGAAAATTATAACGTTGGAATGTTTCCAAACACATGGATGGCTGAAATGTTAAGAAAAGTAATTACAGGGAGAAATTTTTCGGAGTCTAACCTGAGCCAAGTCTCTGATAAATAGCATTGTCTGCCTTGCAGACCAGCTGTCACACACAGAGCCACACTGAAAATGTGTTGTTTTCCTGCTACTCAGGTACTATAAATATTTTTTCACTTAAAACTGTTGGGTAAAACTTTCACTTGCAATGCAACTAAAGAAACACATAAAAATATGGCTCTACGTTCACATACCAGGAACCACTAGAGAAAACAGCTATCAAATATCGCTGTACTCAGTGGGAAAGTATCCCTGTTAATCATGTGAGAATACCCTACTTTCTTTTAATGTCTAAATTTTTGTTTGGCTGGTTTGGTTTTTTTTTTTGAGGTACAGAAAGAACAGGAAGACAAGTTTGTTCGAATGCATTAATATTTATTATTTTTATTAAGGAACTTAGGGTTATTTTGGTAGTAAGTTACTTAGGTGTTGTATGAATAGTTTTTCCTTGGTAGTAGATACAGAAGGAACAATGCTGACTTTATGGGCTCAAGCTATTTTCACCTAAGGAAGGAGCATAGGCCGTCTGAAATCCTCCAGCCTCACATTACAAATTCAGGTAAAACCTTCCCTTCCTCCTCCTTCATGAGCTTTCCAGGATGACTTTGCCTTCTGTCACACTTTGACAGTGTTGTTTTCATTAGGCTTCTATTTTTAATAGAAGGAACTTGCACAATTTCAAATTCTGATGAGGCTTGAGCCAGAAGGAAATAAAACTTATTTTGTCATGCAAAGAGGATCCAAAATAAAAGTTGTTAAAACAAGTAAAAGGCAGCTGATAGCCTTACAAGAGGGAGTTGTTAAGCAAGTTCAGAGTGGTTTCAAGAAGCTGCTATTTATTGCAGTGTTTGTGAAAGCACTTCTGGAAGTCTAACCACAAGGGATTTTCTTTGAAGAAATTATTTGCCTATTCAAACCTAGTTAATTATTATTCATAACTGAGCAGCAGGAGGTCAGTAATGGAGTATACAGTAATGTCATCCTAGGGCTAAAGACTAAGTGCAAGCCCTGTGACAAAGGTGTCAAGTTTTTGTAGTTCAGGTGATTGTATTTTATAGCAAATTAACTTCTGTATTCCTATTTGCTTCACAAGATCCTGTAATGTGATACAAATTTATTATCTTTAGGATGACTTCTAATGTATTTTTGTGAGATGAATACCCTCTAGTATGTATGCTGGGTGTGAATCTAATATAGAAATAAATTTGCCAATGAGCATCTTAGTACTTTTTCAAACCAGGACAGCAAAAGGTGCATGTGAAACCTACTGATTTCAAAGGAAGTGCTTCTTACTACCACTTGAATATTGTTATCTTTAAGAACTTGAAAATTTAATGTGTCAAGAGGTGGTTGTGTGGTCTGGAGGTGCTGAAAGTAGTTGTGCCCAAGTTGAGAATAAACCAAGAGAGAGTAGGCAGCTTTTTGAAAGTCTTCTTGTGGTTGGCTGTTTTGCTTCATGCTGCAGTTTTGTCTTTGCAACAAAAAAATACTGTCAGAAAGCAGCTTCAGTGAGTTCCAGAAGGCCATTGCATTAACAGGGCGTGTGACAGTGCTCTAGGACTTAAAGTCATAGTGCCCCTGAATGTGACAGCACGGGGTTCAAATAGCATTAAGGGGGAAAAAAAGACAAACCCAAAGCAGTTTCCTTTTCTTGCTCGCCACAGCCTCTGAAGCACCTTCTCCTGGTGCTGCTCTGAGTGCTCTGTATCTTGGTAACTAATACAGAAGTTACCTCAGGCTCATGCCTCGTAAAAAGCTTTTATTGTTCACAAAGTAGCGCTGAAGACTTTTTAATACTCTAGGATAACAGAATCATAGAATCACTAAGGTTGGAAAAGACCTCTGGCATCACTGAGTCCAACCATCAACCTGCTAGGTTCACCTTTCAACCATGCCCTTTAGCACCCACATACACGTGTTTTCTGCATGCTTCCAAGGATGGCGATTCCACCCCTCCCCTGGACAGCCTGTTCCAACGCCTGACCGCTCTTTCAGGCAGCTGAGAGGAAAGGTCCCTCCTGAGACTCCTTTTCTCCAGGCTGAGGCCCCTCAGCTCCCTCAGCTGTTGCTCATCAGTCTTGATGAGAAGCTCGATTGCACGGCTCTGGTCACGCTGCTGCAGCTCGATGTCCTTTTCGTCGCGAGGCGCCCAAGATCGGACACGGGACTGGAGGTGCGACCCCATCACCCGGTTTCCCTGCAGCCATCGCTGGCCCTTTCTCTCTGCCCGCTCTCGCCCCGGCCGTGCCGCGAGTTCCCCGGCCGCCCCTCGGCTCTCGGAGGCCGAGTTTGGGGCCGGTCCGCCGGGGAGCGGCCGTCGCCACAGCCTTGGGGCGGAGAGGTGACCCCTCCGTCGCTTAATTTCCGCTGGGAAAACGCCCTGGAAAGCGTCGCTGCCTTGCAGTGCTTTCATGGTGTTTTCCCCAGAGATGCGGCGCTTTCGGGCCTCTGTGCCCGGAGCGCTGCCCCGGGCAGTGCCCGGTGCTGTGAGGAGCCTCCGACTGCGGGCTCCAGGCGGTGCTCGGTGCTGTGAAAGCACCCCGGCCGCGGGCTGCGGCAGATGCCCGGGGCAGTGAGGGACGCTCCGGGAGATGCCCGGGGCAGTGAGGGGCGCGCCGGGAGATGCCCGGGGGCAGTGAGGGGCGCTCCGGGAGATGCCCGGGGCAGTGAGGGGCGCGCCGGGAGATGCCCGGGGCAGTGAGGGGCGCTCCGGGAGATGCTCGGGGCAGTGAGGGGCGCTCCGGGCGGTGCCCGGGGCAGTGAGGGGCGCTCCGGGAGATGCCCGGGGCTGTGAGGGGCGCTCCGGGAGATGCCCGGGGCTGTGAGGGGCGCTCCGGGAGATGCCCGGGGCAGTGAGGGGCGCTCCGGGAGATGCCCGGGGCAGTGAGGGGCGCTCCGGGAGATGCCGGGGGCAGTGAGGGGCGCTCCGGGAGATGCCGGGGGCAGTGAGGGGCGCGCCGGGAGATGCCGGGGGCAGTGAGGGGCGCGCCGGGAGATGCCGGGGGCAGTGAGGGGCGCTCCGGGAGATGCTCGGGGTAGTGAGGACTCCCCGGCCGCGGGCTCCGCGCGGTGCCCGGTGCTGTGAGGGCTCCGCTGGCTCGATTTGGGCCCATGACCGGGCGGAGCTCCCGGACACGGGACGGCTGCGAGCACGGGGAGGCGGAAGGGCGGCGAGCACACAGGTGGGTGTGGAGCCCTGGCCGAGGGCACTTCCCTTCTTCCTTCGGCTGTTGGGGCTAAGCGTCAGCGTTGTGATAATACTAACTTAATATCATTTATGGGGCCTGTACAAAGCAGACTTCGGCAGTTTGTGGAGGCTCAGGCTTTCTTGGCAATGCTGGTGAACAGTTCTCAGGTGTCCACGGACAGGCTTACCCTGTTGTGTGACAGATGGTCATTTTTATTAAATTCATTTTCCCAACTTGAGTACAAAATCTATTAAAATACTTTTCTGAGACTTACAGCCAGTGTGGGTCTCTTGTGTGTCTTTAAACCAGTGTGTTTGCAGCACTTGTGCCAGATTTTCTTGAGTATTTTAAGGTTATCTAGGACAGTAATGTGCTGGAAATTTCTCTTTGGAAGGTTCTTTTTCTGCCTCTTTTGGGAGTGGTGTTTTGATTTTTTAGAAAAAAATAATCTAGTGTGAGGTAGGAAAAAATGCTTACGAGACGTTGGGTCTTGGGCTCCATCCTGCACTTGCCAACCACTACCTGAAGGGAGTCAAGTGCACAGGACACTTTATGCCATATTTTATCTTAAAGGTTTGGCTTCAGTGTGCATTTAAGAGCTAAGTGCTATTCAGACATTTAATTCAATATTTAGAAGTTTCAATAAAAACTGTCCCAAATCTGTGCTATACTGAAAACAGCTGTTTGAAATATTTTTACCAAGAAAAGCCCTGAAGTTTTGTTCATCAGTTTCTTTGTTCTTTGGTCCATGAAACTGTCAAGATTCAAGTAAACTCAGATTTATAAATTCTTCACCATAAGATTTTTTTTTCTTTTTTATTAGTGTAGTTTCTTCCCAAGAAATGAGAAGCCACAAAGGTAAAATTTGAGATTAAAATGCAAATTTGTTTTTTTTAGAAAGTCTAAGTTACACTCTGGTCCACTTGAACCAGTCTCATGATAAAGCAGAAATTCTCTCTAATTCCTGAGTTGATGTTCCTACTGACTTTGGTGTGAGTTTTATGCTTTATTTTTTTTTTCAATAGCTATGTGAAATATGTTGAAAAATCGTATTATATAAATAGTTCAAAGTCAGACTGGTGTGGAAACTGGGCAATAGTAGTGATTGAAGAAAAGAATTGTCACAATATATCAATTTTCTGGTGAATTCATCACGTTTTTGTGTTCCTGCCCAGCAATTAACTTTCCTGCTTCTATCCATATTGCTGATAGCAGATCAAGAGCTAAATGACTTCTTACATAGAGTACATACTATGCCCAGATGAGCTGTACTCTTAAATGAAAAATTAGAATGAGTACCAGACTAAATAGCTCAGCAAAGTAAAAATGGCAAACTCAGCAAGTAATTTTCCACAAAGAAATCTCTGAAGCAGTTTCAAAATTAGAATATTACGAAAAATCACTTTGAAGGCGGAAGAAGGCTTTCTCAGTTATTGCTTTGGGTTGGTTCTAGGAAATCTGAGCTGCTGTATGAAATATGTAGGTTTTGGTTTTGTTTTTCTTCTTTATTCAGTTTCAAACCTGGACTCTGGACTCTGAGTTTGGTGCTCGGTAGGTCAGGGATTTTGATAGAGGGGTCCATTTACATCATGGAGTATTTTATTAACTCTTTAGACTGGAATTGCTCTCTCTCACCTTCTTTAGTAATTGATGTTTGCAAAGCACACGTGAGAAGTTGCTTTCCCTTTAACATTTGTAAGCATTTCGTGAGCAAATGTTACATGATGGAGGAAGTAAGCTCAGGAAAGAGGCTGGAGCAGTACAAACCTAGTGGGGGAGAGTAGTACCAGTGGCTGGGATTGTTACCTAAATTTTTTCTTGTGGCTCTGGAGTAAACAGTAGCTCAGGCTAGACCAGAGGGCTTGCAGCGGGAGGAAAGAAATATTTGCCTGCCCACGCAGCAGCTTCCCTTGGGAGGTGTTGGCACACAGGAACAGCTCAGTTGTGGCCATGGCTGCGTGCTGTGAGTGACCATCCATCCTGTTACGTGTGAGCACTAAACATGGGCTCAGGCTGCACGGGAAGTGTGGGAAGAGCCCTGGGCCTGCATGAGGGGTCTCTAAGTTTGGTGAATCCTGGAAGGCCTGTGTCTGATGTGTTGTACAAACCTGATTGGTAGCAGAAGGGTGGTGGTTTAGTGGTTTTGTGTATTAGTCAGGCACAATTTCACCCATTTGAGATTTGGGACTTTGGTTGGTGGGATGAGCTGCCTCCCGTGAACTTGCTTGCTCCCAATGGAAACACCTTCCCTTTAGCCCCAAAGCTTTGGCTTTCATCCTGTGTGCTTTTTGGTTGATTAATCATCAAGGAATGATTGCTAGGGTGACTTGTAAATTTATTTATTTAGTTTAAACTCACTTCATGGGATTGTTCTGAGCATTTGCTCTGTTGTGATGCCCATATACCTGATTTCTTTTCCTTGCAGTTTTGTGGGGTTTCTAGTAGGGTGACTTCTCTTCCTCTTCTTTTGCAAAAAGGCTGAAATGCAGTTGGAGACGGAGTCAGTGGTTATGTGTGTGTCTGTGTCTCCCCCTTACTACAACCTCCCCCTCCCCTCTACAGGCTGCCCCGCCAGAGCCCCTCCTCTGGCTGGAAGAGGGGAGTTGAAATAGTGAGCTCCTGCTTTGTGAAGGAAATTTTCTTTCAGTGCCTTGCTCAGAGGTGCCTTTGAGAGCAGAACTGATGTGTTTTTGTTAACTTCTGGTCTGAGGAGGTGATTTCGATGGCCACGGGGTTGCTCACCATCATTTTACTCTGTGCTGTTGTGGCAGGAGCTTCAGGGAGTAAGTAGAAGAAATTTTTCCTCTGCTAAGATTGGTTTCTCTCAATGCAGAATACTTCTGCTTAGAAATGTTCTCACTAGCAAAACTTCAGAGAATTATGTTACAGCTTGTAGGTTTTTGTAGTAATTCTTGTAGCAGCTTTGTCTGGATTTTTAGTGTGGTGTAGCAGTTTTCTTTACTGAGCTGTTTGGGCGGTACTGGACAGGCGGGAGAGCATCCTACCTGGAGCGGAGTCATTAAATAGTGCATCTTCCTTCAGCATTCTAGGGAAAGCAACAGAAACAGTGAGGTTGTGTCAGTCAGTTAATTATTCTCACCTGAAAAGAATGTGTTAGTATCATGTTCAAGGATTGTGCTTAGTTTGGTATTTGGGAGATGAAGGATTTTGAAAAGACTGAATAAATTGTGGACTGTCAGTAGTGGGGTCCTTTGTTGCTCTTGTCAGCTGAAGAGAGAGAAGTGCATGCTGTTTCCAGAACAAAAATAAATGATGGAAGAAAATTTAAACAGAACAAATGAAGAGCAGACACTCTAAATTTAGGCATCCTAATGAAGTTAACCAAGTGCCTGATTGTCCAGGCTGCTCAACCCACCACACTATCAGTCTGTGATAACCGTGGTTGTCACTTAGTTCTGAGCTCAGCATTCTGGTAACCACATGAGCCTTCTGATGCTCCATAACAGATGAATTTTCCGTGTTTGTCTTACCATATTTGTTTTAAGGGTCTTTAATAATTTGTATGTGGTCTATGTATAGATAGGGATATTTATAAAAATAAATAGTTGAGTGATAATTCTCGTATATTACATGACCTGGTCTCTCTGTGCTCGAAGGCTCTCTCATTTTGCAGATATTTTGGCACTAGATCAAGTTAGCTTGAAAATAACATGCTATTCATAATTTTGAAAGGTAAAAATCTGAAGTTCGACAAAGAGAATTAATTCTGCAAACTAAAAAGGAGCACTTGTTGGGAGGAGGTATAAATGTGGGGTAAGACTTTTTCAAGAAAAATGTAATTCTACTCTCCAGAAACTTAAAATTTAACTTGGGAATAAAAATGTGTGTAAGCTTGAAGGGGGACTAATGAAACAAACACTTTCTTGTTTTTGTTCCAAATCCAGTGAATTTCCTTCTTTCCTCCTGCCAATAATTTTGACATTAACATAAAGAGGTTAAGAGAAGGGAAAATATGCTTCAAATAAATAATATAAATGTGTATCTTTTAAAAAAGTTATGATTTGACAAGAGCATTTCCTTCAGGCATAAAACATCCAAAAGCCCAGAACCAGAATAGAGGCTCTCTTAACTTCTGTCTGCAGTAGGAGACGAAGCAGAGCAACACAGGGGTGTTAGTTACTGCTTCATGGGGAGGCTCACTATCCTATGGTACAGAATAGAGGCTGGAGAGGTTTTAATTACTATTGAATCTCTTGTGGCACTTGCCATTATTGATAAATCTTTTTTTCAAAGTAAGTTAGGGCTGGATGTTTTTAGTACTAATTAAATAATGTAATACATGATTGTGTTTTCCTGCAGTGCTTTCAGTAGCTGCTGCATGTAATTCTGCCAGGTTTATTTAAGCTCATTCAGCATCACAGCGCTGGAGAAAGTCTTGCTGATTCAGTGTGCACAGGCTGAAGAGAAGGAAAGGAGGCTCTGTACAAGCAGCCCCAACTGTTTCCCCTGTTAATGCCAATGTGAATCTAAAGCAATTCCATCTGTGTGGGGTGTGTTCTGCATCCCCTTGAATTCACTGCCCTCCCAGTCAAAGTCTGAATGAAAGTCATGCTGGAGAACAAGCTCTCCAGTGTTAAAGGACATCTTAACCAATTGCCTCCCTCAAGCTGTGATGTTTGTGTTTTTTAACATCCTTCCTGCTGCTGAAAAAGCCTTTCTTGAGCAGTAAAGCTTGCTCTTGTTCTTTTTAAAATGATGCTTAAGATTTCTTTTGAGTGGCTATGTGCAATGAAAGTCATAGCTATATAGAAATCTTCCTGACCTGCAATAAAATTAAAAAACTATGGATATGAAGAAGTGTGGTACATAAAATACATATTTCATTCTTGGATTCAGAACCTCTCTTTTAATTTGCTTCCTAGTCCATGGTATTGTTGAGTTGCCATGCCTACATCAATAAATACACTAAGGTAGGTCATTCTTTCATGTATATGCTCGTGAGGTGTAGATGTGTGGAAAGGGGCAAGAAAGTTTTGTCTCTGTATACTTGATAAAAAAACTCTCATGGATTTATTTACTTGTTCTGAGGACCATGCTTTGATTTCAGTAATTTCACTGAAATTTAGAAGAAGCATGTCCGTGCTGAGCTGCACACGAATTTCCTGTGCTTTTCTGTTCTGTTACCTGTCATTGCAGGATCCTCAGAGAGTTTAAATTATGGAGCTTCCTGTTTTGCAGACTGTCCAGGTGAGTAAAACAAGATTGTATTCAGGCTTTTTATATGATAAGGAAAGAGGAATCTGAAAACTTCTGCGAGGATGTTGTGTTCTGAGAAGAATGATACTTATGTCTGAGTATCAGTATTCATGGAAATAGCAGAGAAGTTCCACTAAGGTTCACCAGGCCCACACCTGCCTGAAGTTTGCATTCTGTGAACTCTGAAAAACTCCCAAGCATTAGAGCTGAGCAAAGGACTAAGGAAGGGTGGGACTAAGCTCAGCCATGGGTGTGAAGAGCAGATCTATTTCATCTTGCTCCTGTGAAGGTCCTGCTTTGCTGCTCTCTGAAAGGTGTCAAAAGAGCATCGTGCTGTAAATGCATTCCATCCCTTTTCTGCCCTCAGAAATTAACTTCATGCCTTGAAGGAAATTGTGAGGTTATGTGCTTGGGAGATAGGGGAAGTGTTTTCACCCTACCTACAGGAGCTGTGGCCAGCACGCTGGGTGCTTTCAAAAACCCAGCTCTTTCAATTGTATGTCCAAGTGGTAAGGGAACAATCTGAATATCCAGCCCTTTGCTTAGCTGATTTCAGTGGCTGAAAGATTAAAAGGTAGTAAAAAAAATAGAGAGAAGAGGAAGTTTAACAGGCTAACACTCCCCTCCCCTCCCCTCCCCCTTTTTTCTTTTTTGTTTATTTCCTAGGCCACAATGCATCGTACTTCCCCAAAAGAGCTCGATACAGCTACAGGTATTCAGCAGTCACCAACACATTCTTGCAGGGAAATATTTACAAAAGCAGTGGCATCTCTCTGGAGAGTACAGTGATTATTGAAGTATTGGGTAATTGCCAGATGGTTTTGAAAGTAAGTATTGTCATAATTGTCTGAATGATTGGGATGAGTTGATGTGGAATCATATTTTTTTGGGGATTATTGCTGCATTTCAAACATTAGTTTTTCTTGTAATTAAAAGCCAGTTCAATTCTGGATCTCGTAATTAGAGTTGCAGTATTGCTTTGATGCACCACAACTTAAAATTAGATATTTGCTAGTTTTAAAAGGCAGATTAAGCAAATAATTGTTTTCTTTTCAAAGCAGCACAGCAGTTTCACTGTTCTGTTACATGAAGTGTGGAACTGGAGATAAAGCCAGCTCCTTGAAAGGAACTCAGTTTATTTTAAAGCACTTCCATATCTGTAGCAGTAATTTTAAAACAGCAAGCATTTTAAGGAGAACTTGAGAAACTTGTATGATGTGCTGGATTGGTGCCATTCCTAGCCCAGTGTAAAATTCAGTCTTGTAACACTCCATTCATCATGACAGGAGATCTGTCTCTCAATGACAAGAGCAACAGGGCAGTTTCAAATTTCAGAGCTTCTCCTGGGGTGAGCCCTGTGGTAGGCCATGTGGAGAGCTACAGTACTTTAGAACTTCAGGGGCAGCAGGGAAAATAAACTTCTCAGCTGTCTGGGTTTTCCTTCAGGTTAACAGAGGGGATAATTCATTGGGTTTGCTGAGGGGGTTGACATGTGTCTGCTAAATACACATATACATGAGGGCAACAAAGAATAGGATAGTTATTCTTGTCCTAAGACATGGATAAAAATTAACTGTCAGTGGTTTGACAATGAAAGGGATATAACAGTGCTGTATAAAATCTGTTTAACAGTGGGCGAAACTTCTTCGTAGAAGAAATTTCTGGAAACTGCCTCAGCTATGCCACCTGAGGATGGGGCTAATGCATTCTGTTCCAACGCTGAGCCTTTGTTCATGGTCTGTGACATTCTGTGTAGATATCCTGATGTGATAAAGTCCACAAATTCCTCTTGACAATGAAATGTATTGCCTATAATCTTTGCTCCTAGGTGCAAGATGCGCAGATTAAGAGAAGTTTTGCATCCAGAGAGGAGTCTCTGAAGGAAATGGACGATCTAAGGTAGAAAACCTAATCTGGTCTGGTTTTTGAGGGTTTTTTTTAAGCTATATGGCTTACCAGCAGCTTGACTGGACTTTCTTCACTCGGCTTCACACTCTGTTTAGTTTTAGGGTTCCTTTCGATTTTTTTATTTTGTTTTTTTTTTAAAAAGCAAAGATCCAGATACAAGCACCATAAACAAAAATAAGAAGTATTTGGTCCAAACAGGTTTTTCTTCAACCTAATTTTCATCCCTTTGTATGTAAAACCATTTGGACAGTTCAAATTATTCTGGGTACAAATCACCAGGCCTCTAGCAGCACGTACAGATCACAGCTCTCAGAGCTGTGGATGTTACTTCCACAGACTCTATAGTTTTGCAGTACATTTCAGAAGTTCTTTGTTTGGAAGATTCTCATAAGGCAAAATGTTGGGTTTTTTTTCCAGGATATTTAAATTGCATTTATTTGTCCAATGAGATTTTCTTCCTTTTATGTTTTTGGGTTTAGTAGCTCATTCATAACATATATCAGTGTGTTTCTCACTAACTTGCCAAGGTATAGTCTCCAGTGTAGATGGCTGTACAAAAAGATCTCCTCAAACTGTTGAAGTCTGGCATTTTCCCAGAGAGCTGATGCTTCTTGTGTCATCAAAAAAAAAGCAGTTCTGTTGTCTGATTAAGCTCAGCCTTGTAATCTTCCCCTTTGTCCTGCCACTTGGATTCTCAGCCTTTAAACAACACTGAGAGCTGAGGTAATTGACTCAATTCAAAGGGTCAAAAAGAGCAAGCTTGGAGTAAATGCATTGCTTTTTATATTCATCAGGAAGAACTTTGTGTTCTCTCCATGGGCAGTGGTACCAGAGTTCAAATGAGTGTACAGGCACATCTTCTGTGAAGTTATTTGCAGGATTTTCGTAGCAGTAAGAGCAGTTGTGTATTGTTCTTCGCAGAGAAGCCAAAAAAGAGAGGTAGCAAAGAAAGCATTCAGTAAAGCTTGGCTATTCAAAATAATTATTCAGACAAGTAAGCCTTATTAGCATTTGCCTCAGCCTATTGTGAATATACAGTAGCCTAGCTTGTCCTCTGAACATGCATGTAATTTCCACAGATAGTAGCAAAAACAGGCACAGTTGCCTAGGAGTTCAGAACCCCTTATCCTATATGCCCAGTCTCTCCTGGAAAGACTTTATCCAGATGTTGGTGTACCAAAATTTTATCTCTTGCTTTGTGACCTGATTGATTAGATGAATAGTTAGCTCCCCAGTTAATGTGCAGATGAACTGTCTAGCTTCCTTTATGGGAGCTGACCACTAGGCTGCTATATAATTCTTCCTTTGGATGATTTATTTTTCCCCATATAGAAGGAAAATACATGATTAAAATATGTTATATTAGGACTGAAAATTAATGTCAAAAAGTGATCTCTTGGAAAGGTAGAAAACACTGTACTCTCAATCTGGAATAGCAAAAGAAATTAGGAAGTGTACTGACAGCGAGATTGGGGAATAAGTTTGGGATAGAGCCCAAGTACGCACACCTAGCAGAGCAGGAAGATGTGGGTTAATAGGAAAGCAGTTGTTCTTGTGTGCATCACAGATGAAGAGGCATGATGCAGTTACTTTGCAATTCAGACATGCTAAAGGCACCCTGAATCATAAAATAGAATTTCTCTCTTAATTAAACAAGAATCATTGCCATTAAGTACATTTACTTGTAAATAATCTGCCAGGACAGCTTTTAATTAAATGTTACAGTAATGTTAAGGATGCTGTGATTATCTTGAGAGGATTTGTTTTTAGGGTTTCACAGGGTTTTTTTAAGGACTCCTTGGGTTAGGGTGAATTTATGAAGAATAGAGGTTTACTATAAAGAATAGAGATACAGAGTGAGATCCATTGTGGACAAGCAGCTCTGTTGAGGAAAATCTGAGTCTAATGTCGTAAATTGACTTGCACTATTCGAAGCAAGAAAGGATAAACTCTTTTGTTGCAGGGAAATACTGGAGCAGCACCCTCTTCATTTTTCTTTCCATAATGGGAAAGTTCTGAAGCTCTGTCCTGTGAGGAGTGAACAGACCTGGGCACTGAACATCAAGCGAGGCATTCTCAGTGTCCTGCAGACAGTGCAAGAATTCCCTGCTGGTGCTGTCGTTGAGGAGGTGAGACTGTCATGCTCTGAGGTGACTCTTAGCTCTTGTGCATGTTAAGTCTATTCCACTTGTAAAATAAATAAAGGGGTTTTTGCCACTTGGTTCAGCCAACAGTGGCACTCATCTGATTGCTTTTTGTAGTGAATGTTCTAAAATTATCCATAATTTGGATTCTTGTTGAGGCTCAGAAGCCACTACTTGGTTACCCGAGTTCTAGTGCCAGGACTTTACCTGGCACTGGAGAAAAGACAATATTCATAATCCATGATTATTTTTTGTTACTTTTTTTTTATTAATTTCATGAGGTTTTAAGATCAAGGTTCTGAGGTCTCTTTGCAATTATTTCAATTAAGCTCAATTTCTGTGGTGTAACACTGAAACAATAGTCCTGCATACCCTGTCACCTGTGTGTTTGCATGGGTGCAGCTGACACACCTCAGGGGCTGCAGTTCTCTCGTGAAGAGCTGTCTCTAGACTGACCTTCAGCATGATGTGCCCTGCCTCATTCTCATGCTACTGCTGCATGTCAGTGCTTAAAGAGATGTTCTGCAGTAAGGCTTGGCACAGCCGTACATAGTTGCACTTACTCTGCCTAGTAATGCTCTTCTGAATTAATGCTTCCCTTCATGCCCACAAAATCTTAGATGAAAAAGCGTATGTCTGTGAATGATCTGATTCAGAGTAACACAGTGAAGTTACACAAACCAACAGACCCTGGCTACTATAAAGTTTGACCAAGGTCTTTAAAATTCTTTGCCTTTTCACGGCTTTTGTGGCAAAGCCCGTGTTCTGCAAGGGAGAATTTAGGTCTCTGTTGTTATTACAGAAAAAGTAATTATTAAAACTAATTGCAATAACCCATACTATCTCCTTGTGTTGTATGTGTGCATGTGTGATTCAAGAGTGTGTATTTGTTACCAGGTGGATGTCTTGGGAATATGCCCAACCAGGTATCAGCAAAAGGGGCCCATTCTTGTAAAGACAAGGGACTTAAACCTCTGCTCCCATCGCTCTTCTGGTTTGACTTCTGTGCAGTCGGTTGTTCTTCCTCACGTGTCGGTAAGTTTTGGGGAATGACACTGATTCTTCCACAGGGCCTTTTGACTTATTTGAAGAGTGTGTCTGCCCAAACCTGAGTTCTTAGCAAAGAAATGGTGAATTTTATTCTCCCTGTAATGTCTGTTATTCACAGAATTTGTTTTAATGCAAATTTGCATTGTAGTTGATGAATGTTGTAGTATAAATGCAGGAAGTTTTTAGGCACCTGGATTAAACTGTCATTAAAATATGTTATAGAGGTAAACTGAAAGTAGATTGTGGAACAGAGGAGTAGAGAGATGTGAGTAAGAAAAAATACATGAGAAAAAGAAAGTTATTATTTGTAGAAAACTTTGGAAAGATAGAAGATTTCTAAATGCCAGACTTACAGCTTTCCACTGTTGACAGCAGATACAGTCAATGTTTGTATCTTGTGCTGTTTTTATTTGGTGAATATTACCTGTTTCTTGTATTGTGCTAGATAGTTGTAATTTACCAGCCTTTTGGTTTTTTCTACTTTGCTTACCAAAAAGATCTGACTAACATTGAGGCTTTGTGTACTGAAATGAATTGACACCATTTGATGCTGACAGTTAATAGCGATTGTTTTTCAGTGATGAAAAACTAGGCTAAAATAAGGAGTGCATTAACCTCCACAGGCTGGGCCCTGTCAGAGGTGTAGACAAGAGACTTCCTGCTGCCCCAGGACTGGAATCCTCTGTGAAGCTGGGAGAGAAAGGATTGGGTAGGCTGACATAGGTCATCACGAATCTTCCTGAAGTATCATGTTCTTCTCAGTCAGAACAGCAGATCCTGTCTTCCCAGCTGGAATGTGTTCAGAGCATTAAGGATGGAGTCCTGGAGGAGGCCAAATGTACGGAGTCTGACCGTGTGGCGCTGCTCCCTCACCAGGGCAGCGGGGCAGAGACACAGACACAGTCTTCACTCAAACTCTTGCAAGTGCAAACAGAGACACTCTACAATAAAGGTAACTATGTTTCTGCTAAAGTAAAGCAAACCTATTTCCTAGAAAAATATTGTGGCTTCATCTTGCCTGTGAGAACTCTTTGCACCCATGATTTGCACATTTAATGTGTTAAACTGTTTTAAAGTGGGTGTTTTTACAGGCTGGGCCGAGCTGTCTCTTCTTTGAGGGCTTGGGCCTGCCATAACAAGGCTGTGAGGGTCTCCAAAAGTGATGATCCATTTTGGCCAGGTTGTGTTTATCTACTTTGTATACCTGGTGCCCTTGTATGCAGAGCATCAGCCTTCCTATGTCTGTGGACAATTCCTACTTTTCATATAAATGGAGCCTAAATAATGGCAAGTCCTAATGGAACTAAGGACATGCCATGCCTGAGAACTGTTTCAATTCTCGCTCCTTCTTTGCTCTGTGTGTTTCTCCTTAGGAAAATGATTTTACTAAAGTCAATGGGTGGCTTGCCTGAGGAATGATTTCAAAGTTGAACTCTAAATGTTGAGAAACATTTTTTTTTTTCTGTTTCTAAATAGTTGTTTGGTTCTCTTTTTAAAGAAACCCCTGCATTTTCAGGACACTTTGTTTATAATTATGCCAACATAAGATGATAGGATTCTTCCTCAGGAAGAGGTTCAGAGCCAAGCCATTTATTTTTCTTGGCACCTAGATCTCCTGTTGATTTTTTGGGTGGTTGAAGTGCTGGACGAGTTATTGGATGACTTTGGAAAAGGTGATGAATGCAAAGTAGCAGGGCCATACTGAGAGACATATGGATGGAAAATAGGGCTTTTTTCATGTGTATCTTTGTCTTGTTTCTGTGACTCTTTCTTTTGGGTCACACTTGTCTTTATTCTGTTGTGTTCTTAAATTCTAGCTCACTGCAGGCATTCATATTCATCCTTTGGCTGTACTGAGCCTAGAGAGAGTCTTACAGGGAAAAATAAAGGCTCAGAGAGAAACTTTCCCCTTGCATATAGGGTGAACCATTGCAAATGGCCAGTAACCACCAGAGATGTGATTTTTCCTTTATGTTCTTTTCTCCAGGGGACTCTGAGGATCTGTATGTGACCAATATTCTCTATGAAAGGGAGGTAACTAAGAGGGAGGTCACTGGGGGAGAAGTGACTGAACTGGTGTGGAAGCTCTGCTTAGCACACAGTGCGAGTTACGAGGTAAGCTGTACACACAGCCTCTGCCTCCTTGTGAGGCTCTTTGGGGGCTGAGAATTCTCCTGCACAGAAAAGAGGTGACCAGGAGAGCAGCAATTTTGAAATACTGAAGCTTTCCATTGTTTTGGACATTTTTAAATGTGGAACTAGAGAAAATGCTTTGAAGTGTTGTTTTCTTATACAAACGGTAAATCACACTGAGGAGTCAAAACATCCTGTAGCCCCTGAATATTAGGGAAAAGTAATTTTGAATTATATTCTAAATTAATGTGAAAGAAAATGTTCCAAGCTTTTGTTTTGCTGTGAAGAAACGAAAACATACAGAGTGTGTGGTTTGGGTTGTCACTGGCAGTTTCGATACTTTATTGTAAACCACCATTTTTACAGCTTTAGTGTGGGATACCACCCCTCATAGTGCTGTTGTTTCCGTGTTTGTTGGAGTTCTGCCATCCTCAGATTGCCTCATCCCCTCAAAACAGTTTGCACATTAAACCCTTGCCTCTGGGTCTTGGCTGGTAGGTTTCTTGTGCTTCTGATGAACTCTGCTAATAACCATTGTCCTTTCTGGGGATGCTGCTTGGGACCAGAGGGAATCTCTGCCCCCTAGACCATTTTCATTGGTGAAGGCTGCTAAGATAGAATGGAATCTTCTGGTCATGTGGAACAGGCAGTGACTTAATTATTTTTTATGATGGCCATCATGGTGGCCATCATTCTAGATGAGGGTCTGTCTGCCCTTAGCTCACTTAAGTCTTGTACTTTTTGTTGACCCTAGCAGTTAGTAATTGTCACTGTGTTCGAAATGAAGATCCCTATCTCTGTGAAATTCAGATTTTATCAAGAACACCTGGTATGTACAATACAGAAAGATCAACAGATGATGGTGCTTAATCACTGTTCACCTGAGATCAACTGAGGACAAAGAGAGGACACTTCTTATCCCATTATCCTTCAAATAGAGTGTTCTTGCTAGTAGTGAAGTTCCTACACAGAAAAATAAGGGAAAAAAAAAGTCGATGTGAAAACTAAAGAACTGACTCTTTAAGTCATTTTTGGTCAGGATATTACTAGAAAGCAAGTATGATCTAATGGGGAAGGCACTAAACAGGGCATTGGTGCCTCCATGAATTTGCCATTGATGAGTTTAATCAGCTCATTCCTGATATATTCCCTGTCCTCCGATCTTCTTGTCTTGTTAGATTGTTTGTACTTTGGAGCAAGGTTATTTCCTGCACAGAGGGGCTGAGACCTCTCCTGTAAATGCACATAAGTATGAGTGATGTTAGCAGAAAGCTCCAAACCCAGCACAGAAGGCACTCACCTTCTTTTGTTTAGATTAAGTCCCATGTCAAAGAACAGAAGCACTGCCTGTCCTTCCCCTGGGCTGGACACAGACGCTGGGAGATGGAGAAGAGGCTTTATGGGGACTGGAGAGAAGTGCAGTGCTGGATTCCAGCTCTGCCGTTATATCCTGGGTGTGTTGACCTTTCCCTTAGCACCACCTGTGATTCATGAGCACAGGTGGGTGTTCCTGTTTTGTGTGTGAGACATCAGGGGAAGGCACAGGGTGGAGCAAGATAAGTCACAGCTGCAGAAGCCAGCATCTTCAGTCATCTGTAATAAATTCCAGCTCCAGACCTTCTCCCAGTCTGTTAAATGGTGATCATAGTCTGACCTGGTACCACAGCCTGACAAAGGCCTTGGCACCGGGCTGAGGAGAAAGCAGTAGGTGCCCTTCATTGGAGTTGGAATATTTGGGATAGACTTCTGTCTCTGAGTTATGAGCAGGTCTGCCATTTCCTTTAGCTGCATGCTGTGGAGACTGGGGCTATGGAGGGCTAAGAGAGCCATATAATAATGGTTGGTGCTAATATAGAATAAAAGCAGCCTCTTTAGGAAGGATAATGCTTAATTCCATGTGGTTGTCAGTGTTACAGCAGTATGAAACGGCATTTAGGCACAAACTAGAGGGCCGCATACTGCCTGGAAAATGTTGAAAAAAGAAATTACTGCAGCAGACCTGAGAAACTTTCTCTAAATCCTGCCTTCTATGGGACAGTCTTAATTCAGTGTCTTTGAAAGAATGGCAGATGATTTTTCCCAGTAACAGTGGGATGTCACTTCTGACTCCAAAGAGGCCTACTGGCTTCATGTGTGGGAAATTTGTTTTGTAAATCACTCAGATTAGCACAAGTGGCTGCTGTCTGTGCCACTGCCTAAAAGAGAGGTGAATTATTCATCATGTGCCCGTCCCAGTGCAGGGTTTGATTGGTTGTCAACCATTTTCACTGTTTCAGGGTGTCCTTTCTGTGTGACAAGACATTTCAAAGAGAATCTTTATCATCCCTCATTTCAACCAATAAAATGTCCTTTGGGCCAGGAAAGAAGTTATGGGAATGCCCACAGCGTTGCTTGGGAGACAGCCGTGCTGTTATGCATGTATAGCTTGTTTGTCCCTGTATTGTTTGACTCTGAATGAGGTGAGATTATGCATTTCTTTCAGGACACAAAACCAAGAATAAATGGAAGGGAAAATCTCCAACTCCAGGGAAAACAGTGAAGGGATGAGAAAATGGAGGTGGAGACTGTGTCATTTCCAAGGAAGCAAAGTTGTTGTTTAATTTTTTTAATGCTATTATGAGACAAGACTGAAATTCAATGTGGATGTAGATTAGCTAATGGACCATTAAGTGAACAAGCTGCATACAGACAAAGAATGGAAAAAGGGATGGGGAGAAGGGACCCTCTCTTGAGAGAGCCTGGGGAAAAGCCTGTCACACCACTTCTGGGGCTGCATTTCCAGTGACTGGCTGGGTTTTGGTGCTTGGTCAGTAGTCCTGGTGGATGTAGCTGTTTATACACTGAACAGTGTGAGCAAGGGTATGTCAGATTTGCTTTTCCTTGCTCCTGGACCCCAGTCTGACCGATAAAGTTTGCTTTCAGGGCATGATCTTTCATTCTTNTTTTGGGGATTATTTTTTCTTTTTTTTTTTTTTTTTTTTTTTTTTTTTTTTTTTTTAAGCTGGCAAGGCATTCTAATTGCTTGCTTCTACCTAGTTTCTTTCTTTAAACTATGGCAGGTCTGCAGGTAGGAGGAAAAGCACACTTCTGTGTAGAATAAAAGCCAGGCTTTCTTATGTTTCTTTCAGAGGTGGGAATGGAAGCCAGATTTGAATGTAGTTTGTTATTGTGATACTACAAATAGAGGAATTTGCAATGACAGTTCAATTTCAGTGCAGCCGACCTTAAAAAATGAAAACAGCCCACTGGGTCAGACAGTTCATTCTGAAGCTGTATTATCAGAAAGTAAAAATAGCTGTTTCTCTGCAAAATTTTGCACAAAGCTATTAGATGAGGAGCTTGTCTAGTCAGCAGGTGTGAAGCAGAATGAATTCAGTCTACACTCTGGAATTGTATCACCTGAAAGTACATCAGCCTGGCAGTTCTATCTTGAACTGTGCTGCAGGCTCCAGCTGATGGGCCACCTGGGCTCAGCAGCAGCTGTACAACTAGCTCCTTGTGATGAGGTCTGTGAGGGTCCCCAGCCCCCCAGTCATACTGCCCAGACTGGATTTGCCTGTGGAAAAATGCACGTAAGGCCCATGCTTTAGAAATGCTTTTAAAAAATTACATAAAACACAGTTCTCTGAATATTTTATAGACCATAAAATGCCATCTGTTTCACCAGCTCCATAGTGTCCAGGTTTGTAATTTCTTTTTAAAATAGACCTTCATGGTAATCATAGGACGGAATGGCATAGAAGGGAATGAATGTGGATGGATCTGAATTTTAGCTATGGAATTATAAATGTTAACAGAATTAATATGTAGGCGGGGCTTCACGTATGAGAACAGATTTTAATTTGATGAAGTTAATGTATTATTTCTAAAAAGAATATAAATCCCAAAAGAATAAAAACACAAACTATGTCTGTGTTGGATCAGACAAATTACTCCCTCAGCCTATCAAAAAAACCAGTAAGAAATTATTCAGACTTCTTACTGAAAGACAGCTTCTTGTTACTGAAAATGTCTTGGCAACCTTAAATTAAAATCAAATGCTGGCATTGGGTTATTCCACATTTTCATTGTTTTTTGGAGTAGCTCCTGGAAGGAAGGTCAGGAAGTCAGAGTAGGTCTCTCCCCAAACCTTTAGAAATGTGACTTAGTGGAATCAGACTTTGTTTGTATGATTTTTACATGAAGAAAAATGTTTTCTCTGGAAGCAAAAATTTAGTCCTATGTCTAAGCCTTTCACATCTGAGGTGAATAATGCATTGAAGTGAATCTGACATGGACCATGTTTAAAACTTGCGCATTGTAAAGTTAATCAAAATGAACATACAAGATACTGTATTGAACATTCTGCTAGTTTTTCAAGTAATGAGACCTATCTTCTTTCTTGAACTTTGGATCAGGTCTCAGAGGAACACATCCATGTGCTATACAGCCTTTAAAATACCAGGTAAAATAGCTGCTGTATGACGTAGCAATTCCTCTTAGTGAGAGAGAACAGCTCTTCTGCTTCTGTGTTTCCAGCTAGTCCTGTGCTGCCTGCAGAGGTAATGGCAGTTATCCTGGGCTTTTCTCCAGTAAGACACAATAATTTCTCACAGCCCAAGGGTTCTCAAGTAAAACTTCTAAGTGTTGCCCAAACTTCAGTTAAATGATCTTTCGTATAAACCTAAGATTAATACACAGTTAGCTTGACTATTGTTTCATTTGTGCCAAAGCCATGTCAGCAGTTCTGGTCATAAATCAGGATCTTGCTATACAAACTCAGAGAAGATTATGGCTTTCTCTTCTGGATTGTAACCACAGTGTTGCATTTTGGTGTATTATTCATCTGTATGCCAATGGTGTGCGTGGTGGTCACTGAGCACTGTTGTCTGAGGAACTGACTGACATCCAAAGCAAAAGCCCTTCTCCATATATGTCTGCAGTCTGCAGAGAAAAGCAAGTGAGGGAAGGAATGTAAGGACACAGGGAAGAAAGGAGGGTTTGCTCTCAGGTTACACGGTAAACCAATGGCAATACCAGTATAAGCTCTTGTGCCCTGTTCTCTGGAGCTGGTTTCTGCACAGCAGGAATATTACAGTTGTGCTTGTGCACTTACAGACTGCAGACCTTTTCATGACTCTCGTGTTTGAGCTTCGACATCTTTCCCTTGAGGCCTTACGAGCGCTATGGCAAAGATCTTCCTTTAAGTGCAGAGACAACTGGTAAGGCTCCTTTAGTGGTTGCATTCAAAAATATGCAGGAAAGAAATGTTTTGTGAATATTTAAAATAGTTAAATGTTTTAAATCTGTGCCCAAATGTTGGATTTAAATTTGGAGCATTTTAAAGGAATCATTTGTATTGCAGATCTTGTTTATGTAGCAGAGGGATGATATTCTCTCCTTCCTGAATGAATGTTACGTACAAAATAGACTTTCTTGTCCCATGCCTATTCCCACAGCCAGACTTCCTGTTTCCAAAGCAGTGTGAATGGGAAACCTGAGTCATGGCTTGGATGGAAATCAGTCCTGCTGGTTTTAAGCTTATGTTGCCATTTGTTATGAAAAAGCTCTACCTGGATCTGTACCTTCAATGCCCTTAGTAGTCGTGGGGGAGAGGAGACAGATGTTAGGCTGGGAGTATGGATGTGATGGAGAGCTGCAGCTTTCAGTAGCAGCTGGATCTCAGGCTGGTTCATACCAATTGTAGAACTGTGGCTTTAAAGATCAAGGCCTACTCCTCTGCAGTCAGGAGTTGTTCTGATCCAATGGTTTGAGACTATCAGAAATACGAATCCAGTTTTATTAAAATCAGTACTAAATTTTTCTCCGTTCAAAAAATTGAAAACAATTCTTTTACTTGGCTTCAGTACAAAGTGTAATCAGCCGGGTCAAAATTAAACTAATGCCAGGTCTTATGTTTGCAACAATATCTTTAGCTTTACTTGATGCAAAAGGTGCAAATATTGTTTTGGGTTGGGTTTATTCTCATCCTTTGACAAATAGTCGTGCTAATATTCTTCAGTATTAGACAGTAATTAAACTACTCTACCTCTTTTATATTAACTTTAGACTGATTTTATTCAGCACGTGGTTATTAAATTTAGGAGTGAAAAAGAATCCCATGCTGACTACTCTGTGATGCTTTTACCCTGTTTAGTTTAACTGCTTTGTTGTTCATGCAAAAATGTCCTTCTATCAGTATAGGAGGCTGGTACAAAATATTTACAGAGGGGCTCTTAAGAGCTGAAATGTATGTTGTCTGTCATGCTGGTGTAAGCTTTCCTCTTAGATAAGGCCTAAGAAAGCACAGGAACTAAAAGCTAGTCAATTCTGTTTTAATATTTTAATTTGTTACTGGTGTTACAGGTGAAATGAAAGGCAAAAAACACCTTAATAAAAAATCAGGGCTTTAAGGTACCTCAGTCTTTAGAAATCAAACCTGGGATGTGATGTGGTTTAATTTTCAGAGAAAGCAACTGAATATTTTCTTGAAAATCTGGTTAGATACAGTTCTTTAAACAGAGTGCACTTCCATCATATCCTGGCTGAGGCACTTTTCCGTAAGGCCACAAAACCAAAAGATAATATTGGTTTCTGTGGAATCTGGCATTTGCTAAGCCACTGGACTTGTATTTACTTTGAAAGAAGCCCAGCATCAATGTATTTGTTATGTGATTCTTGAGTATTTTGGTCATTTCAGATTTGCTGTGCTTTTTTCTCGTGTTACAGGCAACCATTAATAGATGCTCTCCCATCTTGTGCTACAGAGGCGTGTGTTATCCTAATGAAAGACCTCATAGCTTCTGGAGAAGTTGAGGAAGACAAAGTAGAATATTTCTTCTGGTCATTTACATTCATTTCTAATCCCACGTCAGGCATGATTGAATCTCTTGCTGTGAGTGGATGTTGCTTTTCTTTTTTAATTTGTAGTGAATCTAGGTCACTCATAATTTTTGTGTTTTACAGTAACAGTCTTTTTCACAGATGTATACAAAGTTCTGTCCAGGTAATTTTGTTGTGATTGAGTTTTAGTATGTAAATATTTTGATACATTTATTATCTGTGGCATGTTACAATAGTTATTCTCATGACTTTTCTGAAACACTTTGCTCTTTTTGTACTTGTTTACAGCCTTTGCTGAAGTCACCTAGAGCAAGCCAGAGCTGCTTCTTGGGGGTAACTGCTCTCATACATAGGTTTTGTTCAGCTCACAGCTCCTGTGATGGGGTACCTGCTGTGCAGAGTGTGATGAGGACTCTCGAGAAATTTTTGGGAGGAAACTGTACTGTGCAAGATTCAGAACATCTCAGCAAGGTATCGGTTACACAGAGGTATATGATAGAGTGCTTTACTTTTCTGTTCCCTTTATGATCTAGAATGTGTTTGATGACAATGGTATCCATTGGATTTCCAGAAAGCCATGAATACGAGCTCAGTAAGTGAATATTCCTTGCTAGGACAGGCTGATAAAATTTTGTAATCCAACAAGTACAACCTATCAGTATGGGTGGTTTTGTGTGTGGAAATAACAAAAAGTTTTGGGTTTCCTTATGAAGCAAACTTCATACTATTGATCAGTGTGAAGAACACCCATCTGTTGACAAATTACTGTTTTGACTTAGTTATTGTGTGCAGAACTCCATGTTGAATCACTAAAAGGTCAAAATACCTGTGATCAAAAGGGACAAAATATCAAAGTACTTGAATAACTTTTCCAGTACATAAAATTTGTGACTTTTTCTTTTCTGTTGCAATGCAGGCTTTTAAAAATGTTTCTGTATTCCCCCAGGTCTAAGCCAGGTTCTGCTTACAAGTGCCACATGGCCTTAGAATAGAACAGTGGTCCATACATGTCTTGTCCTCCCAGTAAAGCCAGAGTATAGGCAGTACAATAGGGGCTGCAGTAACCTCCCCAAATGACCAGTAATCATTTTAAACAGGTTATGTTAGTGCCGTAGAGCTCATTGTACAGCAGACAGCACATGGAGAGCTTTCTGTTGTACCATGCTTTGCATTTACAGATGCAGCTGGTGTTGAAAGCCATCGGAAATGCGGGGCTGGCAGCAGCTTCACTGGCTCCTGCTCTGAGCTCGTGTGCTTCCCTGAAGAGCCATCCAATGGAAATTCGCCTCGCTGCTGTCCAAGCCTTCCGGCGCATTCCCTGCTCTGTCAGGGTAGGTGATTTACTGCCAGAGGTGACTGATGGCTTCCTGGCACTGCCACAGATTCAGGAGTTTTGGAATAGTTATAAAACATGCAAACAGATAAGGAACAAGAGTAGGCATGTTCCAGGAGAGCCCCTCTGCTGTCAGAGAAGAGGGTGGAACCACCCAGATGAGCAGACCTGTAATGTGCTTTGCTGCAGTTGAGGTAACACATCCAGTGACTGAGGCAGTGTCTGTGACTTCTTAATTAGGCACTTCAGTTGGCTGCCTTATGTCTGCAGGGGTTATGGCTGAGAACCTGACTTTTCCCATAGCCTGTTTCGCTATTTCATTCTCTGAAATATAAGGTATTAATGTGAGAGTCTTGATTGCAATACACTGCCATACTTAGAACATTTTGTTAAATGGTTTAATGGAAGAAAGTTCAAAACTTGTTTATCTCTAATACCTTGATACTTAAAGGAATGGCAAAGCCAGGAGTGCTGGCCTGGGCAAAGCTGACAGTCCTGCATCCAAAGAACAAGAGGGTCCACATGGGCTTGCACTTGGAGAAGCATCTTTCTATGGCTTTTTAGAATTTAATTTCAGCATAGATTGATGTGATTTACCTGTTCTGCAGTTATG
Source organism: Oreocharis arfaki (assembly GCA_013398015.1). NCBI lineage: Eukaryota > Metazoa > Chordata > Aves > Passeriformes > Paramythiidae > Oreocharis > Oreocharis arfaki. The sequence goes on along the minus strand of VZRR01004734.1, from coordinate 64,198 downwards.
AAGCTTGGTGTTGCTTGTTAGACCTATTCAAAGTATCAAGTCTGTATGTTGTCATATACCACATCATTGTCTATCAAATGAACTGCTAAACTGGGTAGACTGGGGTTGTCAAATGCTAATAAAAATGTTAATAGTGTCAGTCACCAGTTTCTTAATTCCTGTCACTTCACAAAAAACATAATCATCTTTGTTGATACTGAGGAAATACTGAACAGAGTAAATTTGTTTCAGTCCTGCTCTTTGGTTGAGAGCAGAAGTAATCTTAATAGCCTGTGAGCAGAACCATGGCCATTGTTGTCTGTGTATTGTCTGTGGCACATTTGAGAGCTATGACAGACAGGTCTCCCCTGTGGTGGAATGAAACCATCTGTAACAGCTGTGCTGGCAGGGGAGGCTCTGTGTGGCAGAGTCCTGTATAGATTCGTCAGTATAGCATTCAAGGTCATAATGACAGTTTGTTCAGGAGATTTGTGGGTGAGGTGGTACAGACAGTATGTACATACATTTGTAGCCATGTTACACAAAGGGACTTTGCCAGTTATAAGGCAACAGCTATAAATAAAGATGTAGCTCTTTGAGCACAAAAAACCTACCTGGACCTGAAAGTGCACGAGGTGTTTTAGGAGAGTAAATCATAATTGTCTTTATATTTTTATCTTTCTCTCTTAGAATGCTATATTAGTTCAGTTGTATCAAGCAACCAGTGAAGATGTGGAAATAAGAATTGCTGCTTATTATATAGCAATGAAATGTCCACATGAGGAGCTATTTAAACAAGTACAAAAGACTTTGCAGAAAGAAACATCCAGCCAAGGTCAGCCAAGCGTCTACTAAGTCTTACATGCTCCTAACTGATACTTCAATGTGACATTTACTTTGCAGGTGTAATGGTACCAACCTATATCCATTTTCATTTAATCTCAGTGCTTTGTAGATTGTTTCTAAATGATTGTTCGTATGACTGTGACATTTTATATTGAAACTGGGATACTGTTAGTGTAGCAGTAGTCAGTAAGGATTGACTTTTCATAGCATTAGTTCCTTCTACTGGCAGCACTTCATTCAGTGAAGGCTCTTGAAAAGGATGCATGGAACAGCTTTGATGCTCAGTGAAATACAAGTTAGGAATAGAATTTGTATTAGAAATACAAATGGATAACTGCAAATGGCATTTTGTTAAGGTGAGAAAGAAGCAGGTGGCAGAAAAAAAGTTGCATAATCATAAAATGATTTCACCACGTTCAGTGAAGAATACCCCTAGACTAATCCTTTGCATTTACATCTGTCAAGAAGAAGCAAACATGAGAAGGGTATCTATAAGATTGCTTGCAGGCAGATGAAAGCAGGCTCTGTCTGCACTGTCTGGGTCCTGGCCAGCTCTGAGTTGGAGCTGATATCCATTTTCCCAGGATATTATGTCCAGACCAGTGTATCCTGCAGTGATGGTGAGTTGAGGCCCAGCATTGTGTTCACCTGCTGATGTGGCTTGGGGTTTGGAGGGCACTTGTTCCTCTCTGTTCAGGGTTCAGACACAGAGAAATTGCATGCACCTCCAAAATACTGTCAAGGTGTACCCACAGTGCCTCCTCCCCGTGACTCCATGCAGAAAATTTTATTTGTCTGATTTATGAAGGAGCTCTGTAAGTCCATCCAAAATGTTGTATGTTTTAAACAATTTAATGCTGTACTCATGAATATTCTCAATTTCTTTCCTTTGTCTTCTGTTGATGTGACAGCTAAATAATTAATATAACAAATGTTTGAATAACAAGTGCTTTTGAAGGCAGAGGGCACATATTAGTTTTTAGTTCCCACGTTCAGAAAATGAAATTTGAAAAAAAGGAATTGTGAAATTGTAGGGAAAAATGCAGTTACACCAGCATTCAATGTCTGTGCATTGAATTAGCACTGGAGCCTACTACCTTTTATCTTCAGGAGACAATACAGCCGCTACTTAAGAACCAGCTTCCAGACATATGAGAAATATTTGCCCCACAACACAGCACATACATGGCCAAGCTGGGACTCCACGCAGTGTCATGCAGGAATACTAATTCTGAATCACAATTGTTTAATTATATGTGCCCTTTTTTTGTTTAAAGTGCTATTGCAGTAGGTGCATCAGACTGATTTTAATCATACTGAAAATGAATGAATTCTGTTGTGGTCAGGGGAATGGCTTAGAATTAATGGTGGTGCAAATAAATAAAAATATTTCCTGTATCTGTTTTTAAAACTCTTGTAATTTTTCTGTGATTTCAAAATGCTTTTCTTTGTTGAATTTTAGTGGGCTCCTTTGTTTGGAGTCATCTCTCTCAACTCCTGGAGACAGATGATCCATTGAAGGAGCACCTTCGAGATTCTATTCCTGATGAAATCCTTAGCAAAGATTTTGACCAGGAGACATGGAAATACTCCTCATATTCTGATGTCACGTTTCACTCAGGTATGTAGAGTTTTAGAACTTAATGCTTTGTAGCATATGGATCATTAAAATCCCACATGGCTTTTCTGGCACTTTACCACTTGCTCCACAGAACTTTGATTTTTATGATTTTAATACTATCCAAATATGCAAATGTAAGCTTGATTCTGCTTTGACCTTAATTGGAGTATATGAAATATATTTCCAGCAAACCAGATACCATCCACCTTTGTCTCTTGTGAGAGAGGAGACTAAGAATCAATGAATATTTAGGATTATTTTTGTGAGCATCAACTTTTAATTCCTTCCTTAGTTAACTTCCTTTGCAGCAACAGGGGATTGGGATGTTTTTTTCCTCCTGATTCATGTGCTGTCCTTGCTATAAGAAAAGAGTCAAACCAGTTCCTTCCTGTTTTACTATCTGTTCATCTGTTTTCAGTGAAAATGCTAGATGATGATTTTCAGAGTCACATTTGGATTTTCTGTCCATTTCTTTCAGTGCATTTATGTATCTTACGTACTGTAAATACTTTCCATTTGATGTTAGTGAGATAATACCCAGTAATATCCAGTAAATATGGAATTCCAGTAAATGGAAGTTACTTACAGTAATGTCTTCGCTGTATTAAAGAGTTTCACCTATTGACAATGTTTCATTCACCCTCTTCTTACTGAGTGGAGTAACAGTTTTCCAAAGAATTATGAATTTTGCAAAGTGTATGAGAACAGCTGATCTCCAGCTGACAGACATCTGGTATTCTCCATTGCAGCTGGTGCAGGTGCTAATATGGAAGCATCCGTGGTCTTTTCTCCTGCATCTTTTCTACCACGATCAGTCATGACAAATTTGACTGTTCACCTTATGGGACGGGCTGTAAATCTCCTGGAGGCAAGTTTATGGATTTTTTTTAATTGTTGGGGTTTTTTTATTCCCCTCCTCAAATGACACTTGATATATTGAAGGACAAAGTATTTTCTGTTTTCCTGTTGCAGTTCCTTTAGCAAAGTGTGCTTTTCACTGCTGTAGCACAGTTGCCTCAGACTGGTGAGTCCTCTGTGTAATGGGCTTAGTCAAAATAAAAGCACTGTCATTCTGCTAGTGCCACGCACTAGGAAAGTGACTTATACTCACCTCTTGTCGATTCAAATGAAATGTTAAAGGCGGTGCTTCCTGAGACACTGCTCTGGCTCCTGTTTAGGATAGTAAGATTGATGTAGTGGAAAATGGATTGTCTTGGGTACTCCATTCCTTTAATACAGGAGATAGACTCATAAGTACAAACTCAGCTGAAGTCACAGTTCTAGTGTTACTGAGCGTCCAGTGCTTGGGATTTTTCAATGACCTGCCTGCAACCTTATCATCTTTAGCTGCGCCTCTGCTGTGCCAGGTAACAAAGTGCACGTGAAAGAAAGTATTTAATGTAGCCTTCAAAGCTCAAGTTTGAGCTTGCAAAGGAACAAAGTATTTTTTTCAGTGTTACATACCCTGGATTTATGTGTGCTAGTAATTTGGTTTTAAGCAAACTTCCAAACAGAGCATGAAAAGGGTGTGATAGTGTTTTCCAGCCAAAATACTGTTTTTAACATGCCAAAATAGCAGTAGTGCCTTCTGGCCCATCATAGTGTAAATGAACCACAGTACCTGAATGAAAAAGGATTTTTATTTTGGACTGAGCTTTACATGTCTAATTTTGATGGGAAGATTTAATACTGAAATATCCAGTACTGAATGCTGGAGGAGGTAGAATGCTAAACTTTGTAGAGTGCTGTGATCTTGCTTGGCAAATCTTTTCTGTTGGTTGCATCTGGTTGAATATTTGGTTTTCTGCTTTAGAACTGGCCATGGCCTGTACGTGTCACTGTTAGGCTTTTCACTGCTGTATGCTTTTCACTAGGTTGGTGTACGACTGGAGAACGCTGAAACTCTCATAGAGAAGGGTTTTGGGCCAAAATCTGCTACTTTCAGTGACTATTTTTTTGGAAACACTAATGAAGGAAACCGCAAGTCAGAAACCCCAGTGGAAACAGCAGGGAAAGCCAAGCAGAGGAACCTGACTTCAAAGCGATATAGCCCCGCTGATCATCTTGTGACCAAGCTTGGCAAGCCAAAGCTGAGAAAAACAAACCAAAACTGTCTTGGTAGAAAATACAGTAAGATGAACGAATTAGTCAAAAAGGTAACTGAACCTGTAGATCTTGGAAAAATTGCTGGCCTTTCCCAGTCAGACACAGGGCCCGATTTCACACTGGACAACTGCTCTGGATTACTGGGACTCCTTTGCATACAGCAGTGTAACTCATTCTGCTCATTGGCAGAGAATTTAACAGCTGCAGAAAATACAGAGCAGCAAAGAGCCAGATCTTAAGTATTTTTGAGATTGTTTTATTGTCTCAAAACAATGATACTCAGCCATGGGATTATGTTGCCTGTGTTTCGGGCTTCCTCTCATTATTTTGAGCTCTGGTCCCTTTATGCTGATGTGCTTTTGTCTACTGACTGCTGTGCCACTGTAAACAGCTACTTGATGTTGAGTTCCTGAGTCCTGTTGTTTGCAGTCTGACTTCCCAGTTTGATGTCAGATGTTACATTGACCCTTTGTGAGTTTACCCTTTTTTGGAGAGTGAGATGTTTTATGTACACAACAGGAAGGCTCTGAGAATTGACTTTAATTGTTGATGTATTAGCTGGAAAACTCAGGGACTGTGATTCATTTAGTTTGTCTTAGATCATCTCTCTTCTTGGGACTCATATGCTTAGAGAATAAGCTCATGATCACGTTGTGTTGCTGTGGTATCATAGAATTGTAAGAACAGAAAATGTAAGATTTTTACTTCCTAGCAGTTTATTTAGAAATCGAGGCATCCCTAATGTTGTTTTGAGATTTTATTTTTCAAAGCTTTGTGTGTTTGTGGGTATGTATTGCAATACCTCTCCTTTGCCTGCCATCTTAGGACTGGACATGACCAGTGCTCACAGTGACAGCCAGCTTGTGTGGTATGGAGCTAAAGCATAGCTGGAAAGAACAGCTACTAACCCAGGGTCTTAAGTGGTCTCCGAAGTGTTTATAAAAGGGAGCCTAATGTCTTGTTACTAATAGCATGGCCTGCATTGAGGAATTGTTTATTGTAAGTTTGAAAGGAAATTATAACACCATTCCCTTTGATTTCTTTCTTTGTCACGGCAGTTCACTGAGAGAACAGTAAGAAAGGAGGCACTGAAATGTGAGCTGAGCATGAAAATCTTTGGAAATGAACTTAGCTTCTTAGATTGTGAAGATTTAAGAAAACAAATAAAACATTACTCCTTAAATCTGGCTGAGCTGGCTGTCAAACTTCTGAAGGTAAAAGGAACCTTTTTCCTATTTGAAAGTAAATATCTTGAGAAAATATTACTTGTTGTTTCTCTAAATTGAGCTCTAAAAGACTCCAGTGTGTATTTGGTTTAAACAGCATTCAGTACATTAGGCAAAGACTTGTTCTGCTGTCTAATGGCTCTTAACTCTTGCTTCTCTCATTCAAATCCATCCATGCATAAACGCAGATTCTTTTTTTAACTGGGATAAGACTGGTGTCTGACTCATGCCATAGCCATATGCAGGCCTTGGGCTGCTTTCTTCTTTATATCTCAAATCAGCACAGTTAAAAACACTTTCACAATAGATAGATGCAGTCAAAAGCTATATCTGGAAAAATTCTTGAATGCTGACTCTATCATGCAAAATAAAATTCTGGGTTTTGTTTGTTTTTTTTCACCACAGGGGCAGGAGGTCCAGTTTAATAAAAGGATGAGTTTGGTTACTGAAGAGTTTCAGTTTCCAGCAATTTCAGGCTTTCCTGTTCAGCTGGCAGTCAATGCCTCAGCAGCAATAAACATAAAAATCAAAGGGAATGCGGATTTCAAACAACAATCCAATTTCTTTCTAAATGGATACATCAAGCCAAGGTAGTAACTACTGCAAATGTGTCACTTTCACATATTCCTGATGTAAAGTAGCAATTCCTGATGTGAAAGTTTTGTGTGAATGCCTATTAACTAATTAGGAGATTCCTGAAGGACAAAAGCAGTCATCTGTTGCTGAATGGTTGCCATGGTGTAAGGGCAGCAGTGCTTTCGTGTCCTGCCATCTGATTTTGAACTCCCTTGCTGTGTTATTCCAGTACTGGTTTAAGCTGACTACTCCTCTCTATGTCTAAATCAAACTACTTTAAGAGTCTGCTTGCATGCAGATGATTTTTTTGAATGCTTTACCTGTTACAAGTGGATTTTTCTCAGGATCAAACATGCTGTTGCAGGTTATGGATGTACAAACCAGTGGATGATTTAACACTGTGTTTCCTTTCCTGGCTATTGTGGCTTTTGTACATACTGAATACGTTACTGAACTTCACTAAGTGCTGTACAGACAAACTTGCCCTGTGATACTCAGTTCTAATTGCTTTCCCTTTCTTTGTATTTCATGCTGAAGTCTGGGTTCAAATCCCTTCCTTAGGAGATACAGTAAAACTGTAATTCATGTTAGAGGGTGTGTGTCAGTGTACATGTAATATTTTCAGTTATTTCCTGAAACAATATAGTTCAATCTATCAAAATAGATTTTAATAATAGAATATACTGTGTTACAGCATCAAATGCTGTGTATTTATTGAAGAGGTTTAAATTAAGTGCTTTAAAAAGAAACTGCATTTTGTGGATATGTACATGAATCTTTCGGCAGTGCGTTTGTCCAGCTTTCTGTCCAAATGGGAGCTGCGGGGACTCTGGGGCAAGCTGGCCTAAAGTGGTTAACAGGAATGAGGACATCTACTAGTCTTGATGGGGGAATCCAGGTGAAGAAAGGGAAAGAGCTCAAAGTTTTCTTGAACACTCCAGAAGAATCTATGGAGATAATTCATTTCAGGTAAGATTAAGCAAGGACACCTTCTAAAACAGTAACTGCTAACTTTCTTGAATCAGAGCTTAACTGATAGGTTGATTGATGGAGCAGAAATAGCTTTTATCAGAAAACAAACTCTTTCAGTCTGAACCATAGTCCAAATCTGCCATTCAGAAGAAAAGGAATGGGAAATTATTCTTTGCATTTTCTATTATTTTACCATTAAAACATATATTCATATGGAAGCCTTGTAACAAAAGATGGAAATGAATTTTTCATATTCCCCTGTTTTTTCCTACTGAACATCAGTGCTGTTTCTGGAACTTTAGTATCCAAAGAATCTAGATCAGGATATTAAAATGGAGAAGAAGCTTAGCATTGCTTCCACAGATGGTATTTAGCAAAACACTGGAGTAATTTGGAATACAGTAATAATAAAGTGTGCCCAAACATTGCTGCTTGGTTTTTAGTTAGGTTACTTAGCATTAGGTGAAGGTTGCGTTGTAACATACAACCTCCACAACTGGCAGATGTTAAGCAGATTAATTGCTTGTGTTAATACAATCTAGGCTTTTTAGTTCATTTTATTCTGCTGGCTTTCTCTGTCTTTTGGACTTTTTGTTCTGATGGAAGTCCCAGAGAAGACATGCTGTAAATGACACGTCAGCATGTCTTGAACATGACAGTGGATGTAGTATTCACAGTGTGTGGATTGCTGCTTCTTTGTGTTTCTCTTGATTTGGGACACCATGGTGCCATAGGATATGCAGTTCAGAAAAGGGCTGAAAGTCTCTGGACTTCACATTCAAACCATTAATGCTCTTAGAGCTCTGGGAAACTTACAGATGTAACTCTGGTTCTGTCAGCTAGGATGGATGACAGACCATAATGAAAGTCAAAATAATCACAAACCTGTACTGTGCACTGTTTGAACAAAAGCCTGACTGAGGAGTCTGTTAGATGTTGCACTAGCTCTCTTGCTCCCATCAAGTGCAGAGACCATGATTTTTGTATCAGCAGTTTAATGAAGTCCTGGAAGAACTTCAAGATTGGAATAAAACCAATGTCTGTACATAGCCTAAGGGAGAAAAAAGTATTTAGAAGCCAGGAAGTGAGTGGAGTTGCTACAAGCTGACTATACCAAATTGCTCAAAACAGAGAAATCTAACACTGGCTGTAAAAAACAGCAGTGGAATCTCAAGACAGTGACAGATTAAACATGAAAACTGTGGATAAAAGTCAGTGATAGTGAGTAGAAATGTAGACTGACCATTGTAGAACTTCATCTTGTTTTTCACATCTGGGAGAAGCTGGCATGTTACTGAGAGTTTTGTTTAAATATTACTGTAACTTTAGCATAGTTGGTTTTAAGTTATTGTTCAAAATTCTTGGTTGTAGCTCTAAACTGTACTTCAGAGTGGTGAATGAGACAGAAGATATAGATGTCTCCCAAGACCACAGAGAAACCAGATCTTGCACTAGGGAGGAAGGTGAGTTCAGCTACTATGTTTGTCTTAGAAATGCATTCTGAAATATCCGTAACAGATTGTTTTATTCAGTAGAATTTATTTTTTCACATATTATTTCTAAATGGTCTACAGTGCAATGTTCGTTTTCATGTTTTCTTTGTTTGCTGCTCTAACTAAATGTTCAGCTGTTGTCTTCCACCAGTGTCTGAGCTCATTGGCTGGCAGCTGTGTTCTGAAATGTCCTATCCTGACCCAGACAGTGGTTTGGTTTTCCCCCTTACTGCACCTTTGAGAGTGGCTGTGACATTAACCAAGCAAGACAGAGGCCTGCAGCAGTACGTGGTGGAAGCTGCCTATGACTACGTTGCCCAGGTACCACTGGCACGCTGGACTCTGGCTTTAGTTTTGGTTGGTTATTCTGGTGGCAGTGGTTAATCTCAGTACTGCATATTCAACCCTCTGGATTCCAAGGTCTACATTATTATTAATTCCATTCCCAATATAGTGGGAAGATAAGTTGGACACAAATTACTGGTGCTGATATTACGGACATACTCTTTTTGTCTATGAAACAGCGCACACAATCTGTTGTCTCAGTATGAGAGATTGCTTTGTAAATGGTGTGCCAATGAATAATGTGGTTATCCTTTCTTTCCTTCAGGAGAATTCATGGATCCCAAGTGAAGCCGTCTTTCACTTCTTCATTGGGACTCCAAAGTCAGACCTGAAAAGAGATGTTGGTGTTGACCTAAGTTTTAGTGTCCCACAGAAGAAATTCAGAATCCAATTTATACAGCCTAAGAAAAAAATTGAGGTTGATGGTAGGTTTTACAACTAAGAGCCTGATCATCAGCTAATATCAGTTAGGAGAACTTCATTATATCACTCAGGAGAACTGCATTACAATTAACAGAAATATCAGTATATTTCAGTCGCTAATCTAATGTTGAAACCACATTATTATGTGATAGCTGTTCAGTTTACTGCTTTAGGTAGCAACCATTCCCAATGGGGTTTGCATCTTGGTTGAGACTATATTTTGCACAGTACCTGGTTCATAAAATCTTGTTAGAGAAGAAAGGATTGATGAAATGAAGGCTAAAGTACATGGATTGTTCTGACATCTTTTATATATGCTGAACTTGCCTTACTGTTCGTTTGCTGTGTTCTGTTAGTTATGATATGAAGTTATTTGTTGCTAAATCAATTAAGTAGTGACTATGATATTGCCATGCATTATAATAAAAGATAACATTTTAATCACAGTTTACATAGAGCACAAAATCTACAGACCCATTGAGGAAATATAAACCAATAAATCCATGGTAATAATATAGAGAACATATTTCATCTTCTTTGGCATGTTGGTTGAGTGATGTTTTGTGCTGATGTATTCTACCATATCACATATTTAGAATGTGCCACTCAATTTTTTTTTTTTTTGATCCTGGTTATTTCCAAATGGATTGCAAGGAAGATTTACCTACACTGTGCAAATCTTTGTGTGCACAGCATTCTGAGCTCCTGAAATGTCTCTACAGTGCACCACAATTTACAAGTTTTAGCACAGGCCTAAAGGAAGTGTATAAATCAGTTCCAGAACTAAGCTGTTTTTGTTGGAGACAGCTTCACTGCCTCTTCTCAATTATTCTTCTCAGAATATCCTTTCAAAATTACTAGTTTATTCTGAGGACACTTTGCAAAATGCCTTTGCAAATTCTGGTCCTAACTTTTTACCTTTGAGTTGATATTTATTATATTTTTACTATCTCTATATCTATTGTTCATAACAAGAACAACTATCATTTCGAGTACAGTTTTATGAAGCATCACTGGACAGTAAAGAAAAAGTAAAGAGTTTTCTTTTTCTCCAAGGGAGGATTGAGTTCTCTAAAAATTCACGAGCTGGACACCTGGAGCTGATAGTGGATGACCGAGATGTGTATTACATTAAGGTATGTTTGTGTTTAATGAGCTCTCATTCTTGGATGAATACTTACATAAAAGCACAGAAAAGAAAGGCAGTGAAAATATACCTATTGAAAAACAGTTTTGTGAGGAATCCATCAGAGAGATTACCAGTTCTCCTTATTACATATTTTTGAGATAAAAAGTGCTAAATTTCGACCTAAATCTCTGTGAGACTGCCAATATTTTCAGTAACACCATATTGATTTCTGGCCTGGTATAGCTACATTCGTAGTAATTTCAGTCCTAAAACAAGTAGAAGCTGAAGGAAGTAGCATCTTGCACCACTGTGGCTTCTGTGTAACTGGAAAAACAAACCCATCCTTCCTCCCCATTATTTATCAGTGGCAAGTTTTAGGCTTTGTGGGGTGTGGAAGCTTTGTTCTTAGACGTATAGAAAAACATATCTTTTCTTCCTCCTCTCATCTCATTTCTGAAACACCCAAGTCTACTACTGCTTTCTCAACATTTAACTTGTGTTGTTGAGTGGTTTGGGGTTTGCTTTTTTATTTGTTTGTTTATTCTAGGGAATGACAGATTTGCAGATGCTGAGTGGAGAGCAGAGATACATGATCCAGCTGGAGGTAAAGCTGATAAAGCAAAGCAGTCCCATCATTCTGTCAGGAAACATCACTAAACAGCTTGGCAAGAAGATAGCTTTTTCAGTATCTCTGAATAATTTGTTGAAGGATGCTGCATTTCTTTCAGGTTAGAGGACAGTAAGTATTTGCCATATAAATGCAAGTTCTGGAGCCCTTATTTGTTAGGGCTACCTGGTTTTGGATACCTATTCCTAAAATTCCTTTAAAATCCACAAAGACTGCTTTTTAAAATTATTATCCTTTATAAATTAATACGAATATATGTATCTCAAAATAATAGAAATTTTTTTTAAAGTCTGTTTTGGATTACAGTTGGAAAGGGTGGAGGAAATAAGACATAAGGAATTACTTAACAAAAATGTGCTAAAACAATAACAGCTGTCTTTCACTTTCGTTACTACAAAACAACACAAAAACACGCATTTGTAGCTAAATGTGTCAAGACCTGTTGTTCTAAAAATCTTGAAGACTTCTTTCTCACAAATAATCTAAGAGGAAAATACAAGAGAAAGTATCAGAAAGAGAGCCTTAATATTCATATAACATCAATACATTAAAATTAGAATAATACAGTGAAATAAACCAGTAATTTATGTCTAAAGCTCTAATTTTTGACTGAAATGTCATAGGGATTTCACAGTACTTTGAAATTGAACTGACTTTTAAGGAATGCAGAAGACCAGTTTATGTTTTGGGAGATGATCTTTTGGTGAAATTTTCATCCTTAACTGTTGCATGGATTGCCAGTGACTGCATCAAAGCCAGTTCTGGTCTGATTTCGGACTCCCAGCACCCGAGAACTTGGCTGCACCGGTTGTGCTGCTGCAAAGCCACAGCCTTGCTCTGACTTTACGTAAACATCCACATGTTCACACTTTAAGGCTTAGTTAATTAAAAGATCTCTCTGTCTGGGTTTAGCTCCTTTGAGAAGCAGGATTTGGCTGGATTCATTTCAGTAAGCCTGAAGCAGGTTGTGAGAAGTGTGATCTGCAGGCTGCCTGTGGAGATGGAGAAAGAGACTGAACATCCAGCTCTGTGTCTTTACCTGTTCACTACACAGGGGGCTCATCGTGGTGGAGAGACTGAATGCCATTTTGGTTTTCCCCACGGCAGTATTCCTCTGACTAGCTGAAGTAACTTGAAGTTCTACCACTGCATAATCACTTCTATTCTTTCTGTAGCATTTCTGGAGAAAAAGGTTGATGATAAGCTGAGGCAATACTCGTTGGAAGGGGAGACTCACCTTCCAGGTGTTCTTGGAGTTCACGCCGTCGCTCTTCTCCAGCAGCGTGAGGGCTTGTGGGCTCATGGTCTGCGGATAAAATATGGACTCCTGGGTATGCTGAAAAACAGGGATAGTAAAAATATTCTGTATTACCCATTTTTCCTACAAGATTTGCCTCTGTGTTTAGAACAGTTCTTTTTTAAACTGTGACCTGAAACCTGGGCCAAGTTTCTCTTCTCAGCTGGATAAACTTTACTCTTCGAGTCTGCATATAAAAACAATTCATTTTTAAAATGGGGCTTTTCACAAGCATGTCCGACATTTGATAAAAAATCAGTTTTTCAGTGAGAATTGCTCCTCATTAATTTGTGTTTTCAGATGTTTGCATGCATACACTTAATAACAGTCAAAACACTTCAACAGTATCTTATGATGCCTGGCTATAGCTATGTAATTGTGAAATTGGAGCATAGTTACACTTTGATATAAACCCAGTTTGACAACTATTCCATCTGAAGTGGTCAGCAAATACTTCCTTGGACAAGTACTGGATTTTTTGTTTCAAAAAGTAATCCTACTTATTAGTTGCATCTTCAAATGCATTATTTTAATTTTCTTCTCAGTCTCCAGAAGAGCTGGAAGTTCGTTATTATTTTTTGTTTAACATGAAATGTCATGTAATGTCATGATGTCGGGAGTAGGTGGTAACAGAAAATCATCAAATATTGTGAGATATACCAAGAAAGCTGCAAAGGTTGATCAAGATTAGTTTGTAGTGCTTCTGCTTCAAACAGGTACAATTCTGTTTAAGTAATGAAGTTTGTGCTTTCTTTTGCATTTGTGGAATAAATCAACAAGTATATAGCTGTAAAAATAGACAAATCTAACTTCCATATTTTGTAAAACAGAAGTCTTGAAGCCAGTGCCAGCTTTATGCTATTGACATTTTGAAAGTTTACTCCTGATTTATTCGAATAGGTAACTTTTTGTTCTAACTTGAACAGGAGAGGCAAAAACCCCTTGCCACGAGTGCAGTACGCAGCAGAAGGCTCAAGTGGAGACGGGTGCACAGGGCTTGTACAGACTGGAGCTGGGGCACGAGTTTCACTGTGTGCAGGCTCCCACCTACAGCCACAAGGTGGGTACTGCCCCAGGCACTCCGTGTGCTGGGTACCCGTGTCACTTGTGCTCGGGGCTGTCAGCATGGACAGAAAGCAGAGTTTACAGCAAAAAGCTGATGCTCTCTTCTTTAGGTTCACCTGAAACACGAAGTGAGTGCATCTTGGGTTTCCTCCCAGATGGAAGTGAGCTATGGGAAACACTGGGACGAAATAAACAACAAGAAGAAACTGCTGATCAGCCAAGCCTTGAAGAACAGTTCCAGTTCATCTGTAGTCAGCTATTTCATGGAGGTAATAGTGATGGTTGAAAAGTAAGACCTTCACTTCAAATGTTTAACAGGCAAACTAAGAAGAATTTTTGGATTTTTTTTTATTATGACCTTTTTCTTTGTAAATATGATATGTACTAATAATATAAGGCAAGTACCCAGACCTAATAATTTTGAGTTAGGTGAAGTCTTAGCCCAGAGACACTGAGATCTCTGACATTTGCTAGAAGATAAATTTCGCAAATACTGGAAAAGTTTGGGTGTAATTTGGTCTGAGGTTTTTGCAGTGTTAACTCATATGAAATGATTGTAGAGATTTACAAAAGCTGCTTTGCTGACATGATGTGGAAGGAGGTTGCAGGTTATAATAACTCAGAATATTACAGCATTTTTCTTTTTGAATCTCCTGTAGTTGTAACAAATGCATCTTAAGGAAACCTCAGTCTATAATTGGTGAGAATGAATGAAAATCTGTAGAAGGAATGGCAAAGGTGCAAAGGCAGAAGCTGTGACCTTCCTGCTACAGTGTATGTGTATTAACTTGGACACCCCTGAAAATGGGATCTTGTTTTTATTTAAATTTGCTTCACTTCTTTTCCAGTTTACCATGCAAGTCCTGGAAAAACAGGTGAATTATAGAACCCAGCTGCAGCACTTGCACACCTCTCAGGTGTATTTGCAGAGCAGCACCAACTTTGAGGTGCAGTATAACGACCATGTACCATTCGTGGCTGGGCTGCAGTGGAAGGATGCATCCAGAAATGGCCTGAAGAAGTGGGAAGGTGAAGTACCACAAACCATTTCCAGACTGTGATTAGAAAAGCAGGTATTGGAAGCTGCTGCCAGGTTTTTCTGAGCAGTTTTGCATGAGAGCAACAGAACAGTAAAGATTTTTGTTGGAAGAGAGAGACACTGGAAGTTGTCCAGCCCAGCTTTCTGCTCCAATCAGGACTGTTTATAGCAGTAGATCATATCAGTTGTGGCTTTGTCTAGCTGAGTTTTCGAAATCTCCAGCCTATCACAGCCTAGCTGGCTGGCCTCTTCCAGCAGTTCCATTTACACTAGTGAAGGACATTAATTTCATTATATACCACCCAGAGATTTTAGCAGTTGGAAGAGAAAGGGTTGATAGTAGCATTTCAGCTTCCTTCTGAAACCCCAGGATCTTATCAGCCTTGATGTGGAGTTAGAATCCAAGTAGCTTGAAATCTCACGTTTCTGTCAGCTTTAATATATGTCCTTTGCAGGTGGGTTAAACATAGACACCCCATGGCTCCATCTGTACACAGCTCACAGACTGCATCAGCCTCAGCATTCTGCTTATTTATTGACCTCTGAGCTGACAACTGGAAAAGCTCTCTCCATTAAAGACCTTGTACTGGAACTATTCTATAAAGATCAAGGCAATGAGAAGGAAGGAAAAGTTCACATTTACACACCAGCTACCACATACCTGCAGGTTGGTGACGTGGTGCTTACAGAGTGTATGGCTTTGGGGGCAGGGCTCTGTGCCAGCACTATGCCCTGAGTCTATTGTTTCTAAGCTTCCTCTGAATTTATTTTAGACTGTGCTAGCAGATGTTTAAAACTGATTTCATCATAGCTGCTGTGCATTAAGCAATATGGTAGACTTCTGTCACTATGCAACTGTCTAAATCTTTGACTTATGTTTATGATTAAGGTGTTCTCTTATCATCTTTTCCTCCTTAGGTCACTGCTGCTTCAGGCACAGCATGGAGGAATCTGAGAAACATTCTTGAATGAGCAAAAAGGGTTCATCAACTATTTTCTTCTCAACTATTTAGCTTTTTGTCTCTCCCTTGTTTAGAGGAGATAAAATGAACTTTGATCTCTGTATGGCAATTTGGAGTATTTTGATAATGGAAAAGCTGGCACACATTT
The DNA here is from genome assembly GCA_013398015.1 of Oreocharis arfaki. NCBI lineage: Eukaryota > Metazoa > Chordata > Aves > Passeriformes > Paramythiidae > Oreocharis > Oreocharis arfaki. Next base: position 48,343 of record VZRR01004734.1, on the reverse strand, counting down.
CTAGTGGTTCTTGTAAATGATCATTCTGTCACCTCTGTGCTGTGCTGCTGCATGATGGAATGCTGTCTGTCCTAGCTCAGCCAGACTAATGTCTTTGTTTTTCAGGCATCCACGTTTAATCGTCTTGGGAGGAATGTTGTGCACAGCTATAGTGAAATTATATCTCTGTGGAATCAGCTTGTGAAGAATGAGATCCATTTGGAGAATAACGACCAAGCCAAACTTCTCTGCTTTAAGATAAAGAGCACAAATCAGGAATTTAACTTCACAGCCAGCTATCAGAGTCTGCCAATGGTGAGAAAGAAAAACAAAACTAATTTTTTTGACTCGGCGCTCTTCCTGAAAGATGTTATTGCTAGTGTTGAAACTTAAACCCTTCCAGTGCTGCATCTATTTCTGTCTGTTCTGACAGGCTGCAGTGTAAAACTAGATTCAAAAAGAAAACAAAAACTTGTGTGGCATAGGTTGGAGTACTTCTCACCTATTTTGGAGGCCAACTACAGACAGACAGGGAGGAGAGGGTGAAGAGAGACTGCGTGACTAGAAAGGGAGCTGGAGATGTGATTACTCACAATTTGATGCAGATGTATGACAGGTGTGGAAGATTCTACTGTCTTGGAGAATCCGAATCTCTTCCCTGCTAGTGAGCATGGTAACAGCCCAGATTTATATGCTATTTTAATCTCTACATCCCTTCCAGTCTGAAAATAATTATTCCTTTGCTTGATGTCTGCAGCACAGGAAGGGTAATCAGCAGTTTCTCCTTGTAAGAGGTACTTTGATCAGTTGCTTTGGTCCATTCATACCTTGCAGGAAGTCTTAAAAAGTGTTTTTCTAAACATAGCGTTCCATACTTTGAAAATCCAGTTAGGTTTTGTATGTACCAGAGCTTGCTTATGTTGCAAATAGGTGACACTCAAGGGATACATTAGGGGGTATTTATCTTCTGCTGGAGTCAGCTTTCTACTGATGTCACCTTTAATCCCCTGAGAAATTAATGGAGATCTGGACTTAAACTGCAGCAGAAATGGTTTGGTCTGTGAAGTGACAGCCTTGCTGCAGCCTGTTGAACAATATGGTTTCGATATTGATGTTCTTGACTATGAATGCAGTAAATCTGATGCAATTGTCCTTTCCTGTTCTGGTCTCATCATCTGAGTGCAGCCTAAGACGACAAACTTTTCTGTGAAGATTTTATGGAGAGATTATAAAAGTCTGCCTGTCATACTGCAGTGTGAAGGACAGATAAAAGAGCTGAGGAAGGAGAAGATGCTCTATCAGAAACGTGCAACCCTCCATTTCAGGTTTAGAATTCTTATTTCTATCTTTTAAGAATGTTTTGGCTTAATTTAATGTGCGTCTTGATGCTCTTAGGAAATGTTCTGGGCTTTACAAAGTTAGAGTGCCACATGCACAAAGTCTGTGCTTTGTCCCATCTGGCTCTCTGTACTTGTTCAAGCACAGCAGCTTCCTGGGCTGGTTATTTGCATCCATTAGCTTTTGGTCTCTTTGTTGAAATGACAGTGAACAAAGTTGTCAAAGGCAACAGGCTATGTGTGCTGTGAGATGTTTGTTGGCAACTCCTTGCATGAAAACAGCAGGATTTATGGTGTATCCAGACTTGGAAATGGCGAGAAGTTCCAAAATCCAGATCTGATCCTCTGTGCCATCTGTGTGCCTTTTTCCTAGTCCTTAGACATTATATAGCCATCCTAAAGCCAAAGATATCCTCTTAAAACATGTAACAAATGGTCTTGTTTAGATTTTGGAATATGTTTCCATTTTCTGATGAGAGTGAGTGCACTGCTTCTACATGTTGGCTGTCCCTGAAATTTCTCTCTTCATTATCCATTACTAAAACACGGCCTGAAGGCCTTGGTAAAAATGTATGCTCAGACTAGAGACATCTGGATCACCTCTGGGGAAATCTCAGCTTTCTTAAGGCATAGCAGGATCAACAGGAGTGCACAGGCTGCCTTAGGAGCCACTGTGCAGCTCAGAGATAACTAAAACACTGTGAGGTGTCTTTTCATTAAGAAAATATGTAAATGAAGAGCTGTACCAGATATTCTACCATGTATAAAGGCAGTCCAGTGTCTGAGTTTATAAAAGTTTGTGCATGTTTCCAAGAGGTCTGACTAAGTAAATGTGCACAAACATTTAATAAAGTCCATAAAACATCGCACTGAAGTAGTAAACTACTCCAAGAGCTGTGTAGTGCTGAACATCTGTTGCACTGGATTCTTGGCATGTAGATATTGTTCCTACAAAAAGCATAAAATGTACATAGATGAGATTTTCAAGCCTGCCAGGAGCTTTTGGACACCTATTTCATTATTTGAAATGAAGTCTTGGCCATGCAGGCATAGAAGGTGTATGTGCTGGTTTTGCATGTCAGGATTTTAGGGCAGCACCTCCAATGCCCTTCCAGGCCTTTACCAAACTCAGGATGGAAACTCTGTCAAAAATTCAGGTAAGTGTGGAGTTTGTATGAAGTTGTAATTATGCTCTGTAGCTTCTTAAACGTCCTGGTCCTGTGTTTTGCTTCAGTACCTGACACCCTGGTCGTAAGCATAATTTTGGAGTTCAAGTTGATCTTTGCATGATTTCTTTTTGTAGTTGTCTATTAAGATCTTTTACACTATGTTTGTTTCTTGGTTTTTTTGCCAGGCATCCTTTTAAAGTGCCCTTTCTGCAGAGCTTCCTTCTGCAGGAGACATTTACTGTTGACAAAAAGCAAAAGCACTATTTCATGGAAACAAAAGTTTTGATAAATGGGGTGGAGGAAACAGTTCAGACTCTTATACTTGGTTACCAACCTGAAAACCCCTATGTGAGTTATCCAAGAACTTCCTTTAATCTGACATACCAAACCAGCCTGCAAATGAATGATTTACTGTTTGTATCTTATGTTCCTTGCATTTCTTCTCAAACTTCTTTTTAGATTTGTGCTGGCTTAACTCATCCTTATAACTACAGGATGTTCCCCAAAGATGTTGAAATGTGTATTTTAACTCTAAGTCATCAAAATGTGAGTAAATTTCCCATTAAATTCAATTGGGGGATGTTTGTTACCTGTTTATTTACACTTTATTGTCTTTTCAGACATAACTTGCTATAGGTCTTTAGTTCCTCACCACAAGGCTGCTACAACCAAAATGTCCAGAGGGTGATTATGTCCTTGGACCTCCTTAATTTTGTATAATAATTTGTTGTGTAGTAATCTAGGATAAGAATACTTCATACATTACTTTTTAGAATATTATGATGCATGAATGTTATTAATAATTACAAGTACTGGGATAGAATGGATTCAGGGTTCTCACCTTTATCTAGCTGTATGTATTCATCTTTCTTACCAAATGTAGCTATTTTTCCCGATTTTCTTTGTTTTCATTCTGAGCCAAAACATAAAAGCTTGCAACCCTTGAATTTCTCATGATGTGTAGGGCTGACTTCAGTGATCTTTCATAACACACAGGGTTAATCCTCAATGCAGTTTGCTTACTCCCATTCTTACCACACAGGTGAAACATGAGCTTGAGACTGTCTTAAAGGTGAATAAGGAAGATGTTCTCAGTTTTATAGGGAGGTATCAGAACAAATCCAGTGAGGGTGATTTTAGACATCTTTTACACATGGATGTGACACACTCATTCCAGGTAATGGTGCTTTTAATATTTGGCATTTTATTTTTTAAGTCTTGGTGACTGTTTTACTGTGTTGTCTTTAGAACTGTGATTGTTTGATGCTGGTAAATTTCCTCATCCAATCGAGTCCTGGCCCTGACAAATACCTGTAGGTATCTTAGCAGGTCCAATCACAGATCAATAATCTGTATCAATAATTCTTTGTAAGACACATGTTGGCCTTTTGTTTTCATGATTTTTTTTACTGCATTTGATTTATTTTTCTGTATCTTGGGATGAAATTGGTAAAACTTTATACACATATTTGCCTGTATGCATCTTCCACTTCATGCTAGAAGTTCAGACATTGAATCACATGAGGCAGTTGGTGGGAATGAAATGTTCTGATACTTTACTTTGTCAAATAGTTTGAATTTCCACAAGCAATGGGCCTAAGTGGGGAGCTGTTTTCCAGGCAGACTAAACTGGAACGCTTTGACTGTGGTGTGAGTGTAAAAGCCACCATCAACAAGAACATATCTTCACAGGTCAGTCCCCTGGTAATTACAGTCTTGTTGCTTGAACTTGAAGCTTTTGCAGTTCATACACTCAATGACTGTAGTGGGGAGGTGTAAATTGTTAGGGAAACAGTTGACTTAGAGTTTGTGGCTAGATAGCTGCATGTGGTTGGGTATAGTTGGCTTGTGTTTTGGCTGAAATTCAGAAAACTCTTAAAATCCAGTTAAATTGTACTTAAAATTCAATGTAGCTCACCTTTTTTTGTTGAAAGCTTTAGCATGGTGGCAGGGTTGGGGTAAAGACAGGGAGATCACTCACCCGTTAACTTCACAGACAAAACAGACTCAACTTGGGCAATATTAAATTAATTTATTGCCAAATAAAATTAAAGTTATATGATAAGAAACAAAGATGAGAACTAAAAACTCCTTTCCCCCTTCACTCCCCTCTCCACTCTTGCCCAGTCCCAACTCGTTGTATGCAGTCTAATTGCTCAACCTGATGTTTCAGTATTGTGCACTATAATCTGAAGTCCTTAATATCCTGCTCTCCTTTTCACTGTGTGCAGGCCCAGGCATCCCTGAAGAGTTATGGTGAAAACAATGTCAATGGCTCTCTTCACCTCCATTCCAATGGAAGGGATGTGCTGATGCTGGAGGTTGATGTGAACAATGAGAACAGGAGGAATGCTAGAATTATTGAACTGAGGGCTTTTCTCCATCAGACAGTCCTGACAAACCCAGAATCAGTACAGCTCCAGCTCATGGGCAAAATATTTCCGTCAAGGTAGAGAAATCAGAATATTGGTTGATTGAGGAACTGGGGAGTGTTCTGTGATACAAATTTAAATGTAACTACTTTCATATGGCTGCAGCAAGGCCACTGAGTAAATGCTAGTTCATGGGTTATCCCTATTACTGAAATACTTCTGCTCCTTATGTTTCATGAACTGGTGTGAGTTGTGTTAATGTGTTCTAGTTGCTCTCCTAGGACTTTGTACAGAGAACTTCGAATGAATGAATTGTACAAGCTATGCCAGAGGAAAGGGGCACTTCCCAGTGTTTATTATAAGGTTTTTAAAATATTGTTGAAAGCTCTGAGGTGGCAGAGGTGGGAAATAGAAATTTGGCCTTCCCCAGTTTCAGCTGATTTTTCAAATTTCATGAATACAGAAGTATGTAGTGAAGAATTTAGTGTTTCTGCAGAGGTCCCAGTGTTTGCCAATTGGATGGGATAAGGAGAATGAGGAAATAAGAGAGGAATCAGAAGTTACTACAATTTAGATGAAGCACATTAGATTTACTAGTAACACTAAAAGTAAGATAAAATATTCCAAGAAGGATATTTCATGTGGTTCTGCAGCTTGCTTGCAGTTCTGGGCATCCAGTAGTGCATTAATTTGTTTAAATACCAGGGTAAGCTGTAAGAGAGCAATTTATTGCAGTTCACTTCCCAGGAAGGAAAACAGAACACGTAAAATTTTTGGAACAACAATTTGTTTAGGATTTGTTTTACAGGGAGAATACAGAGAAAAATAAACTGTTGAAGGTTTCTGGGGAATAGCTAAAAGGATGCAGTCTGTACAGACTTTGGATGCTGACTGATGGAATGCATCGTACTTCCCTGAACTACGCAGTTTTTCCTTCCCATGGAGTGGATTCTCACTCAGGTTTTACTCATCATCAGTCTTTCAAGAGTTCCAATTTCTAGGAGGGAAATCTAACACTGTGAAAACTGGAGTGATTGCCTCACTTTTAGGTATTTTGTGTAGTATACTTGAGTCTAGAAAGTCAGATAGTTCAGTGGATAGTTTGTTGAAGGCAGTGTGAAAATTGTGTCTCAGTCTTAAAACACTGAAAATGGAGCTTTTTGTTGCTCCTGCAGGTTTCCCTAAAAAGCTGTGATGTGTTTCTCTAACACTGTTCAATTCAGGGCCAAGAGACAGAGAAATATTGTTGGTTCATTTACCAAACTCAAATGATGGTGGCACTTAGAATTATTTTTTAAGCTGAATTCTTAATGCTGCTTTTAAATCAGCACCAAAGAGATATTTCATTTTGTGACAGAGAGGGCTTAGTTTCCAACTTAGATTCTGTCCAACTCTTTCTTTTATTAGGAACCACAACAAAAGCATTTGAGAAATTTAAAGAAAAATTATTCTGCCAATCTGTGAAGCTTTACTGAGGAGTTTTGTAAACATCTGGTGAACAGCATGTGCTGACTGCAGGGCATCTGATTGCCTGATTCACAACACTGGAACAAGTGCCCAGAAAGTCTGTGGAGTCTCCATGCTTGGGGATACTCCAAACCTGACCACATACACTCCTGAGCACCCTACTCTCATTCATCCTGCTTTGAGTGAGGAGGGGCGTCTTGACAATCCTGAATCAACCATAATAATATCTTACTAGCAATTTTTATGTCTGTCTTTTTAGACTTCTGTTGTCTTCTGAGTTGAAGCTTAATGAAAATTGGCTTCACATGGACTTCATGGGAGCCAGGGAGCAAAAAGTTGGTTTTGTTTTGTCCCTAAATGGAAGAGTCCAACACACTTTTACTGGATTAAAGGCCATACCTCATCTTCTTTCTCTGGATGGATTACTCAAGTGCAAAAACAACATTCATGATGGTACTCTGTTCCTTTGTATTTTGTTCTAATCTGCAGTCATCTAAGGAAGCTTCTTAATTTTAGTGTAATCCTTCCTGAGATGCACAATGTATTCAGCTCTAGGACCCCAACAGAAGAACAATGTGTGCCTGTTGGGGCAAGCCCAGAGCAGACCACAGAGATGGTCAGAGGGCTGGTGTCCCTCTGCTCTGGAGCCAGGCTGGGAGAGCTGGGGGTATCAGCCCAGAGAAGAGAAGGCTCTGGGAACACCTTAGAGCCCCTTCCAGTGCCTAAATGGGCTCCAAGAGAGCTGGAGAGGGCACTTGGACAAGGGCCTGGAGTGAAAGGACGATGAGGAATGGCTTCAAACTGACAGAGGACAGGGTGAGATTGGATATTAGGAAGAAATTCTTCATTATGAGGGTGATTGGACAGTGGAACAGGTTGCCCTGAGAAGCTGTGGCTGTTCCATCCCTGGAAGTGTTCAAGGCCAGGTTGGATGGGGCTTTGAACAACCTGGTCTGGTGGAAGGTGTCCCTGCCCATGGCAGAGGGGTTGGAACAAGATGGGCTTTAAGGCCTCTTCCAGCCCAAACTGTTCTGTGATTCTGTACAATGCAGAGGAGAGTATTTAGCACACAGAATGAACCTTGGGTCGTTGGGTTGAGAGTACTTTTCAGTGAACAAACATAGTTTGGATTTTTTCATATTTTCATGGACTGAAGGAAATAGTGGGTGGCCTCTTTCCTCTTCTGAAATGTGGGAGCTGACTTGAGACTTTACTCCTTTGAACGGCTCCATGGGTGGAGCAGGTCACTGCAGAGCTCTGGAGGGATTCTTTAGCCTGCAATTACTCAAGTAGTCAGTCACAGTCCCTCTGTAAATTTTCCTTCAGAGGGAGTGCAGTATAGTCCATGGCCTAAGGGCACAAGCAGCTTGTTGAATAAAAAGGAACAGCTGCCAGAAATACTATTATGTACTTTGTTTAAAACACAGACACTCACTAGTAGAGAAACTCTCAACACTAAGCTGATTTGTTCTCTCAGTTAGGCAAAGTTATCTATTATAACAAATAGAAATTCTTCTGCTTCCTCCTGATACTAAATTAATGATTAATTTGTATCTTAATTCTAAAACTGTGGTTATTTCTGTCCCAAGAATCTCTCTCCACAGTAATAATCTCTGCCTGTTTCAGGTAACATCAATGTGATGGTCAACAAAAGACTGTACGGACTCCACGTCAGGAACAGGAACGTGTTTGGGAATACCACCGTACACAATATCTCTGTTGCCGTGTTTCAGAACGGCAGTCAGGCAGTCCCAGCAGAGGCAAGACTGAAAGGACACCTGGAACTGAGTACAGAGAAGAAAAGGGGGCTAGCTAGCTTCCAGGTGGATGAGAAGGCTCTTTCTGTAGATTTTTTCTGTATTGTGGATTGTGGGCACCGCAGAGTCGGTGGGACTTTCACACATAATATCGACTTCTTAAAAAATGCAGGTAGGAAGAAAACTCTGACTCGAAGGTGTGGTGTAACAAGGTGAATTTAACTAAACGACTGCTGACCAGTGGAAATAGATGAGTTGTGTTTGCTCACACCAGAACAAAATATCTCAGTCTTAGCAGCATTCTTTTTAATATTGTTGAGAAAATACAGTAAAATGGACAGAAATAGTTCAAAGAGTTTTGAAATACTTCAGAGTAAATTATTTCTCTCTTGTACATCTGTGTTCCTGCACAGGATCTAAGTCGACCAGTTCCTCTAAGTATAGTTTTATGCCAAGTGTTGTTTCCTAAGCAAAGCAGTGAGTTTTCATGAACTGGAGTTATCAGTAATTTTGGATGGGCCTTTTTGGACAGAATAAATCTGTTCTGAATCTTTTTGACAACTGACTACTGGAGTGGGACACAATGCCAATTGGTAGATATCCTTTATTAAGAAAAGGAAAATCCTTGACTTCCGAAGTGCATGCCACATTTTAATTTAGCAGTCCCTTTTCAACACAATTTTCACCTGGTAGATAATATCTTTCTATAAATATCAGTAAAGTGATCACACTTTACATGAAGGTGTGTCTTTTCTTATGAAAAACTACAGAAGTCTTCTTTTGACCTGTAATACATCTTCTCTGCATTCGATAATGACTGCCCAGAAGTGCTGTGTTGATTTTCCTTCCTTCCCTGTCAATAGGGTTGCCACTGGATGGCATCCTTACTGCCACATGTGAGCATGGCACAGGAAATCACACCACTGCCATAGCCCTGCAGAGTGGCAGTGAAAGGATTGCTGCTGTGTTTGAAGGGTACAGACTGGCCACAGAGCCTCCAAAATCCCAGCTGTCTGTGAGCTTAAAGCACAACATCTCAGAGATAAAGGAATATGGGATCCCTTTCGTTGTAGAAGCTGCTGCCTATTATGAGGTAAGAAGAGTTCTGCCTGGGAAAGTTTAATTTCTGGCATGACAATTTGTGTATATATAATAACCCTAGGCTTTTCCTGTGCACTGTGTATATTTATTTTTAAAGCTGCTCTGTTTTTGAGATGTACTAAATTACTGTGTGAAAGAAAGGTGTTGTCATACTGTCAACCTGTCATCTGAGCTCTTGGAGCTGAATCTAGACTAAATGAGATGCTACATTCAGTTCTCATTCAAGTGTAGTGCTTTGCTGCATACGAACAGATGTCTTGTCCAATTTTATCTTTCCCCTATAAATGAGATGTGGACCAGCAGGCCTGAGGCGTGCAGCCACCAGGTGTCAGCCTCAGGATTGCCTTGCATCTGGTGCTGGATTTAACTGGTTCTGATGTCATCCTTTGGATGGCTGCTAAAGAGGAGAAGGGTGCTTAGCACGGCTTTCCCTTTGGAACGTTATACCCACAGAAGCATCAGGCACCATGATTCCTGGTATGGTGTTGCCTGGCCAGTGTTCTCTCTGCCTGCATTTCTGCTATAGATCTGTGAACAACCTTACAGCTCTTTGGCATTGCAGATTGTCTTTCCATAAAAGAAGGGTTCAAATACTTTTCTACTTCAGACATCTGCTGTAAGGCTCAAGTCACTCACATGCTCATATTATATTCACTATAATAGGGTGAGACACAGAGGTGTGCAGAGTAAAAATTCGAAACAGTTCCTTTGCCTTGCTTTTTAGTAGTGTCAGCGCCTTAATTTTTTGTGCCTGAGGGCTCAAATCCTTCAGGGTATTGAACGTTCTCAGTATGTTTTGGAGCCAGAAAAATTACTGGTACACTGCATTTAGAAGGTCTGGCATAACACTACAATCTCTATTAGAAATGAGGCTGCCTTGATGCATTTGCACACTTATTTTACCAGTGCTGGTGCCTTGATACAGACTTTGCCTTTCCCATTTGTTGCTGGGATGTTGTTGTTTGTTTCTTTCCGTGTCTTGGTTTCTTTTGCACATAGAATTTCCCCAGAAAAATTGCTGCAGGGATAACAACCACAGTGGAGACCGAGCACCTCAAAATTGAAATAGAGAAGAAAACCACTGGCATTGCTATGGAAATTTCTCTTTCACTTCACCATGATGTGGGAGGACTGATGGACATTGTTCCACGTGTACTAGAGGTTTGCAGAAATCCTGCCACATGTTGTAATGTATTTAGTGCACTGAACACTAAACTGTTTATCTTTTTGAAACGGAACTCTCACCTTTAATCTTAAATCTGTGTTTTGGTGCCTTCATCCATTTGATCCTTAAAGCAGCCCTGTAACTTGCTCCTTTAAATTTTAGTCCTCTCCGCTTTTCTTCATGCTCTGAATGTGCTTTGTTGATGACATCAACAGGTTGCTTGCAGCGGAGAATCTGCTAACAAACAACTTTCTGGCCTTTGCAATGGTGCAATTGCATTTCATCATTTTGAGGTACTGGCTTAATTTATTAACTTTGCTCTCAATAATACAGTGTCTTAACTACCATGGAGGGAATCTAAGTACTGAACGTGTCAGACATGTAGAAATGGACTTGAGCTACCTGGAAGTTTTGTGTGCACTTTCAAATATTTTCACTCCATTAATTATTGGTTTGGGTTTTCTTCCTGTTATTTCTACTGTGGAACTCTAAAATAAAGATTTTAGGCCATTTTTCCATTTGTTTCAGCATTTATAATTACGTAGGATGAATCCAAAATGGTGTAGGGGAACAGTTCTCTTCTAGTAATATGAGCTTTTAAAAACAGTATGTGACCTGACAGGAAAGCAAACTTGACAACAGCTTTCTGTAATTTTTCAGATTCCAGCAAGAGTTTCACTGAATGGGTCAGTATTTACCAGCAACTTTACTGTCATCTTCTTTGGACATGTTTCTTTTCATGACCTGTTTGCCTCCCTGCAACTCCGTGCCACCACTAACACCCAGCCTCGTTTAGAAATCGACTTCCAGCATTCTTTGCCTTCGCTTCATTCTTTGGGAATTGCCAGAGAGAACCAACTGAAGATGTCAGCCATGAGAAGTGACAAGTACAAGGGCATCCTTGGTATTGTCCTTGGGCCTTGCACTTTGGAAGCTGATGGAGAACTGAGCCTGGCAAGCAATGAGACAGGATGGGTACTTGCTCTTAGAAACAAGTGTGTCCGACTAGAGGTAAGCCCGGATTGTTTTCTGCATGCCCTTCCAGTCTGTGTATCAGATCACTGACTCACAGAAAACTGTCTCCTGACACATTTATGGACACACCAATTTTGGTCATTAAAGTTGTTCTAGCAGAGCAATGAGTCAGAGCACTTGCAGGGGGAAGTGCATTTGAAGATGGTAATTTGGAGTAATATAATGGTACATGTTACTGCTGTTGCCATAAAAATGTTGCTTAATAATGGTTTTTAAATTAAAATAAAAATTTGTCATAAAATCTTACGAAAAGCATGTCCTTTTGGTTTGGCATTGTGGGGTTTTTTTTCTTCTATATTATTTATGAAAAGGTCATTTTAGGATTTCTTCTTCTCCCTTCCCCCCCCCCCCCTCCCCCCTTTTTTTTGACATCTTTTCA
>VZRR01004734.1:0-36576 GCA_013398015.1 Oreocharis arfaki | reverse complement strand
CCCCCTTTTTTTTTCCAGGTTTTTCACAGAGAAATTTCTGATTTCTCTTTGAAACAAGCTGTCTTGTATGGTCCTTGCCAAAGGCAGATTGTTTGTTACAGAAAAAAGAAACGCTTTCTCATGAATTAGGGACAAATTAGGAAGACAGTTGCTTTCCTTTGTGTGCTCCAAACAGTGTAATCTTTTCTGTTGCAGAGGATGGGATGGCCTCGTGCTGCAGCCTTGGGGGGCTCATTTCGACAGAACATCTGCAACGTGGGCTTGTTGATGAACCTGCACTGTGATGGCAGAGCAGTGGATGTGCAGATAGACACCTCCTGCCAGCATGAATATACACTCCAAGGGGTGCTCAGGCATTCACTTCCCTGGCTCAGACAGCTTGGGCTGCCTTCTGAAAACTCTGTCCTGTTCTCTGCAGCCACAGACTCCACCACAGAGGGCATTTTCCTGCTGCAGGCTGGCAGATGCACACTGAGGGCTAGAGGGGATCTCTGTATTCAGAATAAAGCTGTCTGGACACTGGAAGCAGAAACAGACTGTCAACTTCTGCAGGTAGTTCTGGGAAGCTTTTAAAGAGAGTTTTGGGATCAGATGAAGGCCACGTGGGTTTTAGCTGCTGTAACAGTGCTGGAGTGTTGGAAAGGCACTCTAAAGGCACTCTAAAGGCGCTCCTGTCTCACAGCATCAGGCCAAGGCAGTGTCTCACACATCCTGCTCACGGTGCTCTCTGGAGACAAATCAGTTCAGCCTTCACAGGCCGACACTGCCCTCTAAGGCTGAACAGCAATATCAGCCTGAACTCTGGCAAAAATACATTCCCTGGTCTGTGTGGATTATATTAAAATAGGATTTCCTTGGTTTTTCCAGTTAGCCTCACTGACTTCATTAGAAAGAATGATTATAGCAAAATCAGGGTTTTTTTCTAGATGTTCATAGGCATTTATATTTTGCTTTCAAATCCTCAAATTGAGTAACTTCCTCAGCTACACAGTGGCAAAATAAAAATGACAGGAAAGTTGTAGTGAAGAGGGAGTGAAAACTTCCTAAAGTATTAGACATAGTAGAATTTTCAGTGTTTTTAGAAATCCTTTGAAAGAAGAGAAGAAACATTTCATTTGGGATGTTACACAAGACAAGTTGGAATTTTAGTTATTAAAGGAAAACAAACCTTGTACAACCAGATGCAAGAATGTCTGTTAGGTTTATGATTTTTTGTATGTTAATTTATTTGAAAACTGAGATTGGTGTGGTCTGAGAAGCACAGAATCCTCAGTAAACTTTGACAATCCGAAGAAACAGGTATTTTGTATTTTTGTAAATGTAAAACCTTGTAAAGATACAGAAGTTGTGAATTCTGCAAGACAGTCCTTAAATCTTCCATCAGATCCTATTCAGGAAAAATCACCACCTTTCTTGTTGAGAGGGAGAAAAATGGCAGCATGGAGATTGTAGGTTTTGTCTCTGATATTGTATCATATAATACACATTTGTCCTAAAGTGTTTGTATATTCCAAAGGATTTTTTGTTTAACTCTTGATAGGATCTCAGTTTCCCAACTCAGTCAAGGCTCACAGGATCCATTCAGAAAGACAAGTGCCAGGCAGAGCTTCTCTCTGTCCTGGAAACAGAAGGCAAAAGTGCTCATCTTGAAGTGAGAGCAGAGTGCAAGCCAAGGATTGCTCTGGAAATTCAGTTCAGGCATGACCTCCCCCAGCTGAAAGCAATCCCAAGGGAAAATGAGCTGTCCATCACTGCACGGAAACACTTAAAATATCTTATTGGAATTGGAATGAAATTGGGAGCCTGTGAGCTTCAAATGAATGGGGACTTCGACCCTGAAAAGAACCTTCAGTGGAAAATACTTATAGAAAACCAATGCCAAACAATTCAGGTATGGAAAAGAATTTACTCCCTTAATGTTGAATTTATACATCTAAGCTAGGACCTTTGTACCTGCTAAAGTCAAAAGACAATAATCTAAGGATTTCAAAGCTGTAGCAGAGAAGTAAGAAAAACATTCTCTTTTTATGTTGCATCTTCCTTTTGGAGTCAGTTGTTCATATGTATTTTCATATGGCATAAGCCAAATTTTCTGTTAATCAGTACCTGTAGATAATGGACTAGCCTGTACTAGCTCTCATGTGTTTTCTAAAACATGGTTGAGACTTCTGCAGGGTTTTTATATTCAAGAAATAATGATTATTCAAAGTTGTCTTTGGCTTTATCAGCAGTTACAGTTTCTCACCAGTCTGAGAAACAAACTCTGAAATAGTTAAAAAATATATGGAGTAAATTGATAATCTTCAGGTCAGAAAATTCAGTGTATGGAAAATTTTAGAGATGTTATCACATTACGATCTGTGGATTCAATATGCAAGTCAAGGTAAATCTGAATATACAAAGATGAGATTCATCTGCCCTTTTCCAAAAACATGGAAACTGCCATGATAACCTTATGTATGCTGTCTGGTTTCACTGAATTTATGGATGCCTTGGGCCATTGGGACAATGCCAAGCACAGAATATTAATTAACTTCTCATTTAGGCAGAAAGAGCTGCCACATTGTCCAGTGTTCTATTTATGCAGATTCAATTTATCAAAAATAATCAGACATTCAAAATAAAAAGGACAAAATTTATAACATGTATTAAAAATCATGTTCTGTCAAGATTTCTGAAACATCCTGTGGCTATGCTGCCTGATAAACTTGATTTTACAGCTTGGTGTTATTAAAGCTACTAGTAGGAATTCAAAGTTTCAGGGGTATAAGGTATTTGTGGTTAAGTGTAAAAGGGGTGAACCTTTAAAACTTTTTCCTTCTTTTACAGGATCTTGGAGCACCAACGAAAATTGATGGTTCAGGCTACCTTTTGATGGATAAAATGAACCTAGATTCACAGACATTGATCACTGTTGATGAAAGTAAATTCCGAGGACTCGTTATAATAAAAGTCACTGATGTGAGTACCCTGCAGGCTGTTGGAGTGTGTGTACAAAGTACTCAGTAATGCACTCTAACCTATTTTATTTGAAACAAATAGTCAAGCTCTAGTAATAAATGCCAGAATAAGAATTAAATAACAAAATCTTTGAAAATCTGGCACCTTCAGTGTGCAGTAACAGATGTATGGGATAAGAGGTTACAGGCTCTGGCACTTCCTGAATCATTTCCTCGTTATGCTCTTTGTGTGAATTTTTGTTGTTTGCATTGTGCTGTTGGATATTCCTTACATCACTGTGATTTACCCTGCAAAACAACAGGCAGTGATTATTCAAACTGCTGTTTCTTTATTCAGTGAGACAGCAGCACAGGGAAGGCTGTGAATCTCTGGCTGTTCTGTTGACAATTACAAGTTTGGCTTCTCTTGTCATCAGAGCAGGAGAGTAGAGAACACACACAAGTATCTGTTTCCTCACGATGTTTCACTTTGCTGCCATAACTGGTAACTTCTGCAGGTTTCTGTGCCATAGAGAAACAACATAGCTAGTGGGAGTTTGATTAATATTAAATGTAGGACAGACAGATTTCTGGTTTGAGCTCTGTCTTGCAGCAAGCTTTGGGTTCTACGTATGCTTTGCTATCTGTGCTGTGAAATATTAACAGGAAAGGCAAGAGTTGGATGTGGTGCTAACCCATAACATTCAAGGAGCTGCTGACATTGGCGTTCCCATGAGGGTGTTGCTTGATGTGATATCAGAAAAAACCAGTGACTTCTATAAAGGATTTATTCATTTCTGTGTGAACAGCAAGCAAGTAAGTGTCTCCTCCATATCAGTAATACGTGAAATAGAGGTTGAAGTGAGCTAATTGGTTTGCTAAATATTGTTTCTGCAAACAACACAAAAGCAATACTCTGCAGGGGCTCATTTGCTTCTAAAGACCTTAATTAAATGAAGGCAATATCTTTCAGCCACTCCTTCTGTGCAACAAATTTTACATCAGCAATGATCCATGACTCTCATTTGTAAATAATGTCAAACCTTCCTTATAAAGTGAAGGTGCAGCATATTCCCTGTTACAGTACAAAGTTGTGACTTCTAAAAAAATCAGACAATTCTTCACCATAATGTTATCACAGTTTCCATAATTTCATTATAATGTGTAATTAGTCTAATAATTACAGTTATTCAGAGAAGTGTCCATATCAGAGATGTGCCACAGTTAACTTTTGTCATATTTACTTGGACTGAGCAGATCACAGAAGAACTGAACTTCGTCCAGAAGTTGGATGTTGTGTCTCTTAACTACAAACTTGCTCATAACATAGAGGCATTGAAGACTTTGCAAATAAAAGACAGGATTGAGTTTCAGGTGGGTTATCAATGGCTGGGGAGACACGATTCCAGCCTGGAGTCATGCCAGGAGGGGAGCAGCAGCTGTGGAAGGGAGATGGCGAAGACCGGCGGCTGTGGGTGTGGCTTTGTGTTCGCTGTTTCGGTGGAGTCCAGGCGCTCCCTTTGCTCCTGAGGGGCGTCCAGAAGCTCGGTTGGTTCTCGTGGGAGAGTAGCTGAGACCAGGATTTTCCACAGGCCTGGGGCTGGAGGTTGGCTCCCAGTGTGGAGTGAGAGGAAGGCATTGCATTTGTGTGCCTGACAGAGCTGCAGTGTCCCCTGGACACACAGGGCAGAGAGGAGCACTGGTGGGATTTCACTGGGTCCTTTCCAAGTGGTATTTTCCTCCCAGACTAGATAGCACATTTTTTTTTATCTGAGAAACACAAGACTTACAAAAACCCACTTACTCTTTATTAAGCATGTAGCTGCTTGAATAGCACTAAGGCATGGCCATACTGGAGAATACATGTTAAATGGCTGAGTTCTAAAATAAAAGCGACATTTGTAACTATGTTGTGTTATAAAATGATACCAGATGCATTTTTGACACATCTTTGAGATGATACTGTCTCAACCAAAGAAAGATCCCTGACCAGCAGGAGTTTTAAGTTTTACAATTCTGTCTTTTTACAATTTACTTTTGTTGCACACAGGCTGTCTTGAACATCAAAGTGACCAGGAGCTTTAGTTTGAAGGTGCTTTATGGTACTCACCTAACAGCTCTCGAAGGACAGATCCAGGAGTTTGAAACAAGTACCAACATAACAGGGAAGTTCCACCACACTTTGCCATGGCTACTGCAAGCCAGAATCCCACCAACTTTACAGGTAGTTTTGGGGTTTTGTTGTTTTGTTTTGGTTTAGTTTGGTTTTGTTTTTTTTTTTTAATTATAGCTATTATCCTGGATAATGATGTAATTGAAGCCCATGGCTTGAATGAAAACTACCATTTTGTAAGGTACACGATGGAAGCTGAGGTTTTCTGATTTTTAAAAACGGTGGATGGCTAAAACCTGAACTACTGAAATGGAAAGTTTCTTCTTGGCAGCTTTCTGAATGAGATTCTTCCATTCTGACCAGTGTTAGTAGAGTGGGTACTGTTGATACTGTAACTGTACAGGAGAATATCTTGAGCACATTGCACCAGGGACTGGAATAGTGCTCCTATGCTCTTTAATGGGAATTTCATACTTAAAGAAGTATTTCTTTGGGTGCTATTTTCAGGGAAGTATTGGAGTACCCACTATCTGGTAAATACTGTCAGTAGGTGGAGATTAAGTATCCTTTATATAAAGGGACTTGTGTTTGTGGGATAAGAGAGAACCTCATGAGAATTTGACATGGATCACTGAGGCTGGCATGGCTTGACCTTCATTCAGTTGAATGAGCCAAACTGGAAAGTCAAGGATGATTAATGAAAGGCCAAGATACATTTTATTAATGGATAGGTTTTGACACAAGTATAGACTAGAGAACTTTCATTTCCATTTTCTCGTGTCTTAAAATTAAATAGTATTTAAATATTGTTTTGAGAACTTGTATCTACCTGTCATTTTTTAGATAGATGTGGTTTTTCAAGGGAGAAACACTACTCAAGAGAGGTATGTGCACATTGAGGCTGGAGAAACATCAATCACATACATAATAAACTCCTATTATGTTGGCCACCAAGTGGATATCTTCTGCCAGAGTGTGCACAGCAGTGAGGTACTCCAGGCATCTGGCTACCCTAAGGCAATCAACTTGATTCTCAGTTTACAGAAATCAGGTGGGTACCTGCCATTCCTGGTAGGTTTTTTTGTTCTATAATAGCTCTTTGAGGATGTTCCAGCTCTTCCTTCAACAGCTACAAACTAAGATTTGCTGGTAGTACCTAAAAAGAGGCTTTAACTTGTTTGTAAGTAAAATTGTCATTCTGAAACTGTGATTAGCTGATGAAGCCAGTCTACCCTCAAAGCTTGCCCTGGCATGAATCCTATCTGCATATCCCTCTTACGCTGTGATCAGGTACCTTAAATGCCCCCAGGGGAATACCTTCATGTTGAAGAAAATTCAACAACAGTGAAAGCACCAAAGGGCAGGAATTACTGAGGTTGGCAGGCACTGAATCAATACTAATGTGAGTGGCATCACCTCCTTTCACCCATTCAGAAAAAAGCAGCAGAACAAGAGGTTGCTCTCAGGACAGCCACAGTCACTGTGTGATTGCATTCATTTCTGTGCGTTTTGTCTTATCATAAAGAATTTTGGGGGTTTCACATCTCTCATCTCATTTTTATCTTTTAGCAGTCTCTTATTTTCCTTTTCAAAAATGAAAAGCTGATAGGAGAGTGGGGAAAGGTCTTCAGGTCATGCTCTTTGTTGAGCTGCTGTAGCTGGAACCAAAGGAGTCAGCGGAGGTCAAGAACAGCTCAGAGCTCTTCCCTGGAAGAGGCTGCTACAGGCCAGGGATGCAGTTGGCTGTATGGATTAGTCAGCTCTAGCTGCCCAAACATGTTCCTGACAGGAACTGACTTGCCACCTAACACTGAATGTTGGTACACAAGCTCTGTTACCACAAGACTTTATAAGGACAAAGTTCAAGGGCATCCAGAAAAACTCTGCCCTTCTCCAACCATAGGCCAAAGTTCTTGTAATCCTGAATGATGACTGTCTTGATGAATGTATTAACCCAAAAGCTGGCTGGATTGATTTTATGCAGGCAGTACTGAAATTTCTCAAGAATTACCTGCTCAAATTGGCATTGTTTTGTCCCTTCTGTATAGAAAACAAAGCCAAGACTATCTGTGAAGTCCAATATGATGAGAAGGATATAACTGTGACTGTGGATGTTGACACAGACTTTGAACTCTTCGGTATATTTGTGTTCATGGCAGAGGTGAAGCATTCAATATCACTTCTCCATCACCTGGGACTTCCCTTCTTTCTTAAGGTAATGCACCACAGAACTTTTGCTGTGCTTTGATTCGAGCTGTCACTTGAGTTACACTTGCATTAATCCAGAGCACTTCCAGTGGCCTCAGTGAAATTACTCCAGGTTTATACGAGTGCAGCTGAGAGCTGACTTGGCCCAGTTTATCTGAATCCTCGTTCAACTTAAGTACAGATCTAGTGGTCTGTTTCCAAGGAACCTGGTCAGGTACCTGAAATCCCCAGTTTCAGGGTTAATCATTTCAGGAAGGCACATACTTACTGTCACTTTGCAGCTGAAAGGGCTCACAAAAGTAGCAAGAACTTTCGGGAAAAACCAGCTGTCCTTCATACCTAGAGAACTCCTTGGCTTGGTTAAACCACTTGTAGCACAAATACCTAAAATGCTAAATGCCAGAATGTTTATTCAACCTAAAAAGTGTTGAATAAACAGAAGTAGATTTATATTCCAAACTTCTTGATAGGATCAACAAAGGCTCTACCTGTTTATCCCTTGGGAGAAAGAAGTATTAATTGAAATGTTTCCTTCCCTTTTGAAGGGTAGTACACAGAAAAACACTTCCAAGTGATCCACCACCTTCTCTTCAAATAACAGGACATGTAGCTAAGGATACAAGAGTAAAGGTCAACTTTCCTGAACATAAACATTAGATCAATATTAAACCTGCATATTAAGTATCAGTGATTCAAAGGAATATTTAATGCCAACATTTTATTGAAAGGTATAAGGCATTTTCACCGCTTCTTCCCCATTATTATTTAGTAAAATGTCTTTTATCCTCTAAACGTTTGAATAAAAAAAAAGGAAAGCAGAGATGGTAATTCTTGAGGTGCCTTATTCATGTATAAGTTATGAGTATAACCAGGGAACTTCAGAAATTACTGTTCCCACAGACTCTGGCAAACACCAGTGTTGATACTGAAGTGTGGTAGATGGCCCTGATCTTTCCCAGAGGGATTCTTTAGAATATTCAGGACAAAGCTGTAGATGATGCAGCAGCTGTGGGGGGAAGAAAATGCCCTGGAGTAAACATTTGTGGAGCCCTATCTGTTTCTTTAAAAAAAAAAAAAAGGAAGAAAAAAGGCAATTTCTTTCTAGTATATGAAAAAATGAGAGTGGGGGAGGCATAAACAAGAACCAGTAGCTTTAGACTTAAACCAGATAAGGGTGCATTGAAAGTAACACTAATATTTGTCAATAATGCAAATGAGTAGCTATGGAAACATACCAAAACAAAAAAGAAAACCTTTCTTGAGGCTCTTGGTTTACATCTAGGAAGCATCCAGAAGGCCTGTCTGGAAGATAAACTTCAGTCAAGATTACCGTTTTAAGTGAGTCAAGAGAATGTGCTCAGTTGAGGTGAAATGATGGGTAGAAGTTATGGCATGTGTTTTGTTTATTTTCCCCTTCCACAGATGAAAATTCAAGAAGTCATGACTGAAAATGAAACTGAAGGAGCTCTGAGGCTGACCTATGAACAAAACATAAACTTCTCCTTTTCCATCAGTAGAAAAAGAGATCAGCAAGGGTAAGAGGGTCATTCTGAGCACTATAAAAAATGTCAATAGACCACTGTGATTCCACGGAAAACAGTTACTGTGTTAATCACCAAAGCACTGGTGAAATGGATAACAAAACTTGGATAAAGTGAGTAGTCACACTAAACAGTCTGTAAACCTCAGGCAGCTTCTGAGGGGCTGCAGACAGGTGCCTCCCCTCACAGCCTGGGACATGCCTGTCTCTGCCTGCCCACACAGCATCCAAGGAGCAGACAGTGAGAGAGTCTGTAAAACTCTAAGCCTGAGCCAGACAAGTACTTAAAAATGTAACTTAACTTGACATAACTGATTAAATGGTTTTGGCACAGTTGAAACTTGTAGAATTACGGAACCTTGGTTTTCTAAGCTGGTATCATTATGGCTGTATCTGCACAAAACTGTGGGCTTTTAAGGGTGTTTGAGAGGTTTGATATTTTCAGCATTGGGGTATTTCAGATACTTATTAAGTTTCTAGCAAAAGACCTTTGCATTTAAAAGTCTTGTGAGTTCTGTTAAAATCTCTAATAATTGTAAATTCTAAGTTTGTAAACCATGACAGTGCTTGCAAAGTCAGATTCCAAAATACCTTTCTCATTTTTAAAAAGCTGATGCGTTTGCTATGGCAAAGTGATTTCTGGTCCAGTGGGCTACATTCTGTCCCTGGGATGCATACACAGATTTTTACTGAGCTCAGAGGTGGTCATTTTGTGTGAATGCATCAACAACTGGGAGCTGGGGAAGTGTTCAGTGGAAGGTACTGCCATTTGTAACTCTAAAAGCTGTGGCAGACTGGGAGATAACTCAGATGAACTTGTGCTGCCAGCCAGAGTGGACTTTCTGAAATATTGTTGAACAAAAGTTCATTTCTTCCCTTTAGTGAAGAGTTGAACATAAAAGCACTCCAGACTCATCCCTTCTTTCTACAGTACTTCCCCTGTGCAGCAGAACTGTCTTCTAAGGTAACTATCTGCAAGTAATCCGTTCATACATCACTGCAAAGTAGGCTTGTCTAATATTTTAGGAATCAAGCTGCTTTATTTCTAGTACTAGTATCTCTAACATTTTTGTTATTGTTGAGGATGTTCCTGTTTTTAAAGATGTTAACAATCCCAGTCTTTTCTTTTTCCTTTTTCCTTTTTTTTTTTAATTTAATGGGAAAAGGTAAATTATGATATGAGTGAAGCAAAAGGCAAACTCTACCTCAGGATGGACAAAAGGGATTTCAATGTTTCAGCAAAGCTAAATTTCACTGGAAGCAGCTACACTAATGCCATCGAAGTGGCACAGACCATGGCCCAGGTTGGTACCATCCAGTGATGGCAAAGGCAGGCTGTGACAGGAGGGCAGGGGGTGCCTGCCAAGCAGTGAAGGGCAAATGCAGCTCCTGCTGTGTGAGGTGTTTTACCCTCGATTTCTCCAGTAGCACTAGCAAACATCTGACAGTGGATTAGTCTGAATTTATATTTGTTTGCTCCTATAGATGGAGCACACATATAGGATTTATAGGAAATAAGAAAAATAATGTGTTACAAACTGAACAATTGCCAGTTTTTGTTATACGGGTACCACACATTTCTCTTTCTAAATAAGAAAAGATGTCACAATACCTATTGTTTGTGCTATCTGCTGGATTTATTCTGTAGTAGTGGGACTCTTGATGTTGTAAAGATTATTCTGTGAGATAAAAGAGAATCAAACTGTATAATAATCAAAGACTGTTGTAAAGGGAATACTCAGTTGTTTATGTACATTCCATTATTTGCAAAGATGACTTTCTGTAGAAATGAAGGCAGGTAGAAATGAACAGTGGCTTGTACGAGTGGGCTTAGAGTGTCATTGTACTAGACCTTTTAAAAACACCTTCCTACAGACTCCACAGGACTTTGGGGTATCAAAACTACACTTCTGTTTTTAACTTCTCAGACAACTTGGGGTTTAATGTTTTCCCTCTTTTATTTTTAGTTAAAAATTCTTCCAAGGCAATTTGTATTTATGACAATTTACCAAAAAGTCAACAGAACACGTCTGCTGAGACACATTGCCCTGTGGGATGGCAAAGAGATAAAGCTAACAGGCACTTACACTGGACTCTACCCAAAGCTGCCTGGAGGTCATGGCATTCAGGGTAGGTTTCTCAAGCCTTTTACAAGTGTTCAAAGCAGACTATAAAATAAAATAAACTACATAAATCTGATTTCAAAATGCATATTCAAAATGTGTGTCCAATCCTGGTTTCAGTTTAGGGCTTCTAATTCATTACAGGTCTGGCTGTTAGAAATGTCCACTTCAGAATACTCTTTCTGCTTTGTGAACATGGAACATAAAACTTAAGTACTGAGTACTGCAGGGAGCAGTGGTCCCACTGGCTGCTACTTTGAGGTGTTAAACCCTTATGTTGAGGCTTTATGGTCTGAAAACAGAGAAGATAACTGCACTTACTTGTTTGAGTGTTGTAAGCTGTTCCCCTTCCAGTGTGAAGCCATCTCAGTTTCACACAGATTACTTCCCTGGCTGTTGTTGCTGAAGTTGCTCTGGGTGTAGCTGTCAATCTTTTGATTATTGCAGGTAACTACTGCTTTGCTGGTAAATAGGGAGAGGGTTCCTGTTTTCACTTCCATTTCCTCATGTTGGGCAGATATCAGCACACTGTCATCATTGTGGCTGCTGGGTGGGGGGTGTGTGTGTGTGTATGAGCAGAGACTGTGTTTTCCTGGGAACCAAGGGATGTCCTGCTGCCTGTGGGAAAATGTCCTGGGAATGATCATGATTACTGACGGAAAATCTTACTTGTTTGTTTTCCTTGTAGTGGACCTTCTCCATCCTCTCTCCATCCCTTTTCCATGGCATGCCAGGGTCAACTTATATGTGAAACATTCGGCACGCAGTCACCGGGATGATCTTACTGTTGTTTGGAATGAGAAGGACAAGGTACAGTGGCCCAGAGCAAATAAACATTAGAAGAATGACAGGAATATCAAGAGTTTTGGGGTTTTTTTTAATTAAAAAAGGCACTAAGCAAGCCAGGGAATTAAACTATAAGGCAAACTATCCCACTTCTTGAATATATAGAAAGTTCTGACTGTGAAAGATGAGCAGCTGATATTCTTGTAGGAAGTATTTTCAGGCCATACTATTTTTTCATTTGCAGTAACCCCACACCTTGCTGCTTAACCAAAGGTAATGAGATGCATAAACTTCAAAGCACTGGGTAAAGGCCTCTGAGAATAGGTGGAAAGAACAGCAAGAATGTCATGCTTAAAGCAGCTTAGGGACAAAGAAATAATAAAACCTAAGATGAGTGAGGGTGAGCATTAGTTGAGATTGAAAATGATGAAGAACTCATTGCATGGGTATAATACTGTGTTTATCCCCACAGAAGGGGACACATACCTTGCTTAGCATTTTCAGCTTTACTGATCCAGTCACAGCTCTTTTGTATTTCATTCTTTCACTCTCTTTATTAGCAAGACTGGCAAATATGGAACAGTTGAAACCAGTCTTAGTTTTCTTAAAGTAAGTCAGCACTATTCTTTAAAAATATAAAGACTAAAAAAGACAGAACTAGGAGAACTTGGGGTGGGTTGATTTCCAGATGTGGTGAAGTGGGGACACTTTTTTGACTTGCTGCTAACAGCACCTTGGATGAGTATTACATTATTTTCTGAATAGTGGAAAGATAGAAGACAATGTAGAAAATATGCTACTGTACATAAATGTGCCTGCAAAAAGCACAGAATTTATTTCTTTAAAAAGTGTTAAAAATCCAAAATTTACTTTAGCAGTCATATAGAAAGGTCTTTTACTACTACTTAAATTACCACAACTATTTAAATGCCACCACTATCTAAATTACCACCAAAATATTTTGCTCTCAACAGCATAACAGAATTTATTTCCTGATGAAGCAAAGGTTTCTTTTCTTGTGCTTTAACTTTGCAAGCTGTGTCTAATGACTGTGGCAGTGCAGCCTGCAGTGCCTCAGGATGAGACAAAAATTAAGCCTCAACAAACTTATGCGTTGTTCATGATTTTAGTAAAATACAGAGAATAGTTCTGCTTTGAGCTGTGCTATGCAGGGAATTCAAGTACTAGAAGTTGTCCTAATTTGAACATTAATTTGCCTCACTACTTCAGAAAGGTCTTCATTGTGCACATAATTAATCTGAGGACGAGGTACAGGGAAGTCTTACTGGGTGTATGTTTGAGGTCAGCATGTGAGAGGTGTTTTATTTCACAAGTTCCTTTTCCATCTGTTGATATGGATCAGATATCAGTGTCATCTTCTCTGAAGTTTGGAAGACACTGGACAAGCTACAGAGCCATGGCTGTCCACCCATTTAATTACACTCTGAAGCAACTGGAGGTGCATTCCCTGTCAGAAAGAAGGGGCAGAAAGTACAAACAGCAGGTGAGATCATGAGACTGGGCTGCAAAATACACAGCTGTGATGCTGCATTTACTGTGAGTGTGCCTTTTACCCCTGAGTATTGCAGAACCAGATATCACCCTGAAAAATGTAAAGAGCACTGAGTGCTGTTGTCACCTTGTGTCCAAACCACCAGCACTGATTCCTTTTTTAAGCATAGCTGTTCCTAGCTGACAGTCTTGCACTTTCAGCACTGACCCATTTTGGATGGGAGGAACCCAGAAGTGCACAGGAAACAGCCAAGCAATGAAAATGAGGCAAATTTGCTCCATAAAGCAATGAACAAACTCCTAGTCTGCACACACAAGAAAAAAACCAAAAAATTCCCCACAACAAAACCATACCAGAAACCCTTTGATGCCCCTGTGAAGAGAATGTAAATTTTTGGATTGTAGAGGAAATTGCAACGCAAATGTGAAAATGTACAAGGCTGGAAAGGCTTTAAAATATAGTTGGGAAGTGCACTTGCAAAACATATATAGGGAAAAAGAGGAGGAGGAACTCCACAAATCATCCTTCAAGATCAAAGAGTACAGTACAATTTCTGTCTGACAATGCACTGTGTGTGTCAGGGCACGGCAGCTGCTGAGGCTGGAGACTTTCAGCAATAAGCTGTGCCAGCTGTGCAGTGTTTGTTCATCTGAAGCCCTTTGCTGCTCAGGGGTTTTGCACAATACTCAGGATGGTTCCAGAATTGTATTCAGAGGAATAAGTTCTCTTGTAGGGTCATTACTGCAGCTGTGCCATTAATTGCTTTGCATGAGAGACCCCAGGCAGCTTCCAGAGAGGGTAACAAAAGCCTTCCATGGCCTTGGTAATAGAAGTGCAGCTTCCCTGTGTTTGTCTCAGGTCTGGGGCTTCAGGCCACAGATTTCCACAGAGTTTTAACATGGATCTGTCACGGCTTTCACTGTGGCTCCATTTTCCTCCACTGGATGGGGATCATTTTGCTGGTTCTAGTTTTGCTGCTGGACAAATCCTTCTCTGCTTTCAGCTGCAGGTCTCAGGGAATGCTGGGCAGCCTGCTCACCTCCGGCTGAGCCTGGAGGATAAATCCAGGATGGACATCACTGCCTGGGGTGGCTGTGTGACACTCTCTGCAGGTCAGGTATGAGTCTTACAGCCTTGGAAGGGATGAGTGTAGCTAAATTTCTGTGTTTGATCCTCACAGAATGATTTTTTTTCCCTGTACTTGTTACCATATGAAAGCCTTAAAGTCAACATTTTGTGTCTCAGAGGAAGGAAAAGAAACCCTGTGAAAAATTCTGTTTCATGTTGCCAGACATGGTTGTACTTGGGCAGCAGCTTCCCCTCAGGACAGAACTGTCAGCCCCCTGGGTTTCTTGGGAGAGACTGAAGCAGTGGTTTATGGGTACAGACCATCCAGGGGTGCTCATGGGGTGTGTTTTTGCCCAGAAAACCTACTGCCCTGGGATATACTGAATCCTTTTTTAAAAAAAATTACTTATATGTGTCCATTTTTCCACTTTTCCAGCTTCAGAGAATATTAAGCATGGAACAACTGCATGCATGTGGGTCTCTAGAGCAAAGACCAACATTGTTCAATGAATACCTAGATCTGAACTGGGATGACAAAAATTTCAAACACAATTTCACATATGAGGTAAGAGAATGCAGTTATTTATATCTGACAGATATTTGCATCTGTTGACTCACCATTTTTATGGAAGCTGTTCTTAGTAGATGAGAAATTATTTTGTTTTTAGAGGTAATGTTGAGTGGATTTTAAGAAAGCTTCTGTAGAGCACCGTTTTTGGTGAAATATCATTATTTCTCTTTACCTTTTACATATTTCTCTACACAGGAAGAAAGCTAAATGGAGCATAGTTAAGGAAGAAAGGGTTCTTACAAACGGCCTCACCTGTGCCCTAAATTTGCAAAACTTGTAGGGTGGGGACCAGTAACAAGGCTGATAAGCCAAAATGTTGTCAAGTGCAAATGTTATGTTTTGGAAATGTTACATTAAAATCCTGAAGCTACTGGAATAACAAAAGCCAGCCCGGGGATGGGATGAGTGGGCTCCAAGGAGTGTCTAAGATCCTGCTGCCATCTTTTAACTTTGTTTTCTTGGTTCTTTGCAGAGAAATCAACTATTATATCCTGATAAGTTTCAGTTAGAAGCTGTTCTGGAAAATATTTTCGTGACCCCATGGACCAAACAGAAGATTCTGGGTAAAATAGAAACAAACTACTGCTCCTGCCTGGATTACTATACAAGCTTTGAGTTCTGTGACCTTCCAAATGTAAGTCTGACATAAACACATTGAACCTACTTCACTTTAAATGTAATTACTCATTTGGAGACTTAGTTTTCCTCAGCTGCAACTCTTCACAAGAATTACCATACTTCTGTAACTTAAATAAATAAATAAACAGTGTCTTTTGGTGGACTGAGGCAGAAAGGTTCTGTTTACCACCATAGTGTATTCTATAGATCCTTTTACGGTTCTAAACCTTCTCACTTCCTCCATTTTCTTTCTTTCCTATTCCTCTTTCAGAGGTCTTTTAATTTCATGTTTCTGAAGAATACCAAAACAGGCTCATAAGTGATCAAAAAGGAAACTAGGGAGGAGTAAAAGTGCTTTCCTTCCCCCTGTGGGTAAAGGTTTGTTGGTTTGTATGATTGCTCTGCTGGTAGCTGATGGGTTTTTGAACTGTAACGTAACCTTATTTTTCTATTGCACACATAAACTGAAGGCCCATCCTTAGGTGCATGCTGGACCTCAGAGTTGCTTGTAGAAACTAACAAGAAACACAGAACTTGGAACATGCAATAAATGTCTCTCTCCAGTTTCCAGTGGCTGAAACACATCTTGGTTTCCTTATTTACTGTCAGAGCAGGTCACACTCTGTTAGCAACAGGAACACTTTTCCCCAGACCAAGGTGTGATAGAACCTTTCTATAATGCAAAGAACGTATATGCACACCACTCCAAAAGCAGGTGCCTCTGTATCTTTGGATCACCTCTTCAAAGGCATCGTGGTTTAAGCCCAGCTGGAAATTAGGCACCACAGACACTCACTCAACCCCCTCTCTCCCTCCCCTCTCACTGTGGAATGGGGAGGACAATCAAAAGTAAAACTCGTATGTTGAGATAAGAGCAGTTCAATAATTGAAAACAAAGTAAAATACAATAATAATAGTTAATACTACTAGTAGTAATAATAATAATAAAAAGGAAAAAACTAAACAAAGTGATGCACAATACAATTGCTCATCACCTGCTGCCTGATGCCAGATGCTCCTTCCCAAACCCAGATTTGCCCCTTCTGGGTAACTCCCCCCAGTTTATGTACTGGACATGATACTCTGTGGTGTGGAATATCCCTTTGGCCAGGTTGGCTCACCTGTCCCAGCTGTGCTTTTGTGCACCTCCTCACTGGCAGAGCAGGAGACACATGCACAAAAATGTCCTTGACTTAGGATAAACACAACTGAGCAAAACCCAAAACATCAGCGTACAACCAACCCATTCCTATTCCAAATCCAAAACTCAGTGCTGTACCAGCTACTGAGAAGAAATTAACTCTATCTCAGTCAAAACCAGGACAATATTCACCTCACCTCCCATGCACCTTCAACTTTATCAAAACGCCTGGCTAGAGCAGCTGAGAAGTGTAGGGGCAAAAAAATATTAGACATTTTAACAAAATACAGTTCTCTTGCAACTGTTCTTCTGGTCTTCGGCTGCAATCACTGAACATGCTTTGTTACAGCACAGAAACTGAAGATGTAAGGAAGACAGTGCTGTGAGGAGCAGGAGGATGTGCTGGTTTCTGAAACTACAAGATTTATTAGTGGTGTAATTTCGTGAGAATGTTGCCACTGTACAACTTCTCACTATTCAAAGCAGAGCGCATTTGTTTGGAAGAATTTGGAAGCTTTAACACCTTTTTTGTGCATACTTAGGTAATTGTTTTGTCTGGAAAGCACCAGCTCAACAAAGATGACATCATTTTGCAGTCAGAGGGCAGATTCCACCTTGCTGATCACGGGAGAGATGAGGGGTTGATTGGAGTATCCATAAAGAATCAGAGCTCTGCTGATGTGAAGAACTATTCTTTAGAAATTGAAGTGAGTTTCTATTTTATTTTACTGGCACTGGGGTTTGGTTTTTAAAGGCCTGCTGCCATCTATCTCCCACACGGATCAGGTGCAGGCAGTGACTGTGAAACAGCAGGGAACACAACACGCTCCTGGTTTCTTTAGTGCTGTCTCTAAAGCAGCATTAGGCAGCGTCCACGTGGTGTGACCGACAGACAAAGCAAGGCACCAACGTCAGTCCTCTGCAGAGCTGTCACAAATAAACTAAGTGTGTTTCTAGTGGAGTGTATCAATTCTAAGAGGCTGTGTGCTGTTATAACTCCCCTTTGGCATGACTGCTCTGTTGTGTGAGGTATGGGGTTTTCACCTCGTCAGAAGAGGGAAACAAAATACAATGCTTACACAAAGCATCATTCGCCAGAAAAAAGACCTGGCAAAAAAAGAACTAAAAAAGACACAGAACAGCTCATATGATGCTCATTCTGAGACAAATCTCTTCCTTTTTCTCTCTCCCCCTCTCCTCCATTTTGCATTTGCTTTTAATTTCCTGTGAAATTAATATGGTGGAGAGGCAGATGGAGACAACAGAGTGAAGCAGAAAACTAAGGGGGTCAGCACCATCCAAAGTCTTCATTAGCAGGGATGTGGGTAGTCAGGCACTAACTGAGAAAACAGACCATCCCTTAACAAAATGATGATGATGATTTAATCGGTAACAAATACTAAATTATTTTTCCATTCCTCTCTCTTTAGAGAGGAGGGGGATGAAACAAATATCAGCTGCTCTATATGAGCTTGCTTTATTCTGTGTTTTGAAATAAATGGCACAAATTAGCAGCCTCACAGAGAACTGACAGGGACATTATGTTTCTTTCATTGCTTCCATTAAAATTGTGTCCACAAGCCTTGTGTTATCCAGTCATTCAACTCCTGGGCCAATCATTCTGAGGCTTGTGTGTCTCTTAGTGTAACTCCTGCACAGTGCACAAGCATTGGGAAACATTTCCCTCACCAATTACCTTTTTGTGGGAAGCACTGATATTTGAGCACGATCTCTGAACGATCATTAATTCTGTGTGGTGGCTTTAAAGAAATGTTTTTCCTTTATGGCTTGCAGTTAAGAGCCTTTGAAGATATTTGGCTAGGCCTGACAGGAACTGCTGCTTCCTCATCTGTCCAGAGCCAAATCCTGGTGGAGGGGATTATTGATCAGAAAGAGAAAGTAAAAGTAGCTGCTTCAAAAGGAAAGGAGTGTTTTCAGTACTACATGGGCTATCTGAAAGGTATGTACCTCACTGACAATGCTCTCAGCCATAGCACTTAGTTTTAGGTCATCCTGCAAAGAGCAGTGAGCTGGACTTGATGATCCTTATGCATCCCTTCCAAATGGAGCTATTCTGTGACTCCCAGCTGTCATTGCTATGAAGAGACAGGAAGAAAGGCCCTGTCTCTAGTGCTGAGCTAGCTCAGTTCATTCAAGCCATAGCCCATCAGATAAAGAAAAGGTGAAACTTAAAATTTGTTACAAAGGTCAGTTTGGGAGACATTTTCGTATGATTACAACAGATGGTAACAAAAGCTAGGATTAGTTTCCTTTTGATTTAACCATCTTAAAATTGTATGCCTTAAGATAATCATTACATTCCAAATTCAACAAAGGGAATGAGAGAGGCACCTTCAGAGACTGACTGTAGCACATGCTGGAACAGCTGTATGAACTGGGAAGTGTGAAGTGGGATGTGTGCAACCACTGGCTGCAGGGGATGGTCTCACAGCAGTGAGAGGAAAAAATGGCTGTTGGTTCAAGTTGTGCCTAACTTCTAGATAAGTAAAGTTAGGTGAAATGAGCTGCAAGAGGTGCGGCTCATCCACATTTCAGCTACATTACAGTTGGGTGCAAACCAAGCAGATTTGGTGGTATCCCAGTTGTCTCAAACTCACGTTGCTGATAATCCCAGCCCTCGTTTCACTTATGGGTTTGCCATCCCACACTTCTGCAGGGGAGTTTCTCTCACGTTCATGTCTTCACCTCTAAGTCCTATGATGTTTTTGAGATTAGAACCATTAGTTTGTGAATCACTGAAGTCAGAAGTTTGTAGAAATGACTCGGCTCTCTCAACCTGGATTCTATGTGCACTTTGCCAATCATTTGTTTATGCTCATCAATGCTTCTGTAGAAATGACTTGTGTGTGTGGTGGGTAGAACTGGCAGGCTGTTATTTAAGGGCTGAGCAGTTTTGAAACATCTACAACAAGGGACAGTGAAGATTAAAGTAGAAAAAAACCCCTGTAAATCAGTGTGACCGAGATATTTAGATTTACATTAATCCAGTGCTTCCTTTGTAATAACAAATCTGTATTTGTAATTCATTCACAGGCCACACAGAAGAGAGAGATCAGACCCTGACACTGATCTAATTTTCTCCTGCTTACTCAACACAAGAGTGTTTTGGTTTCTTTTTCCTCCGCACCTAACACACTCAGACTCTGATTGATCACCTTAGTAATTAAAAGCTGGCTTTGAAACAATGCCTGTCAGTGTTGTTCCTGTAAATGAAGTGCTCTGTTTTCATTCCCTAAGGGGATTTGGAAGAAGGAATGGAAGTCAGTGCTTGTTCTGATGGGCAACATACGGCTGTCATTAACACCTATCTGAGCATCAATGGTGAAAGGCAGGAAAACGTGGGACAAGTGACTCTAGCAGCCGCTAATGGAAGCTTGAGTTTTCTGGCCCGTGGATGTGGGGATCCCGTTCTTAAGGCTGAGGTGAGACCCTTCAGAGGCTGTTAACTGCAGTGAGATTTTCCCAGAATATTATTTGATTTTGTCATTTCTATGGAGCACCTTCCATGTAGGCTTCAGGTGTGAATCTTGGTGAGTAACCAGGAAAATTAAGCAATTTTAAAATTATTTTCACGTATATGTGGAAAGTTACCACGGTGAGAATTTAGAAGTTCAGCCATGCCTAGAGACAGAAAATACAGGACCCTCTTCTAAAGGGTGGATCCTCTGAGGAGGGTAAGGAAATAAAATGAGAGCAGCAGTAACTGCTCAGCGTGTTGGTTGCAAAACTAATTATTAGAATCTTGAATGTGCTTTCACTTTTAACAGGGTTTCACATTTGCTTTTCATGGTTTGACTCTTCTGTTCCCATGTCCATCCATTGAATAATGCAGAAGTCATTTCCCCTAAGAAATGTGAGGCCACTGTGGATGTTGGCAGGCATTTAAACTAGTACAAACTTCGAATGATTTGGATCCAGCACAAGCAATTTTAAGTAATGAATTCAAGGTTTTTAATAATCCTCCCACAGAACAAGCTCAATGAAATTGGGAGCCTTTTGAAAGCCAGACTGATAGAGAAGATAAAGAAGTTTGATGGAAACCTGTGGAGATTCAGGAGATCAGTAAGTATCTGCATGTGATCTGTGAAAACACCATGAAGTGTTCATGCAGTGTTAACTAAACATCGCTATATCTGCAGTGTTAATTAAACACTGTTATATTGCCTGCAGCTGTTTTGTTTTGCTCAAACATCTCAATGATTACTCCTGTGCTGACCTGCAACTCGTACAGAGACAAAAAACATGTTTTATGGTAGAGATCCTGTGTCTCTGCACCGACATTGTGGAGTCAGAATTGCCTCGCAGTGAAGTCAAAGCTTTGCTTTAGATCACTGTGTGTTTTGAAATTGCTTTTCTTGGAACCACTGTAGGTGCAGCATGTTGGTTTCCTGTCTGAAGCAGCTGGCTGGCCTTCGGTGGCCTTGCAAAGGGCAGCAGGATTCCTGCACAGTGGGGGTAGAGCTGTCACCCAGGTGTGGAAGCAAAGTGGAATCGGGCACATTCTGAGAAGCAAGATCCCTCTTTACCTGGAGAAAATTCAAGATGTTGTCCAGCAAAAGGTGAATGAATTACAAAGTAAGTAAAACAGTGCAAAGCAAGAATAGGGACAATGTCAGTGCAGGGCAAACCAAACTTGGCTGTAAGCTAGCAAACATACTGGACAGCACAAGGGTTTCTATTTTGATCTTGTAAAAGTGCTGACCTTGGCTCTCAGTGTAGAGTGGGAGCCTTGATGCAATAAGCTCTAAGAAGGCTCTCTGTGAGCATCCTTCTAATGAAATCAGTGGTGAGGCTTTTTCTTGGTCACAGGAGGCTGGGTTCAACCAGATGAGAACAGAGCCTTTAATTCCCAAGCTGAGGTATTTCTGCTAACAGTTCCCTGGCAAGCCTTTCCTCCCAAAGGGCTGTTCATATCCATCCTTGAGTTTTTAATGCTTGTACTAATCGGATTTCACTTGATCTGTTTTTTTCTAAGCCTCTCCAGTAGCCACTAATTCACTGTTCAGCTGGACTGTGGCCCATATAGAAACCTTTGAGAAATGTGGTCAGCTGGAATTAGCTGCAAGAACCTTCAGTTCTCACAAGGGTAAAAATTCACTTTGAGCCACTTAGCTTCAGGCTCCTCCCACTCAAAAGTTGCATTTAGTTGATATACCATGCTCGAAATCAGTTGTAACCAAACTGTCCTGTTGCTCAGCAGGTGCAATCTGTGCAGTACAGCTCTGATGGGGGCACATTGCAGAGCACCCCTTATGTTCCTTTTGGACAGCAGCAATGTATTTATAAGGGGGTCAGGGTCAGAGCTAAATGCCTTTTTCGGTTCACAGCTGTGCAATGTGCCTGAAACACAGCTGCCATGGAAACACAGCTGCCTCTTCCACTTTTCTGTGCCCCTCCTTCACTTATGCTGGAAGTTGGGTGGAAACAAACAAGCAAACATCCACCTTGTCTCATTTATGTGTTTGCTTCAGAGCCATTAGCAACTTTGAAGGATGCCTACTACGATGTAACCTTGAAGCCACTGGATGAAGTCTGGAAAGAGAAGACAGAAGAGTACATGAAGAAAATCCAGGCTTTCTTGCCCAAGATTGTGAAAGATGTGTGGCTAATGGAACCAATCCAGGTGGCATTAAAGCTTGTGAAAGCAGGCTTGGATATGGTTGGTATAATTTAGTTCTCCATTTTTAATGGTTTGAAAGACAAGGCCTACAAATTTAGGTCTCAGCTTTGAACTGTGGCTACACAGAAATAGTTAACTATTTTTGTTTATGGAAATAGTGTAGTTATCTTGCCATGTAATAGGCTTGTGCACAGCTGATTTACTGTTCTTGCAGTATTTGTCCCGGCTTTGAAAGAGTACTTTTCCAGCTAGAGAGGTTGTTTTACTAGTTTTGGTTGAAATCACAGTAGCAGCAATCTGTCATTCATGTAGCTTTTACTTTGCTTCCATAGAGAGGAGGAATTGTGATTCCAATAAACAGTGTACAAATAAATCTGAGCTCTTCTAGTTGAAATGAAAAGCAAAAAAGATACATCATGAGGCTGACTTATATTAGTAAAGATACCAGTCTTTTCCAAGCTACTGAAGCACATTAACTTAGTGAGGCACTGGTATACTTTAAGTAGTTTTATTTGGGAAGAATATATTTCTGTCCATTATTTGTTGGTGTTGTGACTAGAGTCTGTCCTCTGGATATTAACCTCTACACGACAAAACGCTGTCGGACAGGTGACAAATGCAAGAGAGTATAAAGTGGTATTTCACATTTCTTGATTTAAAACTCATCTGCAAGTACTGACCCTGCCCTGAAGCCATACTGAAATCGGTTTTATAATCTCTTGACTCTCCAACAGGCTACACAGCAGGTGCTCAGGTGGGCAGAGACCACGTTTTCCAGAGCTGTGAGCAAGATCCGGAAGCCCTTGCTGAACCTGTACAGTTTTTCACCCAGGTAACCCAGGTGTTTTTGCAGGATCCCTGCTCTGGGCAGTGTTCTAAATGGGTATGTGCATAGTTAGTCTTCCTGTCAATTTGCAGCTGAGGGTTCTGGACAGCCACCCAACCACTGTTTGCTTTGGGCACATCACATGCTAATATTTATTTCTGTTGGCTGCCAGGCCCTTACTTTGAAAGGAGCTATCAGTGACTGATTAACTGGCCTGAGATGGCCTGGGGCAATGCAGCTCTTGGCCAGAGTAGGGTTGTGTTTTGCTGTTCTAACCAGACTACAGTTCTTATGAATATTTCACTTCCACATTTCTAATACTAAAGCAACAGCATTTCACCAGTTCAGCAGATAAGGGGTGTTCTCTTTGTATTCTACAGGAACTGTTCCGTGGCAGGAAAACTGCCAGTACTGCCTAAAGCAGACCTGTCCCTGCAGCTGGCAAATGTCACTACTTACCTCATTGGAGAAAAACTAATGAGGCCTCTGCAAGACCTCTACAATCTCAACATCCTTGCAGAGTACTATAGATTCAAACGGAGGATGATGGAGAGCCCCTTTGAATGTAAGCCCTTTCAAAGCGCTGCTTTGTTTTGTACCTGAGTCTATTTCCACTTAGTTCTTTATTTTAAAAAATCATATTTGGAATAG
This sequence comes from Oreocharis arfaki, assembly GCA_013398015.1. Classification (NCBI taxonomy): domain Eukaryota; kingdom Metazoa; phylum Chordata; class Aves; order Passeriformes; family Paramythiidae; genus Oreocharis; species Oreocharis arfaki. Next base: position 12,838 of record VZRR01004734.1, on the reverse strand, counting down.
TAGTTTACACAGAGATGGTTACTAATTAATAATTTTCCTATAAACTTACATATAGTCTGTAAGACAGTGATGGTATGTGTAAGATCAACACTCTGGGCAAAGCTGACATGCAGTAACACTGCTCTACTTAATATTCATGCAAATTTTGCAACTCTTCACACTCCTACTCTCAAGACTAGAAATCAGCAGGTAGCATTTATCTGCCTTCTCCACATGCTCCTGTGAGTTGATACTATGGTTCAGTACCAGTCATACCTGTTGGCTCTGTGTCCTGGCACAGAGGCTTGGAAAACGGTGCCCTCACCTCTGCTGCCTCTAGGATGAGCAAGCTCAGCCCTACCAGAACTTCAGAGACAGCATTGCCTGTGAAAGTATTGCTAACTGCTAAAGGAATGCACTAACAGTGCCAACCGTCCCTTAGAGAGAATGGCTTTTCCAGAAAACCCTTTCTAATGGTTTTCTCCCAGCAGACAGAGACACAGGAGAGGGCTGTGACAGTAGGTCCTAGTGACCCAATCAGCTGAGTGATGATCAGCAGGGTTTCTCGGACTGCAGCTGTTTGATGCACTGGTTTGCAAGGGTCGTTTTTGGAACAATATTCTTATGTTTTCTGCATAAGAATGTATAGTGTGTGTGTTTATAAGTACGACTATCAAGTAGTATAATGATAAATCAAGGTGAGCTTTGAATCCCAATTCAAGTTTATCAAAGTTTTACAGCACTCAGGTAAATCTATAACAAAAAGTAAATCATTAAAGTGCTTTGTTTCTGAGAAAGTTTTGATGCAGAGCAACTACAGTGTAACTAATTAAAATGTAAGTGTAGTAATAAGTAATAATAAGTTGAGAAATTATTTTAAGAGTCTGACAGCAAGAAGCTGTGTGTGTTGCAGTATGCACAGCATTTACTGCTCTGGGGAAAACTCACTGATATTTCTTCTAAAATACCATCCTCCAGATCATGCTATGTTAGTGGGAACCAAGCATCTTCTGACTTTTGATGGAAAAATGTATGATTTGGCATCAAAGTGCAGTGTACTTCTGGCCAAGGATTTTGTTCACAATGCTTTCACTGTAATACTAAATGAGGAAACTAGGAACTCTAGATCACTCTATGTGAAGATGAACCAGACTGTCATCAGTATCTACCCACAACTAAAGGTAGGAAGAGCAAGTCAAACATCTTTTATTTCTGGCAGAAATTTTCTTCAACTGACAAAACCCAAGTTTTTAAAATATTAATGCTCAAAACATAGATCAGAAGCACTCTCAGACAAGGGCTTTAAAGTAACCACTTCTTAAAAAGAAAATACCTCTCCAAAGCAAAAGCAGTTTAACTCAAGGGCTGCCTCTTTGCCCTCTGTATAGAAACTTTTCAACTTTCCTCTGACATGGTCTAAAAGAATGGCAGTGAGGGAGGCTTTGTGCTTTCTGCTCTTTCGGAAGTTTAACACAACCCCATTCCTATTCCCTTAATTCTGGACTAAGTTGGCCTCATCTCACCTGCAAATCCAGACTGTGCTTACCTGTGACTGAACTTTCACTACGACAGATTTGAAATTGCATTTTCATTTTAAAACAGATATCCAAGATGTATAACTTCTCCTTTACGGAAGAGAACTGCCAAGTACTGGATCAATCCCTTGAAAACAGTACCATGAATTCAAGGCGAGGAACCAACAAAATAGAAATATCTGATCACAAAGGATTTTCTGTCTCTTGTGACTTTCAGTATGATCTCTGTACTGTCACTCTGGCTGGGTGGCACCATGGTGAGTATCAATCATACAGCTGTTAGTCATTTTTGCTATCTCTGAATTATCTGTATGACCGGTAGTACCAGCATCCGTGCTGTCTTTCACTTGTTTTTCCCCTCTTCATTTACACACACCCTGGAAATGGCCCTAGGCATTCCCAGTAATTGCCAACTAGAGCATGGAATGCACCATTCCAGTAAGAAGAGCAAGTTATATTTTACTGTTAATTCAATGCAATAAAGCAGACAGAAAGCAGAGGCAGAGGTACTGCAGCCAGCCCTGCTCCCAACCCTGGCTGAGAATCTGCTCTAGAGCAGGCTTAGCACGTCAGACCTGCAAGACAACTGAGGGAGGCCCAAACCCTCACAGAGTTTTTGGTATACTTGGAATGCATTCCTATCCATGTACTATTCCAAAACTCACCTCCCAAAGATTACCAGAGAATGGATCTGATGCCTTGGTGTGCTCAGGAGAAGCCCATGACCAGCTGTGGCATGAGATGGCAATGCAGGCTGGGCAGCTTCCCCCCTTCCAGACTAGAGCTGAGCCCTGCTGGTAATCAGAGCCCAGAGACAGCTGCTGTAATTTTCCTGCAACTACTCCTGACAACTCCTATTTTACTCCATTTCAATCTCCTCCCAGGTATTTCAGCTGGGCTTTTTGGTACCAATGATAATGAAGCTGGAAACGAATGGATGGTGCCTAATGGTTCCTTCACTGACAATGTGCAAGAGTTCACACAGAGCTGGCAGGTAAAGCTGAGGGGCTTCTGTGTGCAGGGCTGCTGAGCACAGAGGGCAATGTCTGACACACTGGGTTGGCTTAGATGAACTAAAGCTCGATAGTGACAACAGCAGCACACTGTATTGTTTTGCTGTGTCTAAGCAGGGAAAAGGTTGCACATATTTGCTAAAAACTGTTCAAGAACTCCCTGTAAATAGGCATTGAATATTTTTGGCCTAGGTGGTAAGGTAAAACATAGAGGTGGCTGCTGCTGCTTTTACAAGAAACTGATACTGGAGCCAAGTATCTTTGATGTTTTCCACCTTAGAGCACCTCTTCCTGGAATTCAGGGAGAGGTGATACCAGGTCTCAGCCAAATCTGTATGTTCATCACTCGGGCCACAGTTGGAAGTTCTCCTTAGAGCTGTTAGTCTAGCTGGGTATGTTGAGCCTCTTAATTTTCTTTGTTCTTCTTGCTTTACATCTGATCAAAACCAAAACTTCAGAAACAAATGATTAGTAAATTTGCTCTCCATCCCCACATCACTAAGTATTCAGACTTTTTTTGAAGGTTAGCTGCTGCTGTCAGTTACTGACTTGCATCAAATGACTTCCTCTAACTATCATAAATATTTTGCTATAACAATTTTATACCAGTAACATTATACCTCTGCTTAATTCATGTACTCTGTCATCAGATGAAAATAATCTAAATACACAAATGTGCAGTTGCACAGAACCATTTGTGAATGCAACCAACCAAGAAAAGTAGCCTTAACATGCTCCCAAGCCATGGTGACAGGATCCTCTAAATCCCTTCTAAGAATCTCTTGCCAAAAAGAAAAGGAACCAGCATCTTATTACCACAAAGATTTTGAGACTCTTCCATTTATCCTGTCTCACAGAAGATATCCGAGTTCTGGGAACAGAAATCTCATTTTCAGCTTTATGTCAGTACTTTACTGTAAAAGAGAAAATTGCTTCAAGTATCTTGTACTACTTCTTGCTGTTGCAGAGATACAGTTAATGAGCTTGCAGCCTACGGTTATGTTACTAAGGAGGCAGGATCACAATGTGACTGACCATAGGCACAATTTTCTTAATTGCTACAAATATTAACTTCTAATATATTCATAAAAATGCAGAACTCCCCAGAGACACTGAACAAAATCATCAATTAAAAGCAATACATAAGAAATTTAGCGTCATAAAGGAGCAGGGCAGTCCCGAGTGCCCTTTGTTAGGGGCAGAATGGCTGCACTTGCATTGCTGATTGGAAAGGTTTCCACTGAACTCTGAACTCTGATTGGTAACTCACTCCCAGGAGCTTTGTCACAGCCTTTGTCACACACTGACCTTGCAAAGGACAGCAGCAGAGCTTCACCATCACCAGGCCAGGGCTGCACAATGGGAGGGGACTGAGCATCTGACTCCTGCAGGATGAGGGTTAAAATAGATTAAATTGCCAGTTCATTTTTCTTAGTAACTAAAATAACTACAATTTACACTTGCTTAAAGAACTTTTTGGTGGTGTGGTTTTGTCAGTTTTTTTAAAGCCACCTTTACCTATGAATAACCAAACAAGGATATGAAGTTTTTTTGTCCATCAGAAAGATCTGGTAAAAGCACAACTTTGACCTGTCAGATCTATATAAAAGAGAACTAGCCAACTGCCTACTATGTCAGCAACTACACCAAAATCCTTCACTGAATAACAGAATCAACAGGAAAAGGAAACAATGTCTAACCTATAAGATGCCTTTTAATAGCAATGAACAATAAACATCAGAGCAGGGTACTGAGCTGCCCATATCTTCCTTCAAACCAGCTCACACTGGAAATCTGAAGAACTCATCCTACCCTGTGTATGCAAAAAAACCCCAAATCCACCAATTTCAGTTATTCTGTTTTCCCAGGTGAACAAGTGCAGTCTTGTACCGAAGAAAGAGAAGCCATGTCCAATTACAGCTAAGCAAAACATCTGTAAAGTGTTTTTTGAAGAACCACATTCACTTCTTAGGAACTGCTTCAAAGTTGTAAGTAGAACTTCAGCTAGAAGCACTGTCTTAATTATGTGTCATACTTCCAAGGAAGACATGTAACCACTGCAAGGATATAGAAGTTTAGTGGCAGAGAACTTTAGAAGTAATCAAAACAGCCATCCAGACAGAAAAAAAGGTGTTTTTATCATCATAAATATAAATGGAAGTTTTTGACATCCACAGAGTAGTGGCATGACTGCACTACTCTTTAGGATAGAGGTCTAGAATATGGAAACAGAAACCTCCTCACTGTTAGGAAGGGAATAAAGGTTTATGAATGGTCCTAAGCAGGCAGGGGTGAGGGACACAACCCAAACCTCTAGGTTTACCTGCAGGTTCCCTGCTCCTCTAACCCATCCCTTTGTGCCCAGGTGGAGCCCGAGCCATTCTACACCATGTGTACACAGGACACCTGTGACTCCCCAGCCCTGGGGGCTGCCTGCAGCCTAGCAGCAGCTTTTGTTCATTTGTGCAACCGGAATTTTGTCCCTGTGGAAATCCCTCCACAGTGGTAAGTTTCATTTCTGACTGCATTGCTTCAGTACTTGCATGTCTGTAATTCAAGAACACACGAGAAAATAAAACTAATGACTCTGACTGTGGGCATGAACAAAACTGATCCTACTCCCAGAAATGCTCTTCTTGCTTCTTGGCTGCCTCCCCTTCCTGCTGTTCACTCAGCAGCACACCAGAGCCCATCCACTGCACATTCTCTACTGCCTTTCTTATTTCATCCTAATCTGCTGGGTAAAAGAGTTAGGATACCTGCAGAATACCATGTGATGTCCTTAGGAGTTTCTCCTCTTGGATACTATTTCTGGTTCCATCTTTTTTTGGGCTGAATAACGCATTTGGATTCGTATTAACAATAGTACATACTATACAGACACAAAATACTCAGAGACATATTTTTGTACTTTTCTGTCTCTAATAATGAAATTTATCTATGTTTTCAACCTAGAATATCCAGACTATCAATACTTGTGTTTTAATGCAGCTGTCACCCAGACTGCATTTTTAAGTGGATTCCCAGAATACAGCTAAGGAAGATGAAAAGCCTGAATGCAGCAGTAGCACTTGCTTCAAATTTTTGTCATTACAATCCTTGCCCACTTCTATAGTTATTGTGCCAGTTCATTACAGATCCTCACATTTCAGTGAAAGTGCACACACTGCTTCATTGCACACTGCTGCAGAACAGCACAGTTCCTGTTCCAAAAGTCACTGGAGCCACATGTGCTGCTAACTGGAGATGCATTATTGATACTCTTGCCCAAGTAGTAACTTATTATATTTTTACAATACCGCAATGGAAACATTTACACCAAATAAGTGGCAGGATCATGCAGAAGAACCAATTATGCTTTTGCTTGAAATGAAGCACTTCGGTTTACTCCTTTCATGCTCCATGCTTTGCTAAGGCTTAACAAGGAAAAGAAGATGGGGTTTTTAATATATGTAATGAAACATTACTTATTTGCATTTGTAAACTCACTACTCTCTCAAAAGAGTGAGCTGGTGACTACAAACCCATTTGTAGTATGCCTTTTAAAATTTACAATTATTAGCTGATTTCTTATCCATTGAGGGAGTAATATTTGTAGATGTGTTTGTTGGCCGTAAAATAAAAACCTAGAAAAAGAACACTCACTGTATGTGTAAATGCATCACATCACACTCCCACATGCTGCAACAACGTCCTGTGTCAGTATCTGCCTGAGCTGTTCAGTTCACTCAGCTCCTAAGCAATAGATGATCAGGACATTTCTGGATAGCATCACAGGCAGTGAGCGGTTTTAGCTCTCAACATATAAATATGAAACACAGGGACAAATTTTGTTAAATCTGAGTGAACAGAATATTCAGTTGAAAATAAAGTTTTAGAATAGTTTGCTAGCTGAATGATTGAAGCCAGCTAGTGCTGTTAGTTTACATTATCCCATTTCTGAGGAAAAGGACTGGAATGAAGGTGGATCACAAACTCAGTTAATGAGAACACGCTATTAAAGAAGCAAAGTACATCGGGGATGTACACATGAACAAACATATTTAAGACAAGAAATACTACTTCTCTCTTTAGCTTATTGTATGTATCCAGTTTTGGACACCATGTTTTACTTAGATTGTGAACCAGTTGAGAACAGTCCTGGGGAAAAAATGGAAGGGCTGAGGAAAGATATGAGTTAAGTCTCTAAGTAAACAATCTAAAGAGAAGGAAGCTGAACAGACCAAACTAAGGGAGAATTAGGTTTGACACAGTGAAAGAGTCTGTAATGGTTGGGTTACTCACGCACAGTAACTGATAACCAGCTAGTCATGAGAGCAAAACAAAAAGTAGCTGTCAGCAGAAACTGCCTCTGCACTATTTCTTAGAAATTCATGCTTGTCAAGGATCTTCCATTGAATAGCTGAACTACCCAGACCTCATAAACCTTAGAAATAAAGCTGCCCTTTTCCTCTTAAATGTGAATTTATCAAACATGAGAGAACCTTGCATCTTTATTTCAGTTTAGCGATCTAAGATAAAACCGTATCTAAAAATGCTGGAGTACTTTCCCACCAGTTTTTTGATGTCATAAATATATATCTGATGCTATTTCCCTTCATAGATTTTTTGTATTTCATTGTAATGAGAGCTTGCATTACATGTGACTTGTACTTACTTACCACTTACCTGGACTTCATCTCTTCTTCATTTCAGCTCGAGCCAGTTCTGAATGGCAGATACCAGCCCTGAGGATGGAAGAACCCATTCAGCACCCAAACCAGAACAGTTATTTTAGGTAGACAAACTAGAGGCAAGAACAGGGAGAGAACAGTAGAAGTGTGAATGCATTAGTGTTAACTGTGAATATAATGAAGTATATATAGTAAAAAAGGAAAGTTTTCCATGCAGAACCCCTGAGGGCAAGAGGCATTATTTCAGTATAGAAACTATAATCAACCAAAAGAAACTGGACATGAAAATATCAGCTACTCTAAAATAATTCTCCCGTTCAGTGGCAAAATTGCCTCTCCACAAGCCTTGAACAATAGCACAAATACATTGAAAAGCTGAGACAAGCTCTCTTCCAGCTCAGATTAGTACAAGTGGACTACTTTGTGAAAGCAGCTCTATCAGCTTTGTGCCAGCAGAGATGATGACTTCATCTTTCTCCAGAAATGAAACTCCACTGTTCAGCAGTTCTAGAGAAAGTCATCTCTGTTTTTTTTAGGGAAGTGCTCCAACACGTAAGAAAGCTAAGATAGAAATAAGATGGTTAAATAATGGAAAGCAGTTAATAATTTTCTCATTTTTATAACTATCGATTTTTCCCTTATCAATGTACATACTGTTAAATGAGAAACAGCCTTCTTGGTTTCTGTGCACCAGTTTCACATTTTCCCTTTGCATCTTTAGAATCCCTTTGTCAGCATCAGTTGATGTGTTGGGAAAAGGTGACCAATACCTATCCCACCCATAAAGCAACATTAAGGTGTTTTAGCGTCCCATCTGTTAAATTGCTTTCGGTATTGTAGGTCACTTGATTAAAAAATTGCATCACCTTTCTCCACACAGTGCCTGGAATGCACTGTCCTTGGTAAAAGGTAACACTGCAAAATCCATCCAACGTCTTTGCATAACATGCAAACATTGAAATAATGGTGTTCTGAACTATGACATCATGCTAATAAACGTTTGACTGCCTTATTTTCACGCTGGAGCACATTTTTATTGATTATTTGTAATAACAAAGTTGTACTGACCCAGAGAGTTGGAACTGGCTGGGTCTGAATGGCGAACAGACAAAGCCAGCAGCTGCCTCTTATCTTGTACGCTGCTTGCGGCTGCACTTACTTTCTGAACACTTGATACAAATTAAAACATGATTCCTACACTAGTCAGGAAAAAATCCTGCCATTTTTAGATGCTGCTGTATAAAACACAGTAGAAATCAAGTCTTCCACTGTAATAATTTTACACCTGCACCCTTGTAATGAAGCCAAAATTGTATGAAATATTTCTGGAAGTTAAAAAATATTTATACCAGTTACTGATTAAAAAAAAAACCACATCATTTTCTCCCCAGTCACTGCATGTCACTTCACTCCCCAGCTAAGCACACCAAACACCTCTGAAAGTCTTGAGGTGACAGTTTCAAGAACAAAGGAAAACAACAGCAAGTAGAGGAAAAGATTCAGAAGAGCTCAGTCAGCAATACAGAAATACAGGAATTTAAATAAATGCTAACTGCAGACAGCAACACTGAGCTGGATACAGATACCAGGTCTCCTAAAAGCTGCATATAACTTATCACTGGAGATAAAGAAGCCATTTAACTACCGATAAACATTTTCAACTACAGCCACTTCGCTCAGCCCAGTTGTTCAGTATCTCTGAGCTGTTCCCAGGTTCTGCATGTGCATAGTTCCTGTCCAGATACTCTTTAGAGGCAGGAACTTGCATAGGCCCCCAGACACACCTCAAGTCCTGAAGCTCTGCAGGAGCCAGACCTGGTCCCACTCCTTCCCTGGAGCCAAAGGCCAGCTGGAGGCCCTGCTGACCCCATGGGCCAACCCAGACACCCTGCTGACCCAGAGCACCTGCTTCCACACAGGCCATGTACGAGACACCACTTACATGGAGCAGGGCTAACAGAGCCACCACCGGGGGCAAGGGAAAAAAATATGGGAAACAAAAAAAACCCCACCAACTCCACAGTTAAATGAAGTGTTCCACATCATGTTCACAACTGGAGTTTAGCACTGATATACAACTGTCATGAACAAAGCCTCATCTCCGTGTTTCTGCCCTGGCAGCTGTGCCTTTGCTCTGTGCCAGACTGCTGCTGTCAATGCAAAGGCCAGTGCTCTGTCACAGCTGTTCACCCAATACCTGCCCACAGCCACAGCAGTGTCACGGGCCACGGGGTTCTTCGACAGAACTGTGTAAAACCTTTAATGAAACCATCCAGCCAAACCACTTTTAAGTGTGTCTTACTGCATGGTACTGTCTCATCTTGGGAATTAAAAATGGGAGCTAACATATCACCCTCCCGCCTAACACAGGAGAGATGGCAGCTCCATCCTAAGGCAGCTCCTGTCAGCAAACACAACAGCCAAGTGACAGAGGGGAATGTGGGGAAGCCCAATCCAGGTGTACCTGGAGGGAGGGACAGCAGCCTCCTTGCAGGGCACTGTGCCAGCTCTGCATAAAACATCCCTCAGGCTGAGAGACCTTTGTGGTTTCTCGTGGATGTGAACCTCTGGAAAACAATCACCTTGGAAGGGTTTGACTGAAGCAGCTATCAGGTCAGTCCCTCAGCTTCTGTATTTCAAACGTGGCTTTTTTCTCTGCACTAGCCCTGGCTTTATCAGGGCTAAACTTCTAGTAGATAACCACTGACAACGCAGCACATTATTGAATGCCTCGACTGAAGTAATCCAAAATGTTTATGCCTCAGATGCAGTAATGCAGTATATAAACTATGCTGCCATATGGCAAATACATAATATCCATTGCATATATCATGGATCTCTCACCACACAACACATAGGAATTTCTGCCCCTGTAACTCCTGCTGTAAGAGCACTTCGAACACACCAGCCCACACCAGCTGTCCTTGCAGAGCACAGATAGGTTCAGTCCTTCCTCCCAGTGTAGTTTTAGTGCCTGCAACTCACCTCCAACATGTTCTCTATACAGAACCCCCAAGATCTATAAAGTTCACAGAATTTCTGCATACTACACCAGCTTAACCCCAAAACAGATGTAACAAGAGCCCAGCTTTGACTTCCTCCTCCTCAACACCGAGAATCCCCTTATCCTGTAACTTCTCAGTTACATGCTCTGCTGTACAACAGCAACAAAAATCACAACCCCATGTTCTACAGCAGAATTTGAGATACAAGGTGAGGAAAAGGCAGAATTCCCAGTACCCAGTAGAGCCCTACAATGCCACACGGTGGAAATCCAGAGACAAGGCCCTTCAGCCCGGCCTTAAACAGCCACCAACAGCCATAAGCAGCCTCCCATTAGGTGAAGCACAGCTGAGCTGTGAGTCAAAGCCATCTCCAGCAGTCTTGTGTTTAGAAGTACAATACTCACCCTGGCTACAAGTCTCTTTTGCTTTGAATTCCTAAGAAAATAATTTTTAACATGAACCAGTTGCCAACCAATATGCTAACCACATGGGTTATTTCTGAAAGGCTACAGCACTCCACAAGCGGATTTTTTCCAGAATTAATAAATAAACCCAGACTGCCAAAATTCTTTATCTCTGTATGTTTTGGCATTTCATCAGCAGGATCTCAGAGCACAGGATTTCCACAAGCCAACTGCCTGTGGTGTGGTCTGGTTTGGAATACCAAACTCAAGACTGGAATTGTACTCTGAAATCCAGTCCTTAGTCTGCAATCTTTAAAGGACACTAGCTAGTATCCACATGCTTTGAAAACCTAATCCCACAATTAAAAAATTTAATTACCACCACTTGATTCTCATCTTAAATTGTAGACCATTTAATAAGAGATTATCTCCCCTTCCAATATGCATCCCTAATTAACATAATGCTATTGCTGGACAATACAGTCCCCAATCACAAAGTCATTCCACACAGACAATGCAATCCATTCATCAGGACCCAAATTCTCTTTAGGAAAAATGGAAAATAAAAAGTAGAAACATTTCTACTTTTTATAGGTTTCTTGATGTGATTTCATAGTTTGTTTTTTTTCAGAGGAGAAGAAAAGAAAGATAAGAATAGAATATAATTTAGAATGATTTAAACTGTTAAAAATAGCATCCATTGGAAGAAGAAGACCTTCAAAGAGAAAAATGCACTTAGGGACAGAATGCTTGTTTCTGAAGGTAAAAAGTATTTGCATCTTGCACCTGGAGAATCTATTCCAAGGACTCCTGCATCACATCTTTTCATTAACTTCACGTCACTGGAACAGAGGGGTCATTACCATACCACTTTCAGTATTTCAGAAACTAGAGAGGTATTTTAAGTACAAGACACTGCTAACGGTTACCAAGAGACACCTGTCTTACAAGTAGTTTACAGACACAGTGATTACTGAAAGAGAAAATACAGGTGAAAATGATTATTTCCAACCACAGTCCAAATGGATTGAAACACGTTTTGCCTTCATGCCAGCTACTGAGTTCACCCTGGCAACACAAATCCTGTGCAGCCCTTGATCCATGAATAGCCTGCTATCGAACAACTGCCTCAACGCATGCTCCCACAAACAGCAGCTACACACACAGAAACAAACAGCATTTTTAATAGTTTGGACATCTTACTCAAAACATAAAACAGGCATTTCTCAAATATGTTGGTATAAAAAGAGACTAGAAGACATGAACACTGTGATTGTTATCAGATAAGCACTGGTCCCTACACTTAACTGAGCCCAACTTCTCACTTTGGTTTACTCAAGGAGTGGTTACACAGAATAGTCCAATTTTTGTAGTTCTGCACCAAAAAGCAAATGAAAGCAAATTTCCAGTTCTTTTAGGCAGAAAGCAAAAGTATTAGGGGATGACTCTGTGCAAATCCTCCACTTCAAGGTCCCACATATTCTTATGGACGGGGTTTTCAGAGAGATCTGTCATCTTTATCGCTCGAAGAACGGGCTCGGGACTGCAGGACCGCACCACACCCATGACCATTACATACTTCCCTAAAAAACAAGTAAGCATTACATTTAATTAACCTTTGTATTATCACTTAAATTCATAAACCAGATTACTTAAAGCCGAGTAAACACTGTGAATTGAGGATGTCAATACTTGTAAGAAAACTAAAGAATGAAGATTGCTTACAACTAAATTTCAGAAAAAGGCTTCATTATCCGTACAGCCACTTTTATGGCATATTTAACTACATTGTCACATACAGTAAAAGCCAAACAGAAGTTTGTCCTGCTGTTTAAGTGGACTGAATTGAGGATAGGTCAGAAGACTGACAATTTAAGCAATGTGCCTATTTTGTACCGCAATTTCTGCAATTCTGCAGACCAACCCTTCTCCGTTTGAACTGGCAGTTGTGGTGAAGGCAAGGGAAAAAAAGAAAGAAAAAATAAACAGAAAAGAGAAACAGAAGAAGAATCCCTCTCCTTGTTCCGGGCCTCCCGCGCGGGGCCAGGCACGGCCGCCGGGCCTGGCCGGGCGGAGGGGATGTGCCGACCCACGTTAGACCGGGCACGGGCAGGGACAGCGCCCACTGCCTGCCGGGGTCCCACCGGCCCGCGGTACCTGCGCTGAGGCACGGCCGGCCCTGCGGCACCTGCTCCACGCCCAGCACGGTGAAGGCGCCGCTGCCGTCCT